>OY728122.1:46000000-46561274 GCA_963277665.1 Viscum album
GCTTTTGGAGGTTACTTTGGACCTCAAAGGATAGCAAGGAAGGCTTTAAAATCTTGACTTTATTAGCCCACCCTTTCTAAAGATGCTTTTGAATTTTCTAAAAGGTGTTCAAAATGTCAGTTTTCTAGAAATATTTCAAAGAGACAAGAAAAGACCCAAAATCCACTTAATTTTTGGGAGATTTCTGAATTATAGGGGATATATTTCATGGGACATTTCCCAATTTCATTTGTAAATTATTATATCTTTATTGAAGTTGATTATGTTTTCAAATGGGTGGAAGCAAAATCCACCAGGACTAACGATGCTAAAGTTGTTTGTGATTTTTTCAGGGCTAAAATATTTTGTAGGTTTTGAGTGCCTAGAGCCATCATCAGTGATTAGGGGACTCACTTTTTCAATAGTAGAATGGTTTCTTTAATTAATAAGTATGGGTTAAATCATAAAACATAAACTATCTATCATCCACAAACTAATGGTCATGTTGAAGTGTCAAACAGATAAATCAAAGGAATTTTGGAGAATATTGTTAAACCAAATAGGAAGGATTGGAGCCACAGTTTGGAAGACACATTATGGGCTTACAAGACATCCTACAAAACCCCAATAAGAACGAGTCCATATATATTTATTTATGTTAAAATTCATCATCTACCAGTGTAATTAGATCATAAGTCATATTGGGATATGAGGAAGAAGAACTTGGATCTTGAAAACACTGGGAAAGAGAGAATATTACAGTTGAAGGAGCTGGAGGAAATTAGAAGGGAAGCTTTTAAAAATTCCAGGATTTATAAATAGAGAACAATAGTGGCTCATGACAAGCTAATCCAACTAAAAGACTTCTATCCTATAGAAAAATTGTTCTCATTCAACTCAAGACTCAATCTAATGCTAGGTAAAATTTATTCCAGATGGGAAGGTCCATTTATAGTTACTTATGTATATCCTTTCAGTGTTGTGTGGATTATGAAGGATGAATATTAGCAGTCATTCACTATTAATGGACACAATCTAAAGAAATTCCATGGGACCATTCCATCAGATATAGTGGAGGATATCACACTCCTCCAACTTGTCTATCAATAAATGCCATCAGGTCATACCTCTCCTTTACACTTTCTTATTGTGATTAATTTTCAAATATTATTACATGTTAAATCTATTTGACTAAATTTAAGACACTACATCATTTAATTTTGTGGGAGGTAAACTTTGTAGTTAAATATTTTCATTTATTTTTTGTCTTTCTTTTTTTCAAAAAAAATGTGTTTTTAAAATTTTTGTGTGATTCTTTTTCAGTTTTTTTGTGTTTTTGAAACTTTTGAGCTGAAATTATTATCATTGAAATTTTTGAAACCTATTTCAATGATTGAACCAATTTATTACATGAAATTTGGCTTAAATGAAAGATGAAAATGAATTTGTTTTAAGTTTAAATTTTTTGTAATTTCATGAAAAGTCCTCTGATTTTTTGAATCTCATGCCACATCGCACAATATTTATCTTTGAAATCACTTTCTCATGAGGCTTATGACCCATTTTTTTCATATTATTTTCATTCACCTAACTTCTTAAGAGAACCAAAACATGATTTATTTAACCAAAATTTGATTTATTAATTTCAAAACTTAAGGGTTTTAGGTACTTTTGTTTTAAATTGTTGAGGCATTTCATTGTTTTTAAATCCCTTTTCAAGAGAATCCATTTAATTCTGACCTTACTTGTACATTTAATCCTTGTATCCCTAAGAATTCATGAACATCTTGTTAGGTTAGTCACATTACAAGCCAATTTTCCCTATCCAACCTACTATTGAAGTGAAATTACATGATCTATTTGAACTTAAGTGTGGGGGAAGTTGTCTTGTGTTGTTCTACCTCATTTGGTGATACTTTGGGTAGAAAATAAAATGATTTAGAGATGTGTTTACTGCTAAAAAATCATTTTTTTTGGAAGTTGTTTCTTTTTTGGAGCTTTCATGATAATATAATTTGTTCCTTTATATATATTATAATGGATAAAGAAAGTTTTTCCTTTTCTGTAGATTTCATGATAAGAGAATTTGTGCCTTTCTGGAGCTTCTAATGGAGAAAGAAATATGTGCCTTTTCTATAGCTTTCAAAAAAAACTATGTTTAAGATGATTGAATTTTTTTCTACTGAAATAATGAATAGTTTTCACTTTACTTGAGTTTTCAGGATGATGGAGCTAATTTTATACTATAAGGAGTGAGGAGGAGACTATACTCAAGTGAAAATTAGAATCTTGAATTTTTTATTTAAAAAGAGCCAATCCCTCCTCATTCGGACTTATAATTTTTCACATAAAAATCCTACCAACCGGAAGCCACAGAACAACTCTGAAAAATTATTATGATAAACATATGTCCTTGAATCACATCGGGTGGATATATAGGAATTTATCAATCCTATGGTGACACTTGTATTGGTTTGGATGAGAAAAGCCTTTTTGAAAATTGAAATTTTTGAGATGAGAGAAAATTCATGTGAGGTAGGTGTATTGGGTTTATGGGAGTAGAAATGAAGAGGAAAAATATTGAATGATCTTAATGGATAACTTGGAATAATGTTTTTTAGGTTTCATGATAACTTTTGTTTCTTGGTGTGTAATTGGTGGTTCTCAAGGGCATGTGTTTTGAATTTTCTTTGATTTGATTTTGATGTTTACTTGTCCAAGAGTCAAAGTGCTAGGTGTGGGGGAATTGATAGAGATAATATTTTAATAATTTTTCATAAGTGTTTCAATGATTTAATCTCTACCAATTAATCAATGTTATCTTATTTTCATCATTTTAGTATTTTTGGTTAATTTTGGGCAGAAATATAGAAATTTGTTAATTCTGAAAATTTAGTAGTTTTCTATTTCTTTTGTATTTAAGGAATATCTTTTACAATTTTGATCTAAATTTATTGATTCCTTTTTTTAGGATTAATTTTTTCTTTTTCTTTAAGTTTGTCTTCTAGACTAAGATCTAATTTTAAATCCACTAGCCCAAAAAAATCAATGAATTGGAGAAATTTTTTCTAGCCGATAGAATGCACCCCACCTTATTTAATAAGGAATAAATAGTTATAGAGACATCCAAATGAAGTCATTATAGATATAATATAAATATTACTTAGTTCCTCATGTCTAAATTAAATTTCATGGAAAAATTATATCATTAAGGTATTCATTTAACGGAACAAATTGGATGTAGATGAGAAGTCTTCTCATCCAAAAAAATTATCTTTAGTAATTAAGGTATAAATTTTATTCAACTTGTCTAGAGAATTTTATATTTGGAGGGATCATGAAAAATATATATATGAACAACTTTTATGAATACATATTTACAATATTCTATCATTTATTATGCTAAATAGGATAAAACTTTATGAGTAATGAATATGGAGGAAAACTTTTTCCACCCCTCAAGACTATAAATATGAGTGTTCACTTTCATTCAAAGTTATTGAAGAAGGAGGATGGGATGTGCTGGAGGATTGTAATATTGAAGATATTTTTATTTTCTCTTTTCTTTTTTCTTAGTTTAATTATTCTCACTTATTCCCCTTTCAACTCTCTTACGCTTTACATGGAGAGGTAAAACCTTTGAGTGATCGTGGAAGGGGAAGTTTCAATTTTGTAATGTCAGATTCTTGTGATTTAATTTGAAACTCTATTTTTCTATTGAATGATTTATATTTTTATTGTTTTCCAATTATCTTAATGTTATTGTATTTTGGGTTTTGGTTTCATTCATTTTTATAGCTTTGGTTGAATAACTTTAAACTCCCTCTGCCTAGTAAAATTTGTCTCAATTGAGTAGATTGTGTTAGGTGGTGAGTGTCTAGAGATTATTTGAATGTGTGCGGAATAAGTGATTTTTTTTAGATTTATAATTAGTAAAAATTTCTGATTGGGAATTGCCTTAGTTATTTGGGAATGGTTTATGAATTTTATGCACATAGGAGTGGTTTCCATTGCTTCCTTCAACCAAGGGTGATTGATAACTCAATCAAGGAGTCTCTCACTTATCATTCAATAGGAATAGATAGGGAATGATCTTTAAAACTATGATGAAATTGAAAAAGGTGATCCTACCCTAACCCCATCACTCTCTTCATCAACTTTTGTACAAACATCATTTCAATTGCTTTCATTCTTTTCAAAAACAAAAAATTTCCAAAACAACCTCCACTTTTTTCTCTAATTAAAGGTGACTACTTTATTGTTGAGCACTCCTCTCTGGAGACAACCTAGGTTAACAAATTTACTACATTTTAACTTAGAAATATATTTTTTTTCACATCCCATGACAGGCACATGTTATATTTGGGTTAAACTTATTTTTGAAGCCCTAAGAATTATGATACCAAATAAATAGAGTTGAATCTATCTATATGATAGATTGGACCAAGAGTTGTCCACTCAACTATCCAAGGGTCATATATGATATGATTTGGATTATACTCTTCCTAAATTGCTAAGTGGTGAGATGAATATTAAAGTGGACTCATTGCTTAGTGAAATATGGATATTATCCCACTAACGGATATGATTAATTTAAAAGGGAAGATCCTTTTAATGGGATATCATTTAATAAAATTCTTTATTAAATGGTAATAGTATATGATTATCATCTGATAAAATCATAAATTATTGATAATTGTAATTTCATCATCAAATTTAACTTTGAAATAGATCCTTTTAATGATAGGCTTCATGTAAGAAACTCTTAATACTAGTAAATTAATAAAATTTCCTTAAGGAAAAAATTATGTGTTAAAGCAACACTTCCCTGAGTAACCAAGTGTTAAAGTTATTCAATAGGTGAATCTATATGATTATGAGAAGCATATAATGATTCAGTGAGGTTTCTAAAGGAATTAGATACAAAATAACCTAAATAATTTTAGCCTCTGCTCATATATTCATTATGATTGGATATATCAATAACTTTGTGATACCAAAGGTTTATTTAAGGCATGTTCTAATTAAAGAATTAATTATATTTTCATCAATGGAAATTTTCTAATAAAATGAATGAGTTCATGAAAATTTTACTTTATATTCTCAAAATGTTTAGAATAAATTAATTGGGCATATGATTTCTACATTTTGGATCTTTATAGATAGCACAAATGAGTAAAAGTTCAAATAGAAAGAAGAAAAGTTGGATGGAGAGTCCAATAATGTTTCTTTAAATGTCTATTTGAGTTCATTGAAAACTAAGGGTGTTACCATGAAGGAATAATAATTATATATGACAAAAAATTTTGGGATACAAAAATGGGTTTGTGAAAGTCCATGGAATGTCCATATTGGGTATCATTGCTAAAGAAATCAATTATTCAGTTTAAGGTTATATGATACCAAATGCATACCTTAAAAGTGTTTTAAATATACATTAGTTAAAAATTAAGTAAAGAATTGATGAATCTTGTAATTTTTATTCAAGTGATAAAGAAAATAGTTTTCACATAAAGGATATGAATGTAAAGGAGTTTACCAATCTTGGATGGAACTAAATAAAGTATGTGTGTAATTATCTCATTTATATTGTATGATAAGAGGATTTTTTGTTAAAAAAGTGTAGTTATAAACAATATGAGATAATGAATTAAATACATATGGTTTATGATTCATCTGATTATTTAACTTTCCTTAAAAATGAGACAAGGATAAAAATATTTTATCCAAGATAAAATGTTTTTCCATATATTTTTTATAATATTACGGAAGGTGTTACCACCACCCATTAGTAGCATGTTTTGATGAATTGTCTTCTTTTTATAGTAAAATGATAAAGACACATAAAATACCATATATGATATGAAAAAAAATAGTTTATTTGTTAAATATTCATACTAAAATAAAATAAGAGTTATTACCTAAACACAAATGAATTTTTGTATCTTATCATGACATTATGAAGAGAAAATAGTGTCTAAGAGGATAGTGGGAGTATGTTCAAACTTAATAAAATTTTAAAGTTAAAAAATAAAATATTATACCAGTATAAAATTAAAGTTAATTTCTCTTGATATATTAAAGAGTTTAGGATATATGCCAATAAATATAAACGTGAATAGTTACATTTAGTTATCATGAGAAAGTGAATATTAACATTTCTTAAATGATTATTCCAATAAAAATATAGATTGAATGTAACTTTATCCTAAATTATTTTAGGGTTTTCTAGTAAGTAATGATGTAAATAGTTACATTAAGATTTCAAGGAAAAGTTTTATGGAAAGGATTCTAAGGATGATAATGTCAAACTTAGAAAGAGTTCTAATTATAGAATATAATTTAAATTGATAACAATTGATGTTGGTAAGTAAAAAAGTTTGAATATTTTCAAATAGTTTAATATTAGGAATTTTATTTATAAATCTCATTATTATCTAAACTTTATTCATAGATTGTACGCACTAAATATTTTATTGAGAGGGTTTTATCATATGGTCGCAAATTTATGTGGCATGAATTGCATATAGATGAAATGAGTTAACAAAATCTTAGGAAGTGCAGTGAAGATAAGTTTGATCTGTAAGTATATGATATATGATATAATAGATAAGATCTTAAGTAGAGTTTTGTTAATTATTCTTAAAATAGTTTAAATAATATAAAATGTATCATTTAAAATACAATATTCATGTTATCATTCTATCATGTTGGTCGCATAAGTATATATATTAATATACATTTCATGAAATGTAATGATAATTTATCTCTCAAAGTAAAACTTTGAGTTATACCTAAAATATATCTAACATGGATTATTATAGGTTATAAAAAATGTAAAGGTTAATGTGAGTATGATTCTTGTATCGAGATATAAAATATTCTCATGAGGCACAAAATTGTTTTTTATGGACCCCAAAGTATACCACATGAAGTGTTATACATTATATATTTAGAATACTAGAAGTGAATGGATAATATAGGATTCCCTACTACCTAATGTTGTCAATATACCTAACATGAGAACTTTCATACTTTGATATATTTCTTATGCAAGCCTTGAGGTTTAGCTAATCAAGGGTGGTTAGGTATATTGTTGATCATGTCATCCATTGGAGCTCAACAAAGATAGGATTTTTTCTCTCATATGATGATTATAACATTTGGGTCCTTAATTGAGATAGACTTAGGAGTGTACGGTCATATATAGATAGTACATATGATGTGTTTTTTTATTTAGGTGAGGCGCATGTGTTGTGCTTATCACTAAAGATGAATAGAATGTGATGTATTAATCGTCTTGGTCAGTCTATACTTGAAGATTCAAGAGCGTATGATTAAGATATATGGGATTAACATACTTTGTGTCACATGGTAACTCAATGTCATGGAAAAATGTAACATTTGAGAGTTAATTCTAGAGGCCACTCTTTTCATATATTTATAGATCCAGATATTCATATTTTTTTAAAATGCTAAAAAAGTTTTTAGGGTGACACTTGATTGAATGAGGATTGAGTTTGACTCATATAATTTCTCTAAATATTTTTTAGATTTAAATACAATATATTTTTGGATGGATATTCACAAGGTATTACATGTGATGTGGTGCATAGTGAAGTTGGTGATAGCTTTAAAAAAGTGTTTTGGAAGATATCCAAAAGAGTTTTGGATATTATTTCACAAGTTCTTGTATATAATATGATAGAATGTGAAATAGAATAAATTATTTTAAGCTTTAGTGAAATGGGATATTTAAGGAGTTGATATGCTCTAAATCCTTTTTTATGTGATGTAATTGGCATAATTTTATTCTATGACATAAAGATATTGTAAAAGCATGTAATCATGAAATTATACCTTTTCAATCGTATTATACTATATATACATATCATATGGACATTATCCATGTAAACCTTGTGAATGGGAATATCATATGGCATTTTTCTTTAACATATTATGGTGGAAGAATGTTAAGAATTAAGATTCAAGTGATTTATCCACATTGGATATCATTTATAAACTGTTACATAAGATGTAATGTTCAAGAGTTAGATACATCCATGCATGAGATGCATGAAGTGGTTTATGTATTTACTAATATGTTAAAACATGTGAAAAATGCATGAACTATCAAGGTGCATCCTCGGGGACTTTATAAATCCTACTACCATGTGATGGTGGGGTATGCATTCTTTCTCAAGTTGGTCAAAAGTCCCCTACCTAAATATCTATTTACCAAGATCCTTTATATCACAAAGCACTATAATTCTTTGGATGGTGGTGGATCCCTCTTGTAGGATGATAGATCTAGAAACCCTTGGAAAGAAGAAGGAAACTGAAAAAGTTGGCAGCATCTTTTGTGTAACATACATGACTTATCCATTTTCAATATGTGTGGTTTCATTTATTCTTTCATGGTGATCTTAGTTTGGGTTTCTATTTTCTTATACTGCCTATAATAAACATTATTAGATCTCTATAAAACCTAGTAGGTTACCATGACCTTCATATTAAATAATTAGATGTTAAAAGTGATTTCTTGCATGGTGATATGGATGAAAATATATACATGAGGCCTTCTGATGGTTTTGATCATGAAGTCAAGTAAATTTTCTTAACAAGTCTCTTTATGGTTTAAAGTAGGACTATAGGTAGTGGTATAAGAAGATTTATTCTTTTATGTTGAGAATAAATTCAGTAGAAGTAAATTTATTGCATGTGTATTGTTTTCGACGCTTTCGCCGGGGCGCGCGCATCCGTCACGCAGGGGAGGACGTGCAGCTTGTTGCCCCGCATTTCTGCTTTCCAAGGGCGGGTGGCATCTGTTCCTTGTTCAGGGACGTCTACTCCTTGATCGAAACCGGGATTATGGGATGTCAGTTCTTCCTTCCGTGGATTCTTCCTTGGAGCTCGTCGCCTAGTCCGGGTATCCCTTATAGATTTAAGACGTATTCGTGAATCTCGTTCCCAGTGCCATATCCTCATGGACACCAGTTAATTACGCTGCTTCTGTCGAGACGCTCCAAGGGGTCTGGTCAGGGAAGCAACCTTCGGTGAGGAGAATGGTCATGCTGGGGCGTCGTTGGCGTGTCTTGATGCTGGGGGATTGTCATGTCTATCTTTTTTCCCTTATTGTAGGTCTTCTTGAGGGCGCAGAATCCCAAGGCATCCCACATCCAACGCGGGGAATTTTCATGCCATGGGAATGTATCTGAGGTTTTTCTCAGCTTCCCATGTTTAACATGGGGTATGCTGCGAGTTCAACGCATTGCGGAGATGGTTACACTAAGGGTGTGTCTTCTGAGGTTTTCCTCAGCTTCCCATGTTTAACATGGGGTATGTCGCGTGTTTAACGTCTTGCGGAGACGGATCGGACTGATCGGAACACTGAGAGTGGATCAGATAAAAGGACCCCCTGAAGGGAACTCCAATGTCGGGGCCAGCATGTGGGCGGCTTCCCGGATACTGTGGAGTGGAATGAGGTGGCATTATCCCACCAGGATGTGGCGGCCTGGGTAGGAATCAGGATGGGTGATGGAGTGAAGGGTCTTGAACCTCACAGAGGCTACCTACGTACCATGCTTTGACACGGATCAAAGTCCTCGTAGTTCGGGTATATAGTTTAACGTCATTCAGGACGAAGGCATTTGGGGATTATGCTCTCAGGCGGCCCACAATGGATGGATATGGGGCTTACGCTCTAAGGCAGCCCAAAATGGTGAATATGGGGCTTACGCTCTGAGGCAGCCCAAAATGGTAGGAGAACCGACACAAAGGGGTCGGAACGACTGAGTGATGGGATTGAACCTCGTGGAGGCTACATACGTACCATGCTTTGACACGGATCAAAGTCCACGTAGTTCGGGTGGTGCAGTTTAACGTCATGCAGGATGAGGCAAACAGTTTAACATCATGTTGGACGGCATATAGTTTAACGTCATGTGGGATGAAGGCATACAGTTTAACGTCATGCGGGATGAGGGCAGACAGTTTAATGTCATGTTGGATGAGAAATTTAGGGCTTACGCTCTGAGTCAGCCCAAAGTGTTGGTGAACCGACATGAAGAAGTCGAAACAACCAGGTGGTGGGCTTGAACCTCGTGGAGGCTTCCTACGTACCATGCTTTAGCACGGATCAAAGTCCTCGTAGTTCCCCGGGATGGGGCTTACACTTTGAGGTGGCCCATAAGAGGATGTCATGGTCGATGCTCACTCTAAGCCCATGTGAGTCATGCTCGGTGTGAGAAACAAGAGGCAGTAGGGACCAGACAATCACGTCGCAAAGGGTGCGTCTGTGAGAAGCGAAAAGGGGCTTATGCGTTGAGCGGACCTTGGTGTCGGGGCTTATTCTAGGATTGAGGCCCGTGGTGTGACAAAGCACATAGGGAGAGGGATTTGGGACCGAACAAAGGAGATGCCTCGTTCCCTATCACTCCCTCCACTGGCCTTGGCAGTGGGGAAGTACGGAGGTGCATGGGTGCTACCTTCCGCAAGAGAGGCTAGGGGATTACGCTCTAAGGCAACCCTTCCCCCGTGGACAAATGCCACTCCGAGATGGAGGATATCATTCCATGTGAGGAATATTCCATTCCCGTGGAGACGAGTGGTGTAAATAATGTCCGAGCTGGGGGGACCCTGCGTGCGAGGCACGGGGTCGGATCACAGTTTAACGTCATGTGTTGAGGACGAGGTGCTTGGCAGTTTAACGTCCTACAGCTCAGACAAGGTGGGTTCGTGCCACACCCCTAGGGACTACATTCCCAACACCCTCTACCCCTTGTGGGAGGGAAGGCATCGGAAAGGCCGTAGTGAAGGGGGTTGCAGGGTGAACCATCGAGGGGTCCACGTTAGCGTGGCTATGCGAAGAAGGAATAGCCGTTAGCGTGCCTATGCGAAGGAGAATAAGGCAAAGCAACGCAATGGGAAACACCGCCCAAGGGACCTTGAGGTTACTTCGCACGATCCTGGAAGGCCGTACAGGAAAACAACGCATGGCATGCATGCCTGGTTTAGAGGACATCAGGCGCCTATGCAGGGAGGCACCCGGGGGGCGTCAAGGCGAGTGGTCCTGGGGTTTTCACGCAAAGAGAAGGTTTTCACGAAAAACACTAGGATGGCGCGTAATTGGGGAAAAGGGATTGTGCGCAGTTAGGGGATTGCGTGCAACAGGCTTAGATTGTGCGCGGGGGCAACGGATGATCCCTAAGGTCGGTAAAAACCTAATGACGGGATTGCACGCAATTGGGTTTTGCGCTCAATGGAGGGAGTGCTCGCAATGGAAGTGATTGTGTGCAAAGGAGGAACTCTGAGGAGTTTGAAATTTTATTTAAGCTGGTGGGATTGCGTGCAAAGGCGAACCCCGGGGCAAGGTTGCGCGAAAATGGTCAATACCTGAAAGTCATCTTGCGCGCACGGGAGTCCAATTTCGCACACGGGAGCTGGTCCGGATTCCACAACCCTGAAACGAAAGGGGTCTCCTTCTATTTATAGGCCGCAGGCATCGCGAAATCCAAGTGACGCGCGAAAGGCCTCACCGCACGGAACCGGGCACACAAAATTGCGCGCCACCCCGGTGCCTTTTCGCAAATCCCGGACTTCCTTCACGCGGGCAACATTTTTTCGCGCAAGTCCTCCTTAATTTCGAGCACCACTTCCGGTTCCTCCGGACCGAGCCTTTGAGTCCGAATTTGACTTCGCTTCGTTATGTTGAAACTTTCTCTAGGAGTTACAGACTTTTTTCGGCATCTACAAATTCCCCCCCCCCCTAGGAATTGGATCGGCGAGAGGTCGCAACGATCGGATTCTGAGGGAAACGCCGAAATGCCAAAGTGGTGGATTTCGGGGGAACTTTGCACGCAAAAGACAAATGTGGCACGCAAAACTCTAAGTCAGTGTGGAATTCACTTTTCGTGCGGCGCGGAACCCCGGCCTCGCCTATAAAAAGGGCCACTGGGTCCCAAGTTCCGTACTCAATCTTTTCCATGTGATAGGCTCAATTCTCTCACGCGCGAAATTGCTTCCGCGGCTACGCGTAAAAAACGCTTTGGCAGCACGTAATTGCTTTCGGGTTTCGGGCATATTTTCGCACAAACTCGGGGTATTTCGTGCCAACGGTTCTGATTGCACGCCTAAATCTTGATTTGTGCACCGCAAGTCCAGATTGTGCACAACTCTTTCTGATTCTGTGCACATCATCCTGATTCTGCGCAACTCATCATGATTCTGCGCAACTCTCAACGAACTCCAGATGGCCGCGAACTAGGTCGATGAGGGGGAAGTCGCCGCTCGTAGAGCTGAAATGGCGGCCAATGAAGAGGTTTATGGCTCCAAGGTGGTTGTTTCTGACAACCTTACCTTGTTAAACCTATTGACCCCTACTCAGAAAGGGTATCCTCTGTCCAACAACCTCCCGCTCTGGAACTTCGGTATCCTGGAGGAGGTTATGTTACCGGGATTCGAGGTGGACACACCGCGGCCATGGGTGACCCGGGAGGACAACCTTCTCCATTATAACATCACCAACAATGGTCGTCCCGCTAGAGAGACCAGACACATGGATGTATATGTCCTGAACTTGAGGACCATGACCATTGATGGGGGTGATCCTCTTGCAGAGAGATCCCAAGCCCTTTATGCGAGCACATTCCGTCAGAGCATCGCGAACGACACTAAGGGTTGGCCGCAAGATTGGGACTTGCAATCTGGGGGAAACTTCACCAGTGAGTGGGCCTGGTCATACTAGTTTCGCTATATGTACGACCAATTTGGGGCCGAGTTGTGACACATTGGTCTGTTCGAGGCGGTGTGGACGTCGCAATTCCACTTCTACCGTCAACCCGAACATGGGTCGGAGCTGTTTACCCGATGGTCCCCTGACACCAACACATTCCATCTTAACCATGGGGAAGTTGGCATCAGCCTCTGGGACGTTCACTGCATCAGAGGCATCCCACTGGAAGGCTACCAATATGACGAGTTCATCCCTCCCATGAACACCTGGGAAGACAGGTCACAGACCCCCATGCTGACATGGCACCTATTGGAGGTGGCCAAAGAGAGGCTGGGGGTCAAGGACTTCCTAAAGGACATTGCCTACAATGACTGGTTCAGCCAGTTCCTAGAGAAGGACCCGGCGATCAAGATGCCGGGACGGGGTAAATGGTGCCCAACCGCGGCTCAGAGCAACAAGAATGGGTCATATTAGAGAACCCTGGAGGTGGGGTGATGTGGCCTTAAAAACACATGTTTTGTCACATCCTTTTTAATTAATTTTTATTAATTTAATTACTTAATTTAACACTTTTTAATAAATAATGACTCTTATGTAAATTTATCACTAAATTTATCAATCTATCACTTTTTATAATTAATTGTGTATTTTAAGACTTAAAATAATTGATTTATTTCTTACTTTAATTTTATAGGCTAATAATTATTTGTTAAGATTGTTGTTTTTGTCTGCATAGTTAATAATTTAACATTAAATAATTAATTAGTTTGATTTTTTACTTTAAATATATAGTCTTAATCTGACATTGCATGTACTTAGAATTAATTTAATTTAACCTAATTAGTAGATGTATTTCAATAATTCATTAATTAAAATAAATGATTATAGACCTACTTCAATCATTAAGTCTCTTTAAATTTTATTACAGTAATTAACATTTTAATATAAAATGATTATCTCTCTACCTTAAATTAATTTAATTTGATATTGTAACTATTTAACTTTGTCTTATAAATGTTTAAATTTTATGTTAACTTTTAATAATTTAGATGCTCTTTAATATAGTAATAATTTAAGTTATAAGAATTAAATTTATTAATAATTTAATTTAAGTTTAATTGTTTAAATAAATTTAGTAAAGTTTATTTTTCAAATTAAGTTTGCGTTTGTTTTAATTAAGTTTTAGTTTTTATTAATTAATTTGTTCATATTCTCTTTAAGTTTTTAATTTAATTTATTTACTCAGCTTATTTTGCAGGTTCACGATTTTAACACTGTCATGGTGTCTCCTGCTTTTGGTTCCTCTTCTCACGGTCTCACCGTGATATCCAGTTCACGGACGCACCGTAACCACATTCATGTGGCACCGTAACCCTTGCAAACCGGTGCCCCCATGACCTCTTGGCACCGTGACTCTTCTGTCACTATCTCACCGTGATTCTACTTCATAAACGCACCATTCCATCCTCCAACCGTAACCCAGCTCACGGTCTCTTTCTCACAGACTTTCAGCCACCATATCCTGCCACCGTTTTTTCCCTGTTACACGCATCATCTCCTTGCGCCACCGTTTCAACCCATCTTCCATCCGCTGCTGCATGGAAGAGCTAAAATATCACTGCCAATGTGTTCTGGTGTGGAGCCACCTCAGGCCGCTGAAGTCCTCAATGATCCGCCATTGCAACTTGATCAAGAGGACCCACACCATGTCGGAACCCGAACCACTATGTCACTAGGAAGAATCCCTTTGTCGAGGCTGAGTCGAGGAAGTGGCCTAATAGTTTTCTGCTGTTGTTGAAGACCGACTACCAGATTTTGATAAGGGTTTCACCATGAAGGTAATTTTACCTGTTTGAACAGGACGAGGTGAAGAAGACGCCACTGAGGAGAATTTCTCCACCATCCGAGACTTGATTGCCACTAGAGCTAGGAGGAGGAGGAGTAACCCACTGCCACACCAAGAGGAGACCGAGTCCGCTGGCGCCCGCTGTCGTCGCGGCTTCTAACAGAAGGTGCCCTTGCTGCGTCGCTGTGGAAGGAAGTTGAGGTCTTGAGTTTTTCATGATTTGCACCACACCAACCGCTGGATCTGAGGCCGATGCCGATGGAAGTTGAGTGTCGCACCAGCTACCCAAAGAACTGTCTGTCACTGTGAACCAAGATCGGAGAAGTGAGGAGGAGGGTAATCCGAGCGCTGCTATGAGAGGAGTGAAACCACCTACTTTTTCCGCATGGAGAGGAGGCTGAAGCGCGGCCGATTCTGAGACGCTGAAGGGTCCGTCGTTGGTGTTGCAGGAGAAGCCATGTGGCTATTGAAGCTTTCAACTAAATATGTTGCACCACCTGTAGAAATTGGTTCGAAACTTCGATTGAGGGAGTTGGGAGGAGGTTCTCAGACCGCCGTGCTGAAAGGGATTTCTGCTAGAGCAGAGTCGCCGAGCCGCGGACCTGGAGAAGGAGCCGATGAAGAAGAAGACCCCCCTACCCAGTGGCACCGAAATTGGGGGTTGATTAACCTAAAAATATAAAAATAATAATAACAATAATATAAAAATATAAATATAAAGAAAAATATAATAATAATAGTTAATAAATTAGTCAAACTAATATATTTTAATATACAATAACTTTTATAATAATAAGTAGATAAATTATAAAATAAAATATGAGTCAACTAATAAGGATTTAAAGAATTAAAATTTGAACAATAATAATTCATAGATTAAGTCAATTAGTAACTAATATAAATATTCTAACTCTTTAATTTTAATTCTAACAGAATAATTATTTTAATAAGGTAATTAATATTAATTTAAGTAATTTAATTAAGTTTTACTTTCTAGTTACCAAATTGTTAATAATAACTTAATAACTTTATTAAAGATTTAATAATAAATTAATAATCATAATATTTAAAAATAACCATCTTCTAAGATATTTATTAACTTTAATTACTATAATAATAAACTAAAAAATTAACTATAAAATTTTAATTAACTTTCTTTGTGTTTTAATTGTTTTATTTTTATGAAATTGTTTCGTAGGTTCATTAAAGAGACAGGTTTACATCCATATTCATCTAACTAACTCACCGGTAGTTAGTTACGAGGGTATTTCTAGCGCGATGTGCATGTCACTAAAAGAACGCACGTGTGCGGTGCACAACTGTGGGACTTTTAAATTCGGTTGAATTGGTCGGTGACAAGCATCAGATGAAGGAGGACATAAAAGAAGAGTAGTAGTAGATTATTAGAAGGGGAGATTGATTCAAAAAATACACCAAACACGGGAGCAGAGCGGAGAACTTGAAGAGACTCTTGGAGAACCATTCCTTGGAGACCCGAGGGCCTGGAGTAGGAGGAATTCATGCAACCAGAGGGAGTTTCCTTCCTCTGTTCTTTTATAATTCTCTTCCTCTGTAATTGAATGTCTTTAGAACACGTAAAGAAAGAAATGTTAGGCTAAATACTTACAGTTCGGGGGAGAAAATTGAGTCTACTGGTTATCGTTCTTTTCTTTTCTCACTATCCTGTTAATGTGATCGGATCAGCGAGGTCGGTTCTGATTACATTCCATTGCAACGTACCACTTGTGCTTAATCCAAGGTTTCCACATTAATACAGAGAGTTTAAATGTGGATTGATTTTCTTGAACAATTAAATGGAAATTAAAAGGCTACAGGACATACGGTGAGTTAGTTCTGTGTTCTTTTTCAAACTTGAATTCTTTTAAGTTGGTTAATCTAAGGGTGGCGAACTCTGAAATTGGCCTTCTTGAGTGATTATCTTCTGGAGAGGGAAATAAATCACTCCATTCCAGTGGTATTAGTTGTAATCAATGTTGTGAGGAAGTATACCTTCAAAACCAGTAGAGTTGATATACTCCCCGGATTTTTTTCTCCAGATTGTTTACTTTTTAGTGCATTGTTTCTCTATTTCTTGCTGTTTTGAGCATTTTTCTTGATTTGATACAGTTTAGAACAAAAACTAAAAAAAATGTGTGGTTTCACTTTATAGTACATAAAAACATTAAAAAAATTAAAAGATTAAAAAATATATAAAAAGTGAAAATTAGAAAAACCACTCTGCTGCTGACAACAGTGGAGTTTTCCAAGTTTTTTTTAGTTTAGTAGTGGCCAAATTAGTCTTCCCTCTGGGTTCGACCCTGCTTGCCACATATACAGTAGTTAGTAGGAAAATAAATTTTAAACTTTGACCGACTTCAACGACAGTTTAGGTCAAGTTTTTGGCGCCGTTGTCAGGGAGGGCATGAGCCATTGCTAAAAAAACTCTAAAAAAACACATATATAAAAATTTAAAAAAAATGAAAATTTTGAAAACTATAAAAAAACTGTTACTTTTCTTTCTGAGTTGTTACTGTTAGAAACTGTCTACCACTATTTGTATGAGCACAAGCACATCTGTTATTAGATTAGAGCCTCTAAACCCTAAACTCGATAAATATTTAGCTACTTTAAGAAGGAAAAACAAAATTGAAATGGAAAATCAAGAAAATAGAATCCTTGAGAATAATAACTTTCGAAATAACCATCCATAACTCTTAGACAATCATGAAAGGCCTAGGATGAGGGAGTTTCAACTCCCTCAAGTATCAATCAACCCATCATCCATTAGATTAAGTCCTAGAGCCAGGAACTATGAATTAAAACAGTCACATATTTCTCTGTTACCTTTATTCAATGGGCTCTCTAATGAGGAATCTCTGGCCTTCATTAGAGACTTCTACAACACTATGCAGCAATTACCACTTTTAAGACTCACTGAAAACGAACTAAGGATGAGATTCTTTCCCTTTTTCCTTAAAGGGAATGCTAGGAACTGGTTTTTAAGTCTAGATGAAAACATATTTGAGAACTAGGATCAAGTTTACAACTCTTTCATTATGAAATTTTATCATCAAAGATTAAAAGGAGAACTTAGAACTAAAATCACTAGTTTTTATCAAGAGGATAGAGAATCTTTTCATGAAGCTTGGGATAGATTCAGGGATCTGCTTAGGCAGTTTCCTCATCATAAACTATCATCACATCTCCTCATGGACACCTTCTATGAAGGGCTTTCCTCCTCTGGTCAGAATTTAGTGGATCAAGCTGCTGGGGGTAATTACAATGATAAGAATGATGAGGAGTTAAGAAAAATTTTCAATAATCTGGCCCTAAATTCTCAACATAAAAATTCAATAAGGAAGAGAGTCAATAGGAATGTTAATACTGGTTCAGGAGCTGATACTCAAGCCCAACTTGCTGAAATCACTAACCAACTTCAAACATTAATGAACCAGAATTTAAAACAAACAGTTAACCAAGTTGAAAACCAGAACCAGTATCAATCTCTTAGGCAATAGTGCACTCAATGTGGTATGTTTGGGCACTCCGAAAGTTTTTTTCCTAATGTTGATCTAACTACCCAACAACTTGAAAACTCAAACTTTGTTAATTATGGTTCTAGGATGCCTCAAAAAGAAGATCCATTTTCAAATAATTACAACCAAGGCTATAGGAACCATCCCAATTTGTCATGGAAGGATCAAGGAGTCATTAAACAACCAACTGCCCCTAATTATCAGAACCAACCAAGATCGAACTTTCATAATCAACAAAGGGGTGAGTCATCAAATACATAAGGAAACAATGACAGTCACATGTCTTATAAGCTTGATCTAATCTTGAATCAGCTAACCAACACTAGTGCAGAAAACATTTTTTACGTCGGTTATTTTTTATTATTTACGTCGGTTTTTAGGCGACGTTAATACGGACGACGTTATAAATAACGTTTTTTACGTCGGTTATTTAAAACCCGACGTAATATCCCTAACATCACGGTGGTTATCACGTCGGTTCATATAATAACCGACGTGATAAATATGCGCGGGGGGGCTTTATCACGTCGGTTATTCCCTAAACCGACGTGATAAAACGCCTGGGATATCGTTTATCACGTCGGTTATGTCATAACCGATGTGATAAACCCTGCCCCTGGCCTATTATCACGTCGGTTATTTAAGAAACCGACGTGATAAAAAGGCCTGGGAAACGTTTTAGCACGTCGGTTATCCAATAACCGACGTGGTAAATCGATTCCCAGGCCTTTTAGCACGTCGGTTATATTAGGAACCGACGTGCTAAAAGCCCCGGGAACGGTTTATCACGTCGGTTTTAGAAAAACCCGACGTGATAAACCCCTGGTGATTTATTTACCACGTCGGTTATAAAATAACCGACGTGAAAGAAATTTTTTTTTTTAAATAATTGCACTGCTCTCACCAAAAAGCAACCAGAAACCAAACAAAAATAACAATGCCAGCCCTCCCCCAAGCCCCAACTGAACCCCACCCTCATCTATACCCACCTAACAACCTGGCCAGCCCTCCCCCACCACATTGGAGCCCCACCACAACCCTTGGACACCCCCCCACCCCTTGGACAGCCCCCCCACCCTCATTTACACCCCCACGACCCCTAGTACAGCCTCAAACACCCATTGGAAACCCCTCCCATATCCCTTGGACACCCTCCACCCCTTGGACACCCCCCCACCCCTTGGACAGCCCCCCCACCCTCATTTACACCCCCAAGACCCCTAGTACAGCCTCAAACACCCATTGGACACCCCCCCACACCTTGACAGCCCTCCCAGACCCCTTGGACACCCCTCCCATATCCCTTGGACACCCCCCCACCCCTTGGACACCCCCCCACCCCTTGGACAGCCCCCCCACCCTCATTTACACCCAACCGGCCCCTTGGACAGAACTCCCAGACACCTTGGACACCACTCCCATATCCCTTGGACACCCCCCACCCCTTGGACACCCCCCCACCCCTTCGACAGCCCCCCCACCCTCATTTACACCCCCCGAACACCCCTTGGACACCCCTCCCATATCCCTTGGACACCCCCCCACCCCTTGGACACCCCCCCACCCCTTGGACACCCCCCCACCCCTTGGACAGCCCCCCACCCCCTGGACACCCCCCCGACCCCTTGGAAACCCCCCTACCCCTTGGAAACCCCCCCATCCCCTTGGACAGCCCCAAACACCCCTCCTATATCCCTTGGACACCCCCCCCACCACTTGGACACCCCCCACCCTCATTTACACCCAACCGACTCCTTGGACAGCCCCAAACACACCTTGGACACCCCTCCCATATCCCTTGGACACCCCCCACCCC
This sequence comes from Viscum album, assembly GCA_963277665.1. NCBI lineage: Eukaryota > Viridiplantae > Streptophyta > Magnoliopsida > Santalales > Viscaceae > Viscum > Viscum album. The sequence continues at coordinate 46,019,911 of OY728122.1, forward strand.
TTGGACACCCCCCCACCCCTTCGACAGCCCCCCCACCCTCATTTACACCCCCCGAACACCCCTTGGACACCCCTCCCATATCCCTTGGACACCCCCCCACCCCTTGGACACCCCCCCACCTCTTGGACAGCCCCCCACCCCCTGGACACCCCCCCGACCCCTTGGAAACCCCCCCTACCCCTTGGAAACCCCCCCCCCCCCATCCCCTTGGACAGCCCCAAACACCCCTCCTATATCCCTTGGACACCCCCCCACCACTTGGACACCCCCCACCCTCATTTACACCCAACCGACTCCTTGGACAGCCCCAAACACACCTTGGACACCCCTCCCATATCCCTTGGACACCCCCCACCCCTTGGACACCCCCCACCCTCATTTACACCCCCCCCCCCCGACCCCTAGGACAGCCCCAAACACACCTTGGACACCCCTCCCATATCCCTTGGACACCCCCCCAAACACCCACCCACCCCCTTGGAACCTCTCCCCCCATACCAAAATCCAGACCAGAAAAACCATCAACAGTAGACCAAAACAAGAAGTAGAGAAAAATTAAACATTCACTTATATAACATTCAAAACTTACACTGTCAACTTCAAAAAAAACTAAATCCAACCTAAACGACTACGAAATACACAATTACATTGACAATATTCAAAATTACATTTTACATTACAAACAACTAAAAGTCAATCAAACCTGTAAAATAATTTGACCACTCCACTTGTAAGTGTTTGATATCTTCAGCAGTAAAGGGTTGAGGGTCATCAAAAAGCTACAAAGGAAAAGGATAGTAGTCAACGTGTATAATGAATAAATCAAATTGAAATATTATGAGAAAGAGGAAATCTTACCAGGTCAAAACTCAGAACTGTCCCAGTTGTTATTATTTCATACATAAATCTTAACATGTAATATCCGCATTCGATGATGCCTTGTTGCTCATGACATTTCTGTTTGAATGAGTGTAAATTCAATATATTATTTTTATGTAATAAATCAAAATGTACAAATTATAAATGGATATTTACCTTCGCATGTACATATTTGATCTTGAAATTCCTTTTCTTTGCGCTTTTTCGAAAGTGGACCCATGCCCTGTTAGAAAATAATACGAATGGGGTAAATTTAAAATTCATTATAATATATAAAACTATTGTGAAATTGAAACTTACGTTTCCAATATATTCTTAAAACTTTCTCGCACATCATCATGGAGAGAGCATATCCAATAAAGTGTTTTCTCCCTAGGGCAAAAAACCCCTAACATCCAATGATCCCTGATAAAAGGAAATTTAACGTTAGTGGTTTTTTATGTTAAAAGATAATTAACTCTTTGAGAGGGATGTGTTTCATACCTCTCACAAAAAGGCATCATCCAACACTGTGTGATTACATTCTTTTCAAATCTATCAGCAATATAAAGCATTCTTTGTTCCTCATCCAATGCACATGCTTCAGGGGAAATCAATTGTGGGTCCACGAATCCATATACATCTGTCAGCTCATTCCTCTCACAAATTTTATACAGATACCTAATACAAAGCAGACATAAGTATACATTTTTAATAAATATAACGCAAGGAAAATGTGTTAAGACTTACATGATAAAAATTTGCACCACGTTGATTCCCAACTTATCTCCAGTGACAAACTCCATGATATCAGTTTTCATAATCCCCACACATAGTTCACGTCCACAGACATGAGCTTCCATTGTAAAGTCATAATGATCCGCCAACAAATTTGAATATCTTGACAATTTGTCAAGACTGCTAGTATCTGCATCTGATGTCATAGCTATCTGTCTTTGTTGTTGTCTATACAGCATTTCTTTACCTTTGAAGTATTCCTGTAAAAATAAATTGAAAAATATATTAGTTTTCAAATGATAAAACATTAATAAAAATATAAAATAAAAGATATAACATCCATACCTCTATGGTAATGAGTCGAAGAAGTCTGGATGGCCAAAGTAAAAAATGGCCGATACTATGTCCAACTGTCGTCACCTCATCTGTAGGTAATGGTATCCGAGCTGATCTATCTATAATATCCTGTATAGTGACCCTCTGATTCTCTACCTCTAACTGTTGATGATGAACTGTATCTCCTATACAATATACCATCCCATATGCAACTATATGATGTTGAGGATCATCAACATACAACTCACAATAAGTAGGTAGATGCGGCGGAGGAGGAGGATCAAAAATGGGGTCCGCAGGCTGAGGTGGGGGAGTGGGAGCTACTGGGAGAGGTGGAGTGGGAGCTGCACCCTGAAATTGTCTTTGCATGTCTGCAAACATTAACTGCACCGATGCTCTAATCTTGTCCTCCATTGTCGCATTAATATTATGGACTTCAGCCTCCAAGGATTCTATTTTTTTTTTATAAACTCCCTCAACGTTAGAAGTTGAGGAACGTGGCAACACTTTTCTTACCGATACACCTGCCGGATATCCTCTTACACGGCCAGGATGTTCGGGCTTTCCCAATGCCACAGATAAAATATCTTCCCTCCCAGATGGTGTAAATGTCCCCTGTGAACTCTGCTCCTCAAGAGAGTCCTGTAATAATTAATTGAACATTTCTATAATGATTGGAAATATATGACGAAAATAGTAAACTTAAATAAATAAAATAGATATCTTACAATCCTCTCAACTACGAGTCTCGATTCTTCCGAAAGATATTGTCCTTTTTTGCCCTTCCGAGCTCTTTTCCATTTCTCATGTCTAGATGGAGGGGATGGAGGGGCCACCTCTCCAGAGCTTGAAGACTCAGCTCTTAGTTGTTGAAATTTTTCTGCCATCATTTGTTCTTCCAATAATGCATACCCTCCCCGAGATAAACTATGAGGGTATACATTTTTAGATTGGATCTCTTGATGAGATTTCCTTGTTTGCTGTAAATTAAGAATAAGTAATCATTAACAAAACAATAATAAGATCATTTATATAAGAAAGCTTATAAAAGTTTACATTGCCCTTACCAAAAATGATTCTTTTCTTCTACTTTCAAAAAATTGTCTCCATGTGTCTTCATCTATAAAAGGATATATACGACATGGATTCTCACGACTCCTATGACCATAAATGAAATCAGATGAGAGGGTTGATTTGAAATCCCTCCATCTCCTAGCAGCCAACGATAAGCATTTCTTCCTGACTCCTCCAGTGTCAGGAATATCAAATGTCATCTGATAAAAAAGAGGTTAAAAATATTATATATACTAGAAACATTTAAAGAACAGTCAAACAATAGCAAAAGATCTTACCAAAATGGTCTCCCACAGCTGAGAAATTATCGCCTTATCCACACTTCTCCAATCATCATAGAGAATGCTTACTTTGCTCTTAGCCTGAGTTGCTACAAAACCCTTCAAATCTTTAGCATTTGGACCTCTAGGAAGATCATCATCATCAAACTCCACGACTATCCTCTCCTCCTTCGTACGGGCAAGTGATAATTTTGGTAAACGTGTGCACCCACGCTTACCAACCTTTGAACTCTTTTTCGTAATAGGAGCATGTGAATGTTCCTCCCCATATGTATGACCAATATGCTCATCTCCAAAATCATGTGGCTGATCAACTGATTGATCTGTCATTTTCCTTTAAATCAAAAAAACAAACATTAGTTCACAAATAGAAAAGTGTACTAAATTACATAATAGTAAACATTGGTAATATGGTAAGCATGTTAAACAATGATAAACATGGTAAACACAGGCAAAAGGTTGCCAAAGTGTTGGCCCAAGAAAGCTGAAACGTGGACTCACTGAGTCCACCGGTCAGCCGGTGTGAGCACACCGGCCAACCGGAGGACCCAGGCAGTGGACTTGCCCACTGCCTGGTGCCACCGGCCGGCCGCTGGCTCACCACCGGCCGGCCGGTGGACCAGAGCCTTCCTCTGTCTGGACCACCGGCCGGCCGCTGGATCACCACCGGCCGGCCGGTGGACCAGACAGAGAGCCTTCCTCTGTCTGGACCACCGGCCGGCCGCTGGCTCAGCACCGACCGGCCGCTGGCTCAGCACCGGCCGGCCGCTGGTGATCCAGACAGAGGAAGGCTCTCTGTCTGGTCCACCGGCCGGCCGGTGGTGATCCAGCGGCCGGCCGGTGGACCAGACAGAGAGCCTTCCTCTCTGTCTGGATCACCGGCCGGCCGCTGGCTCACCACCGGCCGACCGCTGGTGGTCCAGACAGGCCGGCCGGTGGTCCAGACAGAGAGGAAGGCTCTGTCTGGACCACCGGCCGGCCGCTGGCTCAGCACCGGCCGGCCGGTGGACCAGATAGAGCTTTGTTCTGGACCACCGTCCAACAGGTGATCCACCACCGGCCAGCCGGTGCGCCCAGGACTTCTCCTCTTTACGGTTTTTATTGTTTTATCGTTTTGGTTTGATACATGTTTTAATAAGTAAAAAATTTACAGTATCTAACATTATATGAAAAAACTAAATGTAAACAAGAAATAAACTTGTGTTACCTGTAATTTTAGGAATGTACAGTTGGATTGTTTTCCCAAATTCCTTCGTCGTGATCGTTCCTTATGGCACAAACCATGTCTTCAACATACTCATCATTATGTTATGTTAATCTTTCCATGGAAGTAGGGATCTCACATAAATCAGCATCTTCATCAAATTCATCCTCACCAACATATTGGTTTTTCCCTTGTAAAACAACAGCCCACTGCATATCTGACTGATCTACTACATAGAAAATTTGTTTGGCATGTGTTGCCATTATAAAAGAATCAGTTGTGTCTTCCAATCTATTCAGATTAACAAGTGTCATTCCAAATTCATCGTGTCTGACACTGTTGTTACCGATAAACCATTTACAGTTAAAAACGGGAACTTTAATTTTAAAGTAATCAGCCTCCCATATGTCTTCAATCACTCCATAATATGCAGTTGATGCCGAAATTGGGTTTCTGTCCTTAGCACTCGAAAAATGCATTGCTTCTGCAAACACCAATACACCACTATTCTGAACTGCACTTCTGTTGTCCTGAGCTTTCGTATGAAATGTATAGCCATTAATGTCATAAGCGGACCATGTTATCACATTTAAAGATGGACCACCCACTATCCATTTTAATGTCTCTGATACATCTGATCTACCAAGCAAGGTCTTTTTAAACCATGGCAAAAAAGTTTTGTTGTGCTCATTCAAAATCCACATTTCGTTCTTCTTTGGATGACATTGTTTCAACTCATTAATATGCAATGTGATATACGGTTGAACATCAGCTATGTTATTCAAGATGTATGATTCTAACTTCTTCATATGTTCAGCTGACAGTGATTTGACTTTCAAGCCACGAATCCCCTTTCCCTCATTATTAACCCGTTCATGGCGAGATGGAGGCAAACCTATGTGTTGCGCCATAGCCAAGTAGCTCGTACAAAACTCTGCTACCTCCTCAGAAATATACTTTTCAATAATGGAGGCTTCAGGTCGATATGGATTTTTAACATATCCCTTTAATATTTTCATATACCTTTCAAAAGGATACATCCAACGAAGATATACAGGTCCACAAAGTCTTATTTCTCGAACCAGATGAATCATTAAATGCACCATCATATCAAAAAAAGTTGGAGGAAAATACATTTCCAAATGACAAAGTATAAAAATTGCATCCTTTTCCAAAATGTTCAAAGCATTCACATCAATCGCCTTGTTGCAAATTGAATTGAAAAAATAACACAACCTCATTATAGTCTTTCTGACACGGATGGGCAATATTCCACGCAGTGCAACTGGTAGAATTTGTTGCATCATGACATGACAATCATGTGATTTCATACCTATCAACTTAAAGTCTTTCAATGAGACAAAATTTTTTACATTTGAAGAATAACCTTGAGGCACTTTGATATCATGAAGACACTGACAGAAGCTACTTTTCTCCCTCTTCGATAATGTATGACAAGCCGGGGGAAGAAATGTTCGTCTTCCTTTAGGAGTGGGAGCTAACTCCAAACGTATTCCCATTGACAGTAGGTCTAACCTTGCATTCAACCCATCTTTTGTCTTTCCTTTAATATCTAGCAATGTTCCGATCAAAGAATCACAGATATTCTTCTCCACGTGCATGACATCAATATTATGTTTGACTTCATGATACCTCCAATATGGTAGCTCAAAAAATATTGACCTTTTCTTCCAAATATGTCTATCATTACCAGATTTCTGTGTCTTTCCCAATGTCACATCAAGGTTTTTCACCCTCTCAAAATACAATTCTGGGGATAAAGATTGAGGAGCAGTATCAAATTCTTGTGAGCCATTGAATGCCTTTTTTAGTCTTCTATAAGGGTGATCCATAGGCAAAAACTTTCGATGACCCATGTACACTGTTTTCCTCCCATGATGCAATTGACAATATGACGTCTGTTGTTCGCAAATTGGACATGCTTTATGCCCTTTAACACTGTATCTAGACAAATTTCCATATGCTGGGAAGTCATTTATAGTGAATAGAAGCATTGCATACAGTTGAAAATATTCCATTTTATAAGAATCATACACCCTAATACCATCAGCCCATAACAGTTTCAAATCATCAATCAGCGGTGACAAGTATACATCAATATCATTGCCGGGTTGCTTTGGACCAGAGATCATGATACTCAACATGACATATTTGCGCTTCATACAAACTTCAGGAGAGAGGTTGTAAATTACCAATAAAACAGGCCATGAACTATGTGTGCTACTGAGGGTTCGGTATGGATTCATTCCATCTGTGCACAAGCCTAGTCTCAGATTTCTAATTTCATTTCCAAATGTAGGGTACTGGGCATCAATTTTCTTCCATTGTGGACAATCAGCTGGATGACGTATTTTTCCATCACATACCCGCTCATCAGCATGCCATCTTAACCTTTTTGCATCATGTGAATTAGCAAATAAACGTTTGAAACGAGGAATTATAGGAAGATACCAAAATACCTTTGAAGGGAGCTTTGTAATCTCTACATCAGCTTGTGATTTTCCTTTCACCATATACCGTGATGTCCCACATTTAGGACACTCTTTCAGAAATTCATATTCCTTCCTATATATAATGCAGTCATTCGGACAGGCATGTATTTTCCTGTATCCCAATCCCATCGGGCATAATATTTTTTTGGCCTTATAATGTGAATCTGGAAGATCGTTATCTTTTGGAAGAATGTCTTTCATCAATTGTAGCAGCTCTGTAAAACTTCTGTCACTCCATCCATGTTTCGCCTTCAGGTTAATCAATCTTAACACCGCCGACAAAACCGTAAAATCTGTACAACCAGGATATAATGGTTTTTCGGCATCACCATATAGACGTGCAACTGTCGGTTCTATCTCAATTTGTTCTGCTACAATATCGCGAATCATTTCTTCAATTCCATCGGAGTTACCATCTTGCGATTCATTATCATCAGTGACATTCTGTCCAGTTTCGCCATGCCAAATCCAAGGGTTGTAACTCGGATTGAAACCATGACAAATCAGATGATCTTTTATCTCTCTACTTTTCATCTTCTTCATATTCAGACATTTCAGGCATGGACAGAAAAAAATGTCACTACTTGGAACATTTCGTTTAGCAAATTCCAAAAAGGCATCAACACCTTCCTCATATTCATTGCTCATTCGATGTGCCGTAATCCAACTTCGACTCATTATTACCTATAACAAATAGCAAAAATATATATATTTTTTAGATAAGACAAATATACTTTTATATGAAAAAAATCATAATTTGAATGTAAACAATTTTGAAATATAAAACAAATCGATGTGTAAACCCCCCTCGACACCCCCCGACCCCTCTGGACAGCCCCCCACCCCTCCTGGACACCACCCCCCACCCCCTACCCCCTTGGACACCCCCCTGGACATCCCCCAACCCTCTGGACAGCCCCCCCACCCACCCGGACAACCCCAAATACCCTCTGGAGAGGCCGCCACCCACTTGGACAGCCCCCCACACCCATCCACCCCCTTGGACACCCCCCTGGACACCCCACCGACCCCTCTGGACAGGCCGCCACCCCCTTGGACAGCCCCCCACACCCACCCATCCCCTTGGACACCACCCTGGACACCCCCCGACCCCTCTGGACAGCCCCCGACCCCTCTAGAAAGCACCCCCACCCCTCCTGGACACAACCCCCCACCCCCGACCTGCTTGGACACCCCCCTAGACACCCCCAACCCTCTAGACAGCCCCCCACCCCTCCTAAACACCACCACCCACCCCCTACCCCCTTGGACACCCCCCTGGACACCCCCCAACACCCACCCACACCCTTGGACAGCCCCCCACACCCACCCACCCCCTTGTAAACCCCCCTGGACAGCCCCCCGCCCCTCCTGGACACCACCCCCCACCCCCTACCCCCTTGGACACCCCCCTGGACATCCCCCAACCCTCTGGGCAGCCCCCCCACCCACCCGGACAACCCCAAATACCCTCTGGAGAGGCCGCCACCCACTTGGACAGCCCCCCACACCCATCCACCCCCTTGGACACCCCCCTGGACACTCCACCGACCCCTCTGGACAGGCCGCCACCCCCTTGGACAGCCCCCCACACCCACCCATCCCCTTGGACACCACCCTGGACACCCCCCAACCCCTCTGGACAGCCACTGACCCCTCTAGAAAGCACCCCCACCCCTCCTGGACACAACCCCCCACCCCCGACCTGCTTGGACACCCCCCTGGACACCCCCCAACCCTCTGGACAGCCCCCCACCCCTCCTAAACACCACCCCCCACCCCCTACCCCCTTGGACACCCCCCTGGACACCCCCCAACACCCACCCACACCCTTGGACAGCCCCCCACACCCACCCACCCCATTGTAAACCCCCCTGGACACCCCCCGACCCCAAATCCATGCACCTATGCCATGGTTGTGTGTGAATAAAGTAGTAACAACTGTAAAAGGGCAACCCATCCAAATGGACACGCCCCAACCCTCTCGGGGATTTATAGAAAATGATGAAAAATTAGTGAAATCATAAAATTACTCAATATTGCAAGTCGAACAAATAGATCTAGGGATGATAAATAAGATTATGGTGCCAAAACGAGTTAAAAGGGTTCTCAATCGAAGAATCTTAGCTAGTTTCAACAAAAAAATCACAACACATATATATATACTATCCCCGAAAAAAAAACGAACGAGTGGGAGGATTACCTGAGTGCTGCGAGTTTAGATGATTGATCCGAGGATATTAAATATGAGAAACGATGATCGCAAAACGAATCTAAACCAACGAAATGGACGAGCCGATTCGGGTTTACGCGCGAGAGAGACGAGTCGCGACTGTCGAAGGTAAACTCGCGAATGACAATCCACGGGTCTGGGTAAATTTTTAAATGAGTTATCACGTCGGTTATTCAATAACCGACGTGATAATTGTTTTAAAAACATTTATAACGTCGGTTATTTCAATAACCGACGTAAAAACCTTCCTCCGATTCATTTGTTACGTCGGTTAGTTTATAACCGACGTTATAAAGGGCTCAAAATCCGCGTTTTTTTACGTCGGTTATGGAATAACCGACGTCAAAAACATCTGCGGATTCTTTTTTTACGTCGGTTATAAAATAACCGACGTAAAAAAGCCTTCAAAAACCGCGTTTGTTACGTCGGTTATTCAATAACCGACGTACAAAAGCCTTCGGAAACCGCGTTTTTTACGTCGGTTATTGTTATAACCGACGTAAAAAACGAAGCCGCGCGATTAATAACGTCGGTTATAATAATAACCGACGTTAAAGGTGTACCGAATACAAATATTTACGTCGGTTAATAAATAACCGACGTAAAAAACCTCGTTTTACATATTATGACGTCGGTTTATATAACCGACGTAAAAAATGGTGACGTAAAAAACGTTTTCTGCACTAGTGCAAGCATCAAAATCAATATGAGTCAGACAAAATGCAAACTGATGTGAGAATGCAGAACATGGAAACACAGCTAGGACAATTAGCTAGAGATTTGACTTCTAGGGATAAAGGTAGGTTGCCTAGTACAACTGAACTTAATCCTAGGGAGAATATCATGGCTGTTTTTACTAGGAGTGGTCTTAATACTCAACTTGTAGATGAAAAAACTGTAAAAAATGCCCAAAATGAGAAACTGTTTGAATCTGGAAATGAAAATCTGCTTTGTCCACAAGCTGAAAATTCACAGATTAATGTTGAAAATGATGAGAAACTGAATCTTTCACCTGGATATCAAACTGAAACTTCTTCTAAAAATCAAAAGAATAAAGGAAAAGAAAAAGTTGTGGAAGAGGTGAGGGACATGCCTACTGTTCTGAAAATTTTTTCCCCACCCATCCCTTTCCCTGAGAAGCTTAAACCTCAAAGTAATACCAGGGCTGAACTTCTTTAGTTCCTTGGTCTTCTTTCTAAGCTTCAAGTGAACATCCCTTTTATCCAAGACTTAATTCAAATCCCATCATACCTGAAATCTTTAAAGAAAATTGTTTTAAACAAAAATACCCTTGAATAATTTTCTACCTACAGCCTCACTGAAGAGTGCAGTGTTGTACTTCAAAAGAAAATCCCACCAAAACTGAAAGACCCAGGTTTCTTTGTCATCCCTTGTACCCTAAGAAATTCCAGTTAGCTAAACTGTCTGTGTGATCTAGGTGCCAGTATTAATCTGCTCCCATACTCACTGTTTCGACAGTTGAGATTGGGTGATCTTCAACCGATCACGGTCATACTACAGTTGGCTGATAGATCCTTCACTCATCCTGTGGGTCGAGTAGATGACTTACTAGTTGGAGTTGGGAAGTTATTTCTACCTGCTGACTTTATTGTTCTGGATATGGAGTGTGATCAAGAGGTACCTATCATCTTGGGTAGGCCCTTATTGGCCACAGGCGGAGCTGTCATAGATGTGTCTAAGGGTAAACTGATATTCAAAATTGGTGAACAAGAAGAAGAGTTTAATGTGTTTAAAAATATTAAGGGACCAACTTATTCTGAAAACTGTTCAAAAATTGAGTTCCTTGAAGCTGAATGCTCTTATAAGAATCAACTTGAACTCATTGAAAAATTTGAAAAACAATCCTTTGCTGAAGAAAACATTAGTGAAGCTAAAAATCTTTGTGAATCTGTTCTAGAAGCTGAAAATTCTGCTATGACAACCAAACTGGAAAATCTTCCAGAACTGGACAACTGTCCAGTTTCTGCTGTAGGAGAGTCCTTTGTTTCTGATCTTAGGAGATTTCTGAGTGAATTTGAGTGTGGTTCTGTTAACACCAACCTTTCTGAACACTTTGTTGATATTGAGGGAGAACTTATAAGACAATTAGATGATTCTTCTTTGATTAACTTTCTAAAATCTGATCTGAAAAATCTGGATAGTGTACTGCATACCTTGGACAGTAGCACTATTATCTCTGAATCTGAACTGGAAATTAAAAATATTTCATATTTTAATACTCCTTATAAGAAATATGTTGAAAACCTTGGGCCTCTCAGTCCTAAGAGTCTTCCTTCAAGTGTAGAACCACCTGATCTTGAGCTGAAGCCCATCCCTGCCCATCTTAAATATTCATTTTTAGGTGAGAACTCTACTTTTCCTGTAATAATCTCTGCTGAACTAAATGCAAACCAAGAGCAAAATTTTTTGGGAGTTTTGAAAAAGTTTAAATCTGCCATAGGCTGGACCATTGCTGACATAAAAGGAATTAGTCCCTCATTCTGTATGCACAAGATTCCTATGGAGCCTGATCACAAGCCTAGGGTAGAGTGTCAAAGAAGATTAAATCCTAATATGAAAGAAGTTGTGAGAGAGGAAGTAATTAAATTTTTAGACACTGGAATGATATATCCCATCTCTGATAGTGCTTGGGTCATCCCTGTCCAGGTTGTCCCCAAGAAGATAGGTTTCACTGTAGTTAAAAATGAAAAAAATGAAGAAGTCCAAGTTAGGAAAGCCACAAAATGGAGAGTTTGTATTGATTATAGGAATCTTAATGAAACCACTAGGAAGGACCATTTTCCTATGCCCTTCCTTGATCAAATTCTTGAGAGGTTAGTTGTAAATTAATTCTTCTGTTTCCTGGATGGGTATTCTGGTTACAACCAAATACCTGTTGCTCCAGAGGATCAGGAGAAGACCACTTTCACATGCCCCTTTGGGACATTCTCTTACCAACGGATGCCCTTTGGGTTATGTGGAGCTCTAGCCACCTTTCAAAGGTGTATGATGGCTATATTTTCAGATATGATTTAGAGAATCATTGAGGTTTTTATGGATGACTTTTCCATTGTGGGTAGTACTTTTGATACTTGTCTTGCGAATCTTGAGTTAGTCTTGGAGAGATGAATTGAAACCAACCTTGTTCTTAATTGGGAGAAATGTCAATTCATGGTCACAAAGGGTATTGTGCTTGGTCATAAGGTGTCTAAGAGAGGTTTAGAAGTTGATACTTCTAAGATAGAAGTTATTCGAAAACTGCCACCTCCTGTTAATGTCAAGGGTGTTAGAAGTTTTCTAGGGCATGTCGGTTTCTACCGGAGGTTCATAAAAGATTTTTCTAAAATAAATAATCCCTTGTGTTCCTTACTGGTAAAGGATGCACCTTTTAACTTTGATGAAAAATGTTTGAAATCATTTAATCTGCTTAAAGAGAAACTCACTACATCACCTATCATCACAACACCTGATTGGAAATTACCTTTTGAGCTTATGTGTGATGCTAGTGACATGGCTGTAGGTGTTGTCCTTGGACAGAGGAGGGATAGAAAATTGCATGTGGTATACTATTCTAGTAGACTACTATATGATTCTCAAAATAATTATACCACCACTGAAAAAGAGTTTTTAGATGTTGTGTTTACTCTTGAGAAGTTTAGACAGTATCTGTTAGGCTCAAAAGTTATCATTTTCACTCATCATTCTGCCTTAAAATACTTGTTGTCTAAAAAGGAAACAAAACCCAGACTGATTAGATGGATCTTATTGTTACAAGAGTTTGACTTAGAGATTAGGGATAAGCAGGGAGCTGAAAACCTAGTTGCTGATCACCTTTCTAGGATTCCTTTTACTCAATCTGAATCTGAAAATCCTAGAGAGATTAACTCTTCCTTTCCTGATGAGAAGTTTCTTTTTGTGTCAGTCAGTCAATCTGCATGGTTTTCAGATTTTGCTAATTGCCTTACAGTAGGTGTCATTCCCAAGAATCTGTCTAATAACCAAAGAAAGAAATTCATTTTTGAGATTAAATATTATCTGTGTGATGATCCCTTGCTGTTTAGGAGGTGTGCTGATGGTATTCTTAGGAGATGTATTCCTAAGGAAGAGATTTTGTATGTTCTTGAAAGTTGTCATTCTTCGCCTTGGCGAGGTCATCATGGGGGTGAGAGGACCGCTCAAAAATTCCTGCAATCTTGTTTTTATTGGCCTACACTCTTTAAGAATTCTAGGAGCTTTGTGGTCGGTTGTGACAGGTGTCAGAGAGTGGGTAATGTGGGTAGGAAACAGGAGTTACCCCAAAAGGGTATTTTGGAGGTAGATATTTTTGATGTTTGGGGTTTAGATTTCATGGGTCCATTTCCATCATCTCATGGGGATGAGTATATTTTGTTGTTGTGGATTATGTATCTAAGTGGGTTGAGGCAGTAGCTCTGCCCAACAATCAAGCAAATAGTGTGATAAAATTTGTGAAAAAGAACATCTTTACAAGATTTGGAGTCCCAAGAGATTTTATTACTGATAATGGAACACATTTTAAGAATTACAAGTTTAAGGCTTTGATGGAGAAATATGGTTGTGTTCAAAAAATTGGAACTCCTTATCACCCACAGTCCAGTGGACAGGTGGAAATTTCAAATAGGGAACTGAAACAAATTCTTGAGAAAATTGTGTCAAACTCTAGGAAAGACTGGTCTCTTAAACTGGATGAAGCTTTATGGGAATACAAAACTGCTTTCAAGACCCCAATAGGTATGTCTCCTTATAGGCTGTTGTTTGGGAAATGTTGTCATTTACCTGTGGAGTTGCAACATAAGTCTTATTGGGCAGTTAAGGCTCTAAACTTTGACTTTAAGAGTGCTGGTTAGAGGATATTACTTGACCTAAGTGAAATTGATGAGATTAGGAGAGATATTTATGATAATTCAAGGATTTATAAAGAGAGTACTAAGATTTTTCACGATTCTATCATACAAACAAAAGAATTCAAACCTAGACAGAAGGTCCTCCTCTTTAATTCTAGACTTAAACTTTTTCCTGGGAAGCTGAAGTCCAAGTGGTCTGGACCTTTTACTATAGTGAGAGTTCTGAAGAATGGAGCTGTGGAAATTGTAGGTGAAGAGAATAAACCCATGTTGGTCAATGGACAAAGATTGAAACTTTATTTTTAGGGTCATCCAAAGGGCTTGTCTACCTTCACTGTTCTTGGAAACTGTTCTTGAATAAAGTCTGGATGGGGACTTTAAAACTAGCGCTGCATGGGAGGAAACCCATGGTCTTTGTTTTGTTAATAAAAAAAATTGTAATTAAATAAAGTCTAACTGAAGACTTAAAACTCAGTGCTTCATGGGAAACTCAGTGCTTCATGGGAGTCAAACCATGTTCTTTCTTTTGTGTTACTTTTAGTTCTATTCATATTTTACTTTGAATAAAGTCATGTTGTGTTGCTTCTTGTATGCATTGTCTCTACTGGATCTTTGTTCCTATCTTACATACTCTGTGTCTTTAGGATGATGCTGTTGTGCCAATAAATGGAGTGGAATTCCCATGCTTAAAGAGTAATGGAAAACTTAGTCAGGGAAGTATCTTACTGTTATTTCTTAATTCAATTTTTCTGCTCCTTAACACTTTAAAAAAATATGATGCTTGTCTTGCATAGAAAAATCTGCTTTAATAAATTCTGTTTGTTTTAAAAAATTCTGCTGCATGTCACTGTATTAGAGGGAGAAAAAAAATCTGTTTGTACCTCATTTTTAGAATCTGTAGCTCATTGATAAAATCTTTCCACTGTTTGAATTTAAGTGTGGGGGGTACTTGTAGAGTGTAAATTTAGTTTCATTGAAATTGTTTTGGCTGATGGGTGTGTATTATGCATCATTCTGCTTTATTAAAAATCCAGTTGAACCCAATCTGTTAACTTGCTACACCCTTGTCAATGTTCACCCACAAGAGTTGCATGAAATTGTTTGAACTTCATTGAAAATTTTTATTACTGGACATAAATGTTTATGCAAATACTTGTATTTGAACCTTCTGGTTATTTATTCATTGTTCCAAACAACAATCTTTTTAAACTTCATTGAGACCCTTTATTCATGTCATCTATCTACTTAATTGAAAATCTTTTTTGAACCTTTATTGATTAATTGTTCTTCTCCACTTTAGAAGTCAAATTTGGGGACAAAGTTGGGTTTTAAGTGTGGGGGAATAGGGGGTCAATTCTTGACTGTGCTTAACTGTGCTTTATTGTAAGCCCATCAATTCCCACTGCAATTTCATTTTTTTTTGTAAAAATGGATAATTTTTTTCAAATTATTCCATAATTTTAGGCTTTACATTTTTCTCAATTGGGTCTTGCCTTAGGACAAGTTCTTTACTGGTAGTTAAGTTGTGCTTTGAATATAAAGTTAATGAGTTTGGATGATTTATGAGTGTTCTTTCTTAGTGGTTTGATGGAAATTCGGTTTAGGAACTACCTCTGGAATTGATATGGGTACCCATTTTTATGGGACTATGAACATAGCCATGGAACTGGAAGTTTGATTCTGATTCTAGGGGCCTCATTCATTTTCTTTTAAATTATTAAAAGTAGTTACTTTAATGAGCCATTGTAAATGAATTTTATATAAATCTTTTGAAACTGGAGTAATTTGGGCATCTGGGATCCCATGGTGAGTTTCTGAGACCCTAGGTGCTGGGTGAATTTCTGTTAACTAAAAGCCCTCTGTACACTTTAAATAAGTGCATTGCACAGTGCTCAACAGATGATACAAGGCTTGGGAAAAATAAATAAAGTGTCTGGGGTCAAAAATGAGCTCATTAAGGTGAGGGGAATTATGAACTCCATATGAAGAAGGGATCAGTTGGTTTATATGGAAATCATTTAGGTTGTATCAAAAAGGTGATTCACAAAAAAATTATTTATTCTTTGAAACCTAGGAGAAGAGTCAAAGTACAAGGTTCCTCTGGTTATGTTCTTAATTCCACATAAATTTTACCTCTTGTCACTCTTGGATTTTGGCCTTGAGCTTGGATAGAAGTTAGTCACTTAGCAGTACTACATATAAGGCATGACAGCTTCATTACTTGATGATTCATAGTTCTCAAGACTTCCAGTGAGTATTTTCTTAAGGAAAGATTCATATGAGCAATTTATTTTCAAAGCCTTTTGACATGTTTTTGAAGTCCTTTGTTTTAAGTTCTGGACATGTACATTTTGATCTAAATTATAAACAATTTTCCTATTTTTCAAACAATAATATAACATGAGATTGTTTGAGGACAAACAATGCTTAAGTGTGGCGGAATTTGATGTGGCCTTAAAAACACATGTTTTGCCACATCCTTTTTAATTAATTTTTATTAATTTAATTACTTATTTTAACACTTTTTAATAAATAATGACTCTTATGTAAATTTATCACTAAATTTATTAATCTATCACTTTTTATAATTAATTGTGTATTTTAAGCCTTAAAATAATTGATTTATTTCTTACTTTAATTTTATAGGCTAATAACTATTTGTTAAGATTGTTGTTTTTGTCTGCATAGTTAATAATTTAACAATAAATAATTAATTAGTTTGATTTTTTCACTTTAAATATATAGTCTTAATCTGACATTGCATGTACTTATAATTAATTTAATTTGACCTAATTAGTAGATGTATTTCAATAATTCATTAATTAAAATAAATGATTATAGACCTACTTCAATCATTAGGTCTCTTTAAATTTTATTACACTAATTAACATTTTAATATAAAATGATTATCTCTCTACCTTAAATTAATTTAATTTGATATTGTAACTATTTAACTTTGTCTTATAAATGTTTAAATTTTATGTTAACTTTTAATAATTCAGATGCTCTTTAATATAGTAATAATTTAAGTTATGCGAATTAAAGTTATTAATAATTTAATTTAAGTTTAATTGTTTAAATAAATTTATTAAAGTTTATTTTTCAAATTAAGTTTGCGTTTGTTTTAATTCAGTTTTAGTTTTTATTAATTACTTTGTTCATATTCTCTTAGAGTTTTAAATTTAATTTATTTACTCTGCTTATTTTGCAGGTTCATGATTTCAACACCGTCACGGTGTCTCCTGCTTCTGGTTCCTCTTCTCACGGTCTCACCGTGATATCCAGTTCAAGGACGCACCGTAACCCCATTCCTGTGGCACCGTAACCCTTGCAAACCGGTGCCACCGTGACCTCTTGGCACCATGACTCTTCTGTCACTGTCTCTCCGTGATTCTAATTCATAGACGCACCGTTTCATCCTCCCACCGTAACCCAGCTCACGGTCTCTTTCTCACAGACTTTCAGCCACCGTATCCTGCCACCGTTTTTCCCCTGTTACACGCATCATCTCCTTGCACCACCGTTTCAACCCATCTTCCATCCACAGCTGCATGGAAGAGCTAAAATATCACCGCCAATGTGTTCTGGTGTGGAGCCACCTCAGGCCGCTGAAGTCCTCAATGAGCCTCCATTGCAACTGGATCAAGAGGACCCACACCATGTCGGAACTCTAACCACTGTGTCACCAGGAAGAATCCCTTTGCCGAGGCTGAGTCGAGGAAGTGGCCTAATAGTTTTCTGCTGTTGTTGAAGACCAGATACCAGATTTTGATAAGGGTTTCACCATGAGGGTAATTTTACCTGTTTGAACTGGACGAGGAGAAGAAGACGCCGCTGAGGAGAATTTCCTCGCCATACGAGACTTGATTGCCACTGGAGCTAGGCGGAAGAGGAGTAACCCACTGCCACACCAAGAGGAGGCCGAGTCCGCTGGCGCCCGCTGTCACCGCGACTTCTAACAGAAGGTTCCCTGGCTGCGTCACTGTGGAAGGAAGTCGAGGTCGTGAGTTTTTCATGAGCCGCACCACACCAACCGCTGGATCTGAGGCCAATGCCGATGGAAGTTGAGTGCCGCACCAGCTATCCAAAGACCTCTCTGTCACTTTGAACCAAGATCGGAGAAGTGAGGAGGAGGGTAATCCGAGCGCTGCTACGAGAGGAGTGAAACCACCTACTTTCGCCGCATGGAGAGGAGGCTGAAGCGAGGCCGATTCTGAGCCGCTGAAGGGTCCTCCGTTGGTGTTGCAGGAGAATCCATGTGGCTATTGAAGCTTTCAACTAAAGATGCCACACCACCTGTAGAAATCGGTTTGAAACTTTGATTGAGGGAGTTGGGAGGAGGTTCTCGGACCGCCGTGCTGAAAGAGATTTCTGCTAGAGCAGAGTCGCCGAGCCGCGGACCTAGAGAAGGAGCCGATGAAGAAGAAGACCCCCTACCCAGTGGCGCCGAAATTGGGGGTTGATTAACCTAAAAATATAAAAATAATAATAACAATAATATAAAAAGATAAAGATAAAGATAAAGATAAATATAATAATAATAATAGTTAATAAATTAGTCAAACTAATATAGTGTAATATACAATAACTTTTATAATAATAAGTAGATAAATTATAAAATAAAATACGAGTCAAATAATAAGGATTTAAAGAATTAAAATTTAAACAATAATAATTCATAGATTAAGTCAATTAGTAAATAATATAAATATTCTAACTCTTTAATTTTAATTCTAACAGAATAATTATTTTAATAAGGTAATTAATATTAATTTAAGTAATTTAATTAAGTTTTACTTTCTAGTTAGAAAATTGTTAATAACAACTTAATAACTTTATTAAAGATTTAATAATATATTAATAATCATAATATTTAAAAATAACCATCTTCTAAGATATTTATTAACTTTAATTACTATAATAATAAACTAAAAAAATAACTATAAAATTTTAATTAACTTTCTTTGTGTTTTAATTGATTTATTTTTATGAAATTGTTTCGTAGGTTCATTCAAGAGACAAGTTTACGTCCATATTCATCTAACTAAATCACCGGTAGTTAGTTACGAGGGGATTTCTAGCATGATGTGTCTGTCGCTAAAAGAACGCATGTGTGTGGTGCACAACTGAGGGACTTTTAAAGTCGGTTGAATTGGTTGGTGACAAGCAGCAGATGACGGAGGACATAAAAGCAGAGTAGCAGCAGATTATTAGAAGGGGATATTGATTCAAAAAATACACTAGACATGGGAGCAGAGCGGAGAACCTGAAGAGACTCTCGGAGAACCATTCCTTAGAGACCCGAGGGCCTGGAGCAGGAGGAATTCATGCAAGTAGAGGGAGTTTCCTTCCTCTATTCTTTTATAATTCTCTTCCTCTATAATTTAATGTCTTTAGAACACGTAAAGAAAGAAATGTTAGGCTAAATACTTACAGTTCGGGGGGGAAAATTGAGTCTACTGGTTATCATTCTTTTCTTTTCTCACTATCCTGTTAATGTGATCGGAATTGATCGGCGAGGTTGGTTCTAATTACATTCCATTGCAATGTACCACTTGTGCTTAATTCAAGGTTTCCACATTAATACGTCAAGTTTAAATGTGGATTTATTTTCTTGAACAATTAAATGGAAATTAAAAGGCTACATGACATATGGTGAGTTAGTTTTGTGTTCTTTTTCAAACTTGAATTCTTTTAATTTGGTTAATCTAAGGGTGGCGAACTCTGAAATTGGCCGGCTTGAGTTATTATCTCATGGAGAGGGAAATAAATCACTCCATTCCAGTGGTATTAGTTGTAATCAATGTCGTGAGGAAGTATACCTTCAAAACTAGTAGAGTTGATATACTCCCCAGACGTTTTTCTCCATATTGTTTACTTTTTAGTGTACTGTTTCTCTATTTCTTACTGTTTTGAGCCTTTTTTTTTGATTTGATACAGTTTAGAACAAAAACTAAAAAAAATGTGTGGTTTCACTTTACAGTACATAAAAACATTAAAAAAAATTAAAAGATTAAAAAATATATAAAAAGTGAAAATTAGAAAAACCACTCCGCTGCTGACAATAGTAGAGTTTTCCAAGTTTTTTTTAGTTCAGTAGTAGCCAAATTAGTCTTTCCTGTGGGTTTGACCCTGATTTCCACATATACAGTAGTTAGTAGGAAAATAAATTTTAAACTTTGACCGACTTCAATGACAGTTTAGGTCACGGGGCAATACCAATCGTGGGGCTACCGCGTCATTGAGGCCCGGGACCCGAACGTACGATATGCTAGGTTCCTCACCACCTTCCTGAGTAGATGGCTCCTGGCAGTGTGAGACACAAGAATGGGTGTCTGTCCAGCAACTCTAGTGATGGAAGGCACCACGGCTGCCAACAAAAGGTTCAATCTGGGGGTCCCCATTTTGGCTAGGTTGTATGCCATCCTGGGATGCATCTCCAGAGGGGGGTTGCCTCAGAGGGTGTGTGGTCCCTTTCAGATCTTTCACAGCTGGTTGACAACTCACCTTGGTGGGTACACATTTCCAAACGTCATTCGTCCTCTGGGAAACGGCCTGAGGCCATCTCTCCTGAATATTTTCGGGGTTGCACCGATGATGCTCAATGAGGAGGGTGTAAGGATCTGAATCGGTAACCACACCAACTTCAACTTCAGAACATTCCCCACCCCGGTCGTCCAGATGGTGGATAATGGGCAAGGCTCACTGGAGAATCAAGAATACTTCCAAAGCATCCGAGGCAGGGTGCTTGTAGCTCAGATTGACGGGAAGGTCATCTGCGAGCCTTATGTGTCGTCCCGGTTTTCCAGGCAGTTCGGGTGCCTCCAGTGAATGGTGAAGAAGGTATTCACAGACAACCGGGAGGAGAAGAATCCTTGCGTCCTTCACCAGATGTGGTTAATGTTAAACACTTATGGTTCTGGTGACGTCATTACCCTTCCTCCCACTGGGGTCGATGTCGGCTTATCAACCGAGTATGCCGAGCACTAGACTATCGCGTACCCTGAGGGGCTTTTACGCAAGCAATTCCGACAACTCGAGACTACCCGCATGGAAACTGGGTGATGGGGGATTAGGAAAGGTGCTTCTAGAAGGGGGAACCAGGGGCGCACCAAGAAGTGAGGCCTACACAGGCCGGGACCTCAGCAGCGGGGACATCGCATGGTGTCTTTGCGACCTCATTGCCCGGAGGGGGGTCACACGAGGTGGCCAGAGAACTGCCCGGGAAGCAGATAAGATACCTGCTCAAACCTTCCCAAGATGAAATTTTCTTGGCATTGTGGTCCGCCTGGATGACCCTGCGGTAATCAATGAGCGTTGAATCCATCTGGCAGAAGATAATGCAGGACGGGATCCAGCTGCCAGAGGTTGGGCTCATTCGAGTTACCGACCGGGTAAACTTCCATCAGCGGTATGCATATCTAACGGCTATGGACACATACACACGCCAAAGGGGTCAGCGTGCGGAGCCACCTTTCCTGGTGAAAGTGATGCTCAGCCAAGAGCATGATCTGGAATTGATGTCGTCAGGAGAAGGCGAAAATGATGACGAGTCGGAGGGGGAGGAGGAAACAGGAGAAGATGAAGGTGAAGGAGAAGATGAAGGAGAAGGTGAAGGAG
This sequence comes from Viscum album, assembly GCA_963277665.1. Classification (NCBI taxonomy): domain Eukaryota; kingdom Viridiplantae; phylum Streptophyta; class Magnoliopsida; order Santalales; family Viscaceae; genus Viscum; species Viscum album. Next base: position 46,041,630 of record OY728122.1, read on the forward strand.
ATGGAGAACCCAAATATGAGGGTTCGCAGGGGGCAGCCTATCAAGGGAGTCTTCGGGAGAGCAGAGAAATTGTCAGCTCTGATCTCGACATAACCGAGATACTCGAGGTTTGTCTCTATTATTATTCACCCTTCTTCCTTGCTCATTCTCTTTTGCAATTTCTAATTCATCTCTCTATCTCACTCAGGAGCACATAGGCACTGATCAGGCATCCCCAATAGAGGAGGGAAGAGAAGCACTAGTGGGACAGGATGGGGCTCTGATGCCCATCATCGAATTGACAAGCACAGAGGGGTCTCCTGCTATGACGGCTCCTGTAGTAGCCAACACACCGGAGGCTGATGCTCTGGGTTCCTGTAAGTCCCCTGCTTCGCTACTGGTGATAACTGTCAGAAAACCCGACTAATTAGAATGTTCCTCGTACAATGATCTCGGCGTTGGAGGGTTGTCGGGCTATTGATCCCTGGCCGTCCGTGAGTGGACCAATGGTGGATGTACCACCTCCTCTAGAACATACCTCCCAAACTGAGTCATCCCCGGCAATTGGTGATCAGGGGGTGGAGGACATCATCGGTGCTGTCATTGGAGCAAGGCCGGAGGCTGACAGAGGCGCCGCCATTTTCAGGGTGAGAGAGGAAGGTTGCCCGGGCATCGAGGATCCTATTCCTTATGAAGGCATCCCTAAGGCAGACCCTGCTGCTGACCTGCTGGCTTCCTTTCCTGCGTACCGGCCCGCTGATCCCGAGGAGATAGACGATTCGGACTCAGAAGCGGCCGAGGAGAGCTGGATGACACGGCGCAAAGGGTGTAAGTGTATCCAGCACTTTCTCAGGCAGCCTTAGACGGATTGGATGAGGCGGATGGGATCACTCTAGACCTGGCTACACTTCCTGTGTGCCGGAGGGGATGACGCTCAATGCCTTCATCTGACGGTCCATGATTACATGTCCGAGAAGATACGTGAGAGCAGCCGGCGCACCCATGTTTCCCAGTGTCGGGACAGATCAGTGAGCACCCAAGCATTCCTGGGCGCGGAGTAGGAAGTCCGGCGCCTCGAAGGGCAGGCGGCAGAGAAGGAGGTCTTCATTGCAACATGCTTTGAGCTCGTGGAGCAACTGATATCCCAGCTGGCTGACGCCCAAGAACAACTGATGGAGGCGAGTCACCAAATGACCATACTTCAAACCGAACAGGAACAGGCGCAAGCTAGGGTTGGAGAACTATGCTCTGCAGTTTCCAACGAAGAGAGAGTCTTCATAGAGCGAGAAGCAGTCCTAGAGGCCACCAGACAAAGGGTAGCGGCACTGGAAAGATCAATCCAAAACACTGATCCTTAAGGGCCCTGTTTTGGCCATCTCATGAACTTTTTCTTGTACTACTCATCATTCCAATCCAATATATGGAAAAACCCATTTACTTGTACCTTTGTTTTGATATGCTCATCCATAATCTACCACTTCGTGGGAGCATCAACCAAGCTTCAGGCATCTGAAATCGGGCCTGGATTTCTGAGGAGAGGACCTCAGACTGATTGATATATCACCTTCTCAATGCGTCTTGACACACGAGAGGGGCAATGCAGGGGGCATTGAAATCCATCTGAACATAGGGAGATGAAAAAGGTGAATCACGTTACCCAAATCATGAACACTATGGGGGGTGAGAAGATGGAGGATAACTGTTAACCGTGGCAAAAACGCAGCATCCATATCGCATTGGCCTGAAACAGGGACAACAAATGAGGGTTGACCACTGACCATGTTCGTAACACGAGGCCTAACTCAAATATCGTCAATCAGTCTTCTGGAAAGTTGGCCCAGGACAGCAGGCGAACCGTAGGTCAATCATCCATATTGCTACAATAGGCAGACCAAAGTCTATCATCCATATTTCTACAATAGGTGGACCAAAGTCTATCATCCATACTATTAGGGGATCCCATCAAACATGATCAGTCTTCCAGAATGTTGGCCTAGGAAAGTAAGTAGACCGTAGGTCAATCATCCATATTTCTACAATAGGCGGACCAAAGTCTATCATCCATACTGTTAGGGGGTCCCATCAAACATGAAAGAGGATGAGGATTCAAATAAAGGGGCACGCAAAGCGTGGAAAGTGGAGTGGTGATTTGTTCAAACAGAGTCCAACACTCCCAAAATTGTGCCACCGTGGTGGAGGCGCATTAGGCAGATGTATTAATCTGGTCACGGATCATCCCAATTTTTAGATAGTACCTCTCTAGTGAGAGAACTATCGCTTCCCAACATCACTATAGGGCATCCCAAACTTATTTGGGGTAGATGATGCAGTTACACAACTCCCCAGGAAGTCAGGCCAAGGGGATGACGGTGAGGAGGGACGGGATTTGGTAATCCCTGGGGCTGGACCCAAGATGAAATGTCCAGGCATTCCTACGTATCTCATAAGGATGAGAATCAATCCACACGTAGTTCTAGAAAAGGATTTTAGTTTAAGGTCTTACAGCTTGGACCAAAAGAGTAAGGGGAGTGGGAGACACATGGTAAAGTGGTTGTGAAACCCGGCGTGAATGGGGGAAAGGTCCCACTTACCATGTGCTCCTTGGAGACATGTTTAGGTCAAGGGACCGAACACGAAAGTTAGGTTGGGCCTGTGGGGAAGTGCCCGGGTGCTCCTACGTATCTCATAATGATGAGAATCAAGCCACACGTAGTTATAGAAGCGTGGCATGGCACGGCATGTTACATGCGCAAAGGATGAAAGAGGTGTGTGGGTCCAGCCCTCGCACCAAAAGAAGCAGCATTTGATATGTCTTGTTTGTTCTTGAAGGTGAATGGTTTTTCTTTTGTGGAATGACCAGCCTAGGGGAGAAACTCCTGGCATCTCCACAATAATCAAGCCGTATACAGGAATTTAAAAATGGTATGGTAATGGACCAATACCCAAAGTGATGTCCCCTATAGGGAGGTCACCACAATGCAGTGCTGTTTTTTCGTCACGCAGTCGGGACGATATCATCATAGTTTATGGTCGTGTGGTAGGACCAATCAGTACAGTTTAAGGTCGTATGGCTTGGACCTGGGGGAACATGCACGATGCGATAAAGCATACCCAATATAGATGAGGGCATATCCTCATATCGTCGCCACACACGATTCTGGGAGAGAAGCCTCGGGCCAAGGGGCCGGCGAGGGTTCAACAATCAGGGGGGCAGGAGACACTAGCTTCCAGCTGAGCTGGGCCCGAAACGCAATGTCCGGGCGACTCCTCATTTCCCATGGGGATGAGGGTAAAGCTGTGCATGATCCTTAGAGAAAACCCAAGCATATAACCATGGCACTCGGATCGAGGGAGCCCCGAGAGACGCTGTCACGCAGCTTCATCTGCCTGACGTGTGGAGGTGCACTGAGGGTTAGTGTAAGGAGTGTCGAGATTCCACATTGACATGATGGTGTGGAACATAATTTGAATCATGCAACCAATATTCAGGGCCTAAAGGAGCCGGCGTGATGACTAAGGACTACTGCTGACCATGTTCGCAACACAACATCCTGTCGCGTTAGCCTAAAATGGGGACAAACAAATGAGCATCGACCGCTGACCATATTCATAATGTGGGTTTTGTATCAATTTTTTGTCTAAAACCCTTGGGGGTATTGGCCCATGATGATAGGAGAGCCCTTAGGTGTTGTATCCAAGCCATTCTCAGGGGTCCCTCTGGCTTTGAAAGATAACGGGGGCCCGAATGAAAGGAAACATGAAGCTTGACAAGTGGACAAAAACTTGCCTAAGTCGAATCTGACACTCCAGGTCCTAGACCAGAGTACTCTAAGCACATTAGCAGACCACTGGAAAGGGTCAAGGGGCTCAATTTGAGAGCAGCCAAAAGATGGAGAATTCCTGGGAGAAGGGGGCATAGTGCCAAAAACCTTGTACCAAAACTATATATCCCCTCGCTGGGAGGGACATGCCAAGAGACCGAGGTGACCGGGAGATCGTGGGATCTCCTAAGAGATGGGGCTAGACCTGAAACCTAAACGTTCAGGCGGTCCTACGTATCCCATAAGGATGGGAATCAAGCTGCATGTAGTTCTAGAAACACAGTTTAACGTCATGTAGGATGATAAAGGCATTTCATCCAGGAATGTGTACGGTGGGTAACCCTTCGTGAATGAGGACATAGTCCTACACTACACCACACACTCTGGGTAAGGACTGGGGATAAGGGGCCCGAGAAGGCCAAGGGGCCTGAGGCTGGGCCTCGGTCAGGAAGGCCTGACCAGCTTGCATTTTAACGTCTTGCAATGAGGAAGAGCATGCAGTTTAAGGACATGCTGGACCACAAGGATCCTAGTTTAAGGTCTTAGGACTCGGACCAAAAGTGCCCTGTTTTAGGGCCAAATCTAGTTTAAGGTCATGTCGGACCGCAATCTAGTTTAAGGTCCTGGAGGACCCCAGGGGCCCAAATGTAGGTCCAAATGCAGTTTAGGGTCTTGCGGGACCGCGATCCAGTTTAAGGTCATGGGGGACCCTAGTTGCAGTTTAGGGTCATGCAGGACCCTTAGGCTCAGGAAAAGTACTGCTTGAGGAACTTGGCGTTGGTGGGAGGAGTTACACGCTCACCATCTATAGTCACCAGAGAATATGTACCATTGGGATAGACCTTATGGACGATGAAAGGCCCCTCCCATTTGGGCTCCAACTTTGGTGGTTTCCTACTGGGAATCATTGGTGCCCTGAGGGCCAGTACCATATCGCCTTGTAGGAAAGAGCGAAGGAGAACCTTCTTGTCGAAAGCTCGACCCATCCTGCTGTGATGCCTTTCCAGGTTGTGCAAGGCGCGAAGCCTATTCTCGTCCAGTGCTTCTAATTCTGATAGATGTATTTCGACAACTCTATCAAGCGCTCGCTGGTCGTAGACCGCTGTGCACAATGAGGGAAACTGAATCTCGATGGGCAGGACGACCTCAGCTCCGTACACCAGGGAATACAGGGTCACCTGGGTGGAATTATGAGTTGTTGTTCGATAAGCCCAGAGGGCGTTGGGGAGCTTGTCTGGCCAACTTTTCTTATTTTGACCAACCATTTTTTGCGGAATGTTAGAGAGGGTTTTGTTAAATACCTCAATCTATCCATTTGCCTACGCGTGAAAGTGGGAGGTATGGTTAGAGAAAATGTTGTACTTGCCATACAATTTCTTCAGCTCAGCCTCTTGGAAGTTGGTTCCGTTATCTGTGAGGATAGCGTGAGGCACTCCAAATCGATAGATGATGTTGTAACTCACGAAGTTAGTGATAGAACGGGCTTTGACTTCCTTGAGCGTAATTTCATCTGCCCACTTGGAAAAGAAATATGTAGCGGTCAAAATGAACCAGCATTGGAAATCTGTTGCCGATGGGTAATGTCCTATGACATCCAACCCCCAGACTGAAAAGGGACAAGAATACTTGGTAGTGTGGAGGGGATCCAGTGGTTGATGCACAAAGTTAGCATGAACTTGGAATGCATGACACCTCTTAGAAAACTCGATGCAGTCATAAATCATGGAGGGACAGAAGTACCCCAACCTTCAAATTTGGTGAGACAACTTCGACCTGGCCTAATGGGCACCATGGGAACCAGCATGAACCTCTTGAATTACCTGAGGGACCTTGACTCCTTAAAGGTAACGGAGGATAACACCATCAAATATGTGTCTGTAAAGGATCTGCTCAAGGTTGGGACTGCTTTGAAGGGTAAACTGCAGCGCGCAGCATAGGATTTGTTCGTGCTCGGCCCGGTCTGGCGGAAGATTACCGCATTTGAGGTATTCAACCAAGGGAGTCCTCTAATCAGGAACTACTTCAATCATCGTATCTGAAGTACCTGGGGCCCCCGATGTAAGGGAACCAGCAGTAAGATGGTTCAGCTGCGGGCCACGATCATCCTCCGGGGTAACGGGAGCAATGACTCTCCGGTGCACTACGTGGATAATCAGGTCGTCATGTTCGGGCTCCGCAAGCGATGCGGCCAGGCTGTCCAAAGCATCTGCTCGACCGTTCTGTGACCGGGGAATGTGGACGATTTCTGGCCGAGAGGGGAACTGAGCCATTAGATGGAGGGTGCACTCCGACAATGGTACGAGTTCTGGCTTTCTGACAACATAGTCACCATTGACCTGCCTGATGACCAGCTCAGAGTCCTCTTTCACATGTAGATGGGGTATGTCGATCTCGAGGGCCAGTTTGAGGCCAGTGATGAGGGCCTGATACTCTGCCTCATTGTTGGAGCAGCCCTTGGACAATAGGAACGAATATGGTAGAACGACTTGCTCTGGGGTGATGAAGACGATACCAAAGCCCACTCTATTGAGCCTAAGATCTTTGAGTCTTCTACAAGTGGGGCTTCGTGAGGCACCGTCAAAGTGCATCTGCCAGCATGGGACGACATGATCGACTGAGAGGATTACCTCATCAGGAAAACCTAGATCCAGTGGTTGATCCATGGAGGTTGGGTGAGCATCTAAAAAGTCCACCAACGCTTGTCCTTTGATATCCTTCTGAGGTAAAAACCTAATGTCAAACAGCTAGAGGATCACTGCCCACCACACTAGTCGGCTAGTCAACATAGGTCGGTTCAGGATGTAAATCAGCGGGTCTACCTAAGAGACCAGCTGTACCTCATGGTGCTGCAAGTAGTGCCACAATTTTTGCACAGAAAATACGAGTTCTAGACAGCTCTTCTCGATGGGAGAATATCTAATTTTTGTATCGAGGAGCATTCATATGAGGTAGTAGAGGTTGTTCTCTATTCCCTCGTTGTTATTCTGGGTGAGAAGTGCACCGAGGGACCATTCCAGGGCGGTCACGTAAAGGACCAGTGGCTTCCCAAAAACGGGTGCCATCAAGACCGGAGGTTGGAGCAGATACTGCTTGATTTCCTCAAAGGTGGTCTGACACTCTTCATCCCATTCATAAGTGGCGCCTTTATTCATGATCTGAGAAAAGGGCTTACACTTTCCTGCTATATTCTCAATGAATCGGAGTATGTAGGCTAAGTGGACTTGGAGACCTTGAAGTTCCTGAATATTGATCGGGGGAGGCATCTAGCTGATGGCCTTGATATTCTCTGGGTCGATCTCAATGCCTCAGTATCTGACAATAAATCCAATAAACTTGCCGGAGGTGACCCTGAAGGCACACTTTAATGGGTTCATCTTCAGGTTGCGGGAACGGAGGAATCCGAACACTTTCTCAAGGTTCTTGAGATGGTCCTAGCGCTGGCGATATTTAACCACCAGATCATCGATGTAGCACTCCACCAGTATCCTGAGAATTTACTTGAATATGCGATGCATGGCCCATTGATAGGTGGCACCCACATTCTTCAGGCCGAAGGGCATAACCTGGTAACAGAAAGTACCTTGAGGGGCCCTGAAGGCAGTGGACTCTTCATCCTTGGGGGCCATCCGGATCTGGTTGTACCTGGAATACCCATCCATGAAGGAGAGGGCTTGGAACCCGTCCATGGCATCAATCAACAACTCTGTCACTGGAAGGGGAAAATCAACTTTCGGACAGTGGCAGTTGAGATCGTGGAAGTCGATACAGACCCCGATTTGTCCGTTCTTCTTTCTGACTGGCATAATGTTGTCCAGCCACCGGGGGTACTGAACTTCCTTGACGAAGTTGTCTTTAATAAGCTTGTCAACTTTGGCCTCAACCATGGCACCATGAGAAGGGTGCATCTTTCTGGGAGGTTTCTTGAACCCGCGATGGTTTGTCGGGAGACCAAGGCAGTGGAAAGTTGGGGATCTAGCCCTGGCATCTCATTGTAACACCAGGAAAACACATCATGGTGTTGTCTAAGAAATTCTATATACCATTTTTGCTCCTCAGGGGGCATGGCAGCGTTGACCAACGTGGGTCTCGGGTCCGCCTCGCTACTGAGGTTCACCTGTATTAACTCGTCGACCGTGGTGTAGACGCCCTCCTCAAAGGCAGGGGTAATATCCTCCATATCCTCTTCTCCACTTTTGGAGGGATCTTCTGCGGGGGGGAGTCGTTTTGAGGCTACCAGACCCTGATGGGAAGCTGGTGCCGGCTTGGGCAACTGTGGTCATCATATCAGGAGACTCATGCGCCACTGAGACCATAGCGATGAAGGAAGTCGATCCAATCCCATCTGGTCTTCGGCCCAAGGGGCCACACTTGATGACATCAAAGCAGTAGTGGTGTTTCAGCTTGAGCCGGTTAGTTCCAGCCTGGAGGAAGAGACATGTATGATGCATTGCCGTTGCCATGAGCCTAACGTCCCAATACCGTACAGGAGTAGGAGGTTTGGGAATCACTTGAGCCTGGATAGTGTAGGAGTATGAGGTGATTTTCCTCCATCGCTTGGACCTGGGAATATGACTTCCTCTTGTACCCGATACTACAAAGTACTGCCCCATGTCGGGGGTCGTGGCCTCCAACTGATGGATTGGGAAGATGTAAGCGTCATCCAAACCTGCCCAGGGATCACTTGTGATAGTGGCGGGCTCAACCTCACCTGCCAGAACCTGCTTATCCTTGCTCTTGTAGTAGTCAGCATCCAGATAACGGGCTTCACAAGAAGAAAAAGGAGCCGCATCTCCCTAGATCATGCCTAATCGACCATTAAGGGAGTATTTGAGGCATTGGTGATATGATGAGGGGACCGTCGCATGAAGGTGGAGCCACAGCCTACCCATCATCTCATTGTAGGAAGTGTCCTGGGAGACAACCATGAATTCGGTGCTGGCAATTAGGCCATCGAACTGGGTCTTCAAGTGAATCTTTCCGATTGGAGTTTGCTCGGTCCTGTCATACCCCTGAATCCTAAGGTCGTAGGGAATTAAATCATCCTCAGATAGACCCAGCTTCCGCAGTGTCTGAGTTGGGATTAGGTTAATCCCAGAACCCGTGTCAGCAAGGCAGCATCGGACTTCCACACCATTGAACTGGCTAGTGATGTACAGTGGGAGAATGTGCCCCTATATGGGAGGGTCTTCATCTTCACCGTAGAACGAGATAACTGCCTGACATTTGGCGTTCTCAATTGCCTCAGCGTGGCAGGCTTCTGTAGTTGCTACCTCTGTATCAAACTGGAGGGGGATCCTTAGGGCCTTGGAGAGCGCCTCACACATTTCATATGACAGGATAAGAGACTCAAGGATAGAAATCCTTACTAGAATGTCAACCAGGTGCTTCAAGACATCATACTTTTGGGCCAAACGCGAGCCCCTGCTTATAGGAGGCTGCTCTGCGATTGGAGGCATGACATGCCCTGCCGGCGGGACCGGTGGCTGACTGGTACTAGGCACGTCTCATTGTTCACTAGTCGAATCCCAGGGAGTGGCTGCTGGATTTGGACCAAAAGGTTGGGGTTGGATGGTAGCAGGGCAGAGCTGGTCGCGGCACGGCCGAGGTGGTTCTGCCTGATCCATCAACACAAACGGTGGTGGAGGCGGACCTGTCGACTCCGGATAAAGGGATCGTGTGTGTTGAGCTCTATACTGGGCCTGCTGCCTGGTCTCAATGGCGTGCATGGCCTAGCTTGAGTGCCAATTTTCGTTCCCCGGTGATTTATGTAGCCACGGCTCCGCTGACGTTGGCGACGACTGGGGACATTGGGAAGGTCCACCTGGCGTTCCTCATCATCGGGAGTAAAAAAAGGGATTTACCAACTCTATGGTGTTAACCGAAGTGTACCCCTAACTATCACTTGAGGAGTCATCCATTACCAGGTGGAGTCTCTAAGGGATCCCCATTTCTGGGGGCATGAAGTCTCCAAGAGTGCAGGATGACGACGACATCGGAAGGGAGTGTTCTTTCTTCTTGCATCGCCGTCGCTTACTCTTCTGGGAAGAGGCTGGCTGGGATGACAATGCCGAGGTAGCAACTGAAGCTTCTGAAGGATCTGGATGATTCAGGTGTTCATTAATGATGCCATGGGAATGGGCAACCATCTTGCAGGCCATCCAGTCATTATACTTCCAAGACCCACGGTCAGAAACCTGCTGTCATTCATCCTTGTCACCGCTACCACCCTATGATCTCACAAAGACACTTGCTACTTGTGCCGGGGCTGGGCCCAACCTAACCATATTGTTTTCAATCTGGTCTTGGAGCTATTCCTTGAACACGTAGCATCTCTGGATGGTGTACCTCAGGGTCCGGTGATAAGGGAAGTAGTTGGGGTGATCAGTGAGGTGCGCCTCTTCTGGCTTCCGGCACTCAGGCAGCCGCACAATTCTCTGCTCCAAAGCACTACAGAAATAACCAGGGACCTAAGCCTTGTTGAATGAGTATGTCCAATTCCTTCTATTTGAAAAGGGTTCTCTTGGAGGCTGGACCTGAAGAGGGGCCGGAGGAGTATACCGAGGAGGCGGAACCTAATTATCTTGCCTTGGTGGTGGCGGGGCGTTACGCGGAGGCGCTTGCCGATTTTGAGGCGGTTACTACTGGGCCAAAGGCTGTGCCTATGGGGGTGGACCCCTATGGGGCTGCAGAGATGGCCTCACTGGTAGCAACTCTAGCTGCCTGGGGGCCTCTATCTGGGCCATAGCAGTGGGCTCGGGTCTGGCAGCTCTCCTCGCAGAGATTACAGGAGGTAGCGAGCGTGCCTGGCTGGCCTGTTGCAGGGCTTCTTCGAGGCACTGAGTCTTGTCTAAGAAGTCTCGGAACCCTCCGGGGTAGTTCTGAGTGATCAAAGAAGAAACCATCTCTGCCTTGACGTTCCCTACGCACATTATCAGTAATTTCTCCTGAGTTAGTGGCATATCAAGGGAGTACGTGAGCCCCTTCCACCAGGCGATGAAGTCTGTGACTCACTCATCAGGCCTTTTCTTGCACCTGAAGAGGTCTACGATATTCAACTTCCAGGTTGTGGAACTGAACTGGTAGAGGAATTTCCTACGAAGGTCCTCCCAGCTAGTCACAGATCCGACAGGGAGCTGGCTGTACCAGACGAATGCTGGCCCTTCTAGTGTCTGAACAAAGCAACGGAGCTTGGCGGCCTCCTATTGTGCTGGAGTTCCTAACATAGGCCCAAACCTCAAGTTTAATTGGGCCAGGTGTTGTGGCGGGTCTCCCGTCCCGTTAAAGGGGGCGAAAGTGGGGTTCCCAAATCCCGGCGGGGCCGGCATGTCATCCACCCATGCTGGGTATGGCTTACCATACGGTGGGATCGCCACCTGCCGAGTTTCTAGAGCCTCTAAGCGGGCGATGATTGCTTCCATCAGATCTTCTGGACGTAGGTTCCTGTCCTGGCGGGGATACCTAACCAAAAGCGTATTATCAGGCTCTTCAATCTGGTAGTCAAGCTCAGCAGCTCACGGGGCGGCTGGTGGAGCGACTCTTGGGGCGGTGGGAGGAAACCGAGCGGGGTACCTTGGGTGATCACGCCGCTTAGGAGGGTTTGGAAAAATGTATCGTGCCCTCTTTCCATGAGCTCTGGCCTCTCCTCTGTCGACGAACACGACATGATCACAGTTTCCTGGGAGAATCTCATTGAGGGGTATTTGTTCCTGCCCCTGATGTCCCGGCCGAGGATCACCGTAGTCAGGCCACCGCTCTGCAATGCGTTCAGCCAAGAGCTCATCAACCAGCCTATTCTGCTCGGCAAGCTGTTGGCGTAGCATGTCCTTCTCAGGATCTTCCTCTGCCTTATGCACTGAGGCAGATGGGTCGGCGAGCTTGACAGACCCAACGTGTTCTTTACCCTTGCCGATATTCCGGATCAGTTTCAATGCCTCAGTGGATGTGGGGAGACCTAGGAGGTTCCTATGTTGACGAGTAATCCTCTCGAGTGGATCTAGTTGTGGCTTGTCCTCAGGGGGTGAGTCCCTGTCGAGAAGTTCCAAACCATTCTCCTCTCCCGACAGGTCAGCCATGTTGACCGTTGTTGCCTTCGGGGGCATGCCCTCAAAACCGCTCGGTGAGTCAGGCTGCCAGAAAATCGTGCTGAAGAGAAGGGCAGCGTATTTCCCCCATCCACGGACATGCACGTGGGGGTGTCCTCTTCAATAAATTTGCAGAGTACTTGAAAACTATGGATGCATTGTTGTTGGAGGGCCCTTTGGTGGCCAAGTGACTCGGGGTGTCGAACCGTGGGGAGCGTGGATAGGTCGACCCGACGACACTGCTCACTGATATCCTCGAGATGTGATGGACTCCTGGGATAAGGCACTTGTTTATGGCGAAGACGAGAGTGAGTCTCCCAGAGAGTCTGGCGGAAAAATTTGAGCTCTCCCAGGGTGAGCGATTCTGGTATATCAAAATCTGATCCTGCGACCGGCCAAAACTTTTGGGGGAAGTGGCCTGCTGCGAGGACGGTCCAGAAGCTCCACGACTCAGGTTCGGGATCTAACCCTTGCTGGACCCGCTCGTCAACCGAGAATGGACGAAGAACTAGCAGCGGTGTCGAGGCAGGCCGCTGGGCCGGTGGGCTGGCCGGCGGAGAATACGGTGAGCAGGCTGATTGGCCGCTGAATCCTAAGTCGTCCTCCAAGGGTTTCAGTGTCCTGGCTGCCACGTCACGATAGAATGGGATGGTGAACAGGCCTCCTATCACAGTTTCGGTGCTTGGTGAGGGTGTTTTGTGTCACAACTCTTCTGTCGGTCCCCAGAAAAGTTCTCCACCCTCTCTGACCGAGGTGGAAGGTGCTTCCAGAGAGGCCAATGGTAACTGCAAGTTTGACCCCTGGGGGTATGCCAAGTCCTCTTCCTCATGAATATACCTTCGGAGGGAAGCGTGGATCATATGGATCTCGAATTCAGGGAGTATGAGGCTGACGCGCCACGTCCCTATCCCTGCCCTTGACTCGTAAGGCCGGGGGGAGGGCTCCATCTCCAAGTCGTGCTCCACCTCAGAGTCTGAGAAACAAACTGGTCTGATTTCCATCCGGCCTTCCCTGGCGTTTCCCTTGCAGTGACGACGTCCCACCTTCCTGCCCTTGGGTGGCTCCTCAGGGCAAGGCTGATTTCCTTCATGGATTCCTCTGGCCGCAATGATGCTGGGGTCGAGAGGACTGAAGGCCTGGGTGCGAGGAGCACCGGGGTAGATATAGAAAGGGACATGGGGAGGACCTCCATGTGGGTAAGTGACCGGACGTGCAACCGCTCCGTACTCACGGCCAGCAGTAGGGGAAGTTACCCCGTACCCCGTGCAGTGGGCGCTGGAAAGAGCCACACCCAGAGCGTAGCTGTCACAGGGAAGCCATTTACTTTCCAGAGCGGTGGCACAGAGTAGGCCTTCACGCTGAATGGCACTACCGCGAATTGGTCTGCGGTGGCCATTTCATGTGCCAGCGACCGGGAGAGTCGACCCAACCTACCTGTGGGGCGGTCGGGGCCTCGATCCGGGTAGGGCATGTAACTGCCTCTGCTAAACGTATGCGGTGGTTTGATGATAGGAGTCAACAGTGGCTCGGGACATAGTGGTTGCTGATGTTGATGCCCCAGGGCAAGCATCCTCTTCTGCTCGCGCCCGACGCTGGCGTTGGGTCAGATGGGTTGGAACCAGTGGTGCAGGCACATGGATTGCCTGCTCTTTGGCTCAGGGAGTCGGGTGGCAACGTCGACGTAGCCTGGCAGGGGCCCTTGCCGTGAACCCTTAGAGCGGGTCCCTGATCGGACGTACCCAGACATCCCCCACCTCATCAAGATAGGGAAGGGAGGTGTCGAGGCATTCCAGGGATAGGCTCCCAAAACGGTTGAACGTAGGTGTGGGAAGTAGCGTCTCCCTGCGAGGCCCTCAGGGGCAGCGATGGCAGTGAGACGCAGCTGCCTTGAGATCCAAATGGGCCATGTCCCTGGTCGGGATGACCCCTTCCTCCTCGTTCTTACGCACAAGGTCGTTGATCACCCTCTGTTGGATAATCTCTAACGGAGAGAGGGGGCGTGAGCGCCCGTCAGTCGTGGCGGTAAAAGAAACTGTGGAAAAGGCAGGACTGCGTAGGGTGGCCGTGTCGGTACTACCCCTGCCCCTGTGCCAGTGGGCATGTGGCGATCAAGCTCCAAATGCAGCGATCTGATTCCTGAAAGCAGGGAGATGAACCCATTAACACTAGCAGGAAAAGGAATCGACAACCAATTTCCCAGCATCATTCCACCTTTCGCGGTCGATAAGAGGGATCAATAATGATGACTCCACAGAATGGAGTGCTCAACGTCCTGATTGACCCAACCCCTAGCGGGTTTCACGTCCTGGTGCTGGGTGCCCGGACCTGGTGACATGCTAATCTTCTGACACCCCAAGCACTACCAGTCTCCATATTGAGGAGAAGAGATTCACGTAGGGTTCACCATTTTCTGTTTCCGACGCTTTCTTCGGGGCGCGTGCATCCGTCATGCAGGGGAGGACGCACAACTTGTTTCCCAGCATTCCTGCTTTCCAAAGGCAGGCGGCATCTATTCCTTGTTTAGGGACGTCTGCTCCTTGATCGAAACCGGGATGATGGGACGTCGGTTATTCCTTCCATGGATTCCTCCTCGGAGCTCATCACCTAGTCCGGGTCTCCCTCATAGATTTAAGACGTATTCGTGAATCTTGTTCCTCGTGCCATATCTTCATGGACACCAGTTAATTATGCTACTTCCATCGAGATTCTCCAAGGGGTCTGGTCGGGGCAGCAACCTTGGGTGAGGAGAATGGTCATGCTGGGGCATCATTGGCGTGTCTTGATGTTGGGGGATTGGCATGTCTGTCTTTTGTCCCTTATTGTAGGGCTTCTCGAGGGCACGAAATCTTGAGGAATCCCACATTTAACGTGGTGAATTGGCATGCCATGGGCATGTATCTGAGGTTTTCCTCATCTTCCCATGTTTAACACGGGGTATGCTGCGAGTTTAACGTCTTGCGAAGACGATTATGCCAAGGGAATGTCTTCTGAGGTTTTCCTCATCTTCCCATGTTTAACACAGGGTATGTCGCGTGTTTAACGTCTTGCGGAGACGGATCGGACTGATCGGAACACTGAGAGTGGATCAGATAAAAGGACCCCCCTGAAGGGAACTCCGATGTTGGGGCTATCACGTGGGCGGATTCTCAGATACTGTGGAGTGGAATGAGGTGGCATGATCCCACCAGGATGTGGCGGCCCGGGTAGGAATCAGGATGGGTGATGGAGTGAAGGGGCTTGAACCTCACGGAGTCTACCTACGTACCATGCTTTGACACGGATCAAAGTCATCGTAGTTCGGGTATACATTTTAACGTCATGCGGGATGAAGGCATTTGGGGCTTACGCTCTGAGGCGGCCCACAATGGATGGATATGGGGCTTACGCTCTGAGGTAGCCCAAAATGGTGAATTTGGGGCTTACGCTCTAAGGCGGCCCAAAATGGTTGTCGAACCAACGCAAAGGGGTCAAAACGACTGAGTGATGGGATTGAACCTTGTGGAGGATACCTACATACCATGCTTTGACATGGATCAAAGTCCACGTATTTTGGGTGGTGTAGTTTAACGTCATGCTGGATGAGGCAAATAGTTTAACGTTGTGCTAGACGGAATACATTTTAATGTCATGCAGGACGAAGGCATATAGTTTAACGTCATACAGGATGAGGGTAGATAGTTTAACGTCATGTTGGATGGGCAATTTGGGTCTTACGCTCTAAGGTGGCCCAAAGTTTTGGCAAACCGATGTGAAGAAGTCGGAATGACCAGTTGGTGGGCTTGAACCTTGTGAAGGCTTCCTACGTACCATGCTTTAACACGGATCAAAGTCCTCGTAGTTCACCAGGATGGGGCTTACGCTCTGAGGTGGCCCATAATAGTATGTCATGGTTGATGCTCACTCTAAGACCACGTGAGTCATGCTCGGTGTGAGAAATAAGAGGCAGTAGGGACCATACGATCACGTCGTGAAGGGTGCGTCCGTGAGAAGCGGAAATGGGCTTATGTGTTGAGAGGCCCTTGGTGTCGGGGCTTATTCTAGGATGGAGGCCCATGGTGCGACAAAGCACAGAGGGAGAGGGATTTGGGACTGAACAAAGGAGATGCCTCATTCCATATCACGCCCTCCACTGGCCTTGACAGTGGGGAAGTACGGAGGTGCATGGGTGCTACCTTCCGCAATAGAGGCTAGGGGCTTACGCTCTAAGGCAGCCCTTCCCCCATGGAAAAATTCCACTCTGAGAGGGAGGATCTCATTCCATGTGAGGAAGATTCCATTCCCATGGAGACGAGCGGTGTAAATAATTTCCGAATCAGGGAGACCCTGTGTGCGAGGCACGGGGTCGGATCATAGTTTAACATCATGTGTTGAGGACGAGGTGCTTGGTAGTTTAACGTCCTGCAGCTCGGATGAGTTGGGTCCGCGCCACACCCCTAGGGCTTACATTCCCAACACCCTCTACCCCTTGTGGGAGGGAAGGCATCGGAAAGGCCTTAGTGAAGGGGGGTCGCAGGGCAAACCATTGAGGGGTCCACGTTAGTGTGGCTATGCGAAGAAGCAATAGTCGTTAGCATGCCTATGCGAAGGAGCATAAGGCAAAGAAACGCAACGAGAAACACCGCCCAAGGGACCTTCAGGTTACTTCGCACAAGCCTGGAAGGCCGTACGGGAAAACAACGCATGGAGTGCATACCCGGTATTGAGGACATCGGGTGCCTATATAGGGAGGCACCCGGGGGGGAGTCAAGGCGAGGGGTCCAGGGGTTTGCGAGCAAAGAGAAGGTTTGTGCGCAAAACACCGGGATGTCATGTAATTGGGGCAAAGGGATTGTTCATGGCTAGGGGATTATGTGCAGCGGGCTTAGATTGCACGTGGTGGCAACGACTGATCCCTAAGGTTGGGAAAAACCTAACGACGGGATTGCGCGCAATTGGGTTTTGCGTGCAAAGAAGGGAGTGCGTGTAATGGAAGTGATTGCATGCAAAAGAAGAACCCTGAGGAGTTTGAAATTTTATTTGAGCCAGTGGGATTGCGTGCAAAGGCGAACCCCAGGGCAAGGTTGCACAAAAATGGTCAATACCCAAAAGTTATATTGCGCGCACGGGAGTCCAATTTCATGCATGGGAGCTGGTTTGGATTCCGCAACCCCGAAACGGAAGGGGTATCCTTCTATTTATAGGTCGTAGGCATCACGAAATCCAGGCGATGCATGAAATCTTCTGTGCCAAGACATGTCGGCGCGAAAGGCCTCACTGCGCGGAACTGGACGCACAAAATTTCTCACCAACCCGGTGCCTTTTCGCAAATCCCGGACTTCCTTCATGCGGGCAACATTTTTTCGCGCAAGTCCTCCTTAATTTCACGCACCACTTCCGGTTCCTCCGAACTGATCCTCTTAGTCCGAATATGATTTCGCTTCATTATGTAGAAACTTTCTCTAGGAGTTAAGGACTTTTTTTGGTGTCTACATGTATATTTTAAATATGTTCATAATTTTATGCTCTATTTATTACTTTATGTTTATGATATGCTAATTATTTTTACCAACATGAGATCGATAACTTCTATTAAAATGAAATTGAAAATAGTTTTTTAAATGAAATATCTAGGTTATTAAAAGAATATCCTAGGTGTAGAGATGGTTGGAGATAGAAAGCATAAACTGCTTTATTTGTATCTACAAATTTTTTTCTCAAAGTGCTTAAAAAGTATCTCTTTGAGTCTTGAAATCCTATTAGTGTCCCTTTTGGATGACATTTTAAATCATCTCTTTCCTAGTGTGGGTAGCATAATTTATGTTATGATATGTACTATGTCGTATGTTTCTTTTATTGTCTATATTTTGAGTTGATTCATGGTAAATCTAGGTAAGCTACATCGGCATGCACTTAAGTGGTTGTTAAGGTACATTTAATCTACTCCTTTATCACTTTGTTATGGTAGATACATGAAGCCTAGTGGGATTGTGATGGGATTTTTTTATTTTGATTATGCTGTAAATATTAAAACGAGAAAATCTCTACCTAGTTATGTGTTTACTACCTATGGAGGTCTCATTTCCTGAAAATGAAATGCGAAATCTATTATGGCCTTCTTTACCACTGAAGCCAATTATATTGATTTCAAATAAGAAATTCAAGAATCCATTTGGATTAAAGATTTTATTTTTTTAGTTGAATTTAAATAGTTCTGGTATTATAGTGTATTTAGATACTCATTTAGCCTTACATTTGGTAAAGAACTTATTTTGTCAGGGTAGATCCAAGAATATAGATATTAGGATTCATTTTATTAGAGAATTTATTGAAAATGTAAGAGTGTGTATTAATAAGATACACACCAATAAAAACCCAGTCGATAGTTTTACTATGGTTTTTGTGAAACCCTCGTATTTTAAGGGATAGCTTGGGGTTAGTTTCATAGGAGAAAGATGGAAGATTAACTGATTTTTCATATGGAACAAGATTCCATGGTGTGGTGAATATTTTTTTTTATGGAGGGTACGACTACAACATGGTGTGTGAACTGCAGTGTGGTGGTCAATTTTAATGGTTCTGGTAGTTTTGATGTAGTTGTGGCATGGAACGCTAGCTACGGCGTGAAGACTTGGAAGGTGGATTTTGAGAAATTATGAAAAAATTGGTATTATTACACCATGGAGGGTGGTTGAAATGTATTTTCCATGTGAGTTCTTGGAGGTTGTGTGACATCCCGGGTTTTTTGGATTGGGTTGAATTCCTCACATGTTTTGAATTTTTAGAGTTTGGTGTGTAGAATAACTCTTTTCTTAATTAAGTAACTTAATTCTAAGAGTTTATTTGACCTAAGATCTTTTTTTAGATGATTCTTAATAATCAACAAGTTTCTAGGTGTTTTGGTTGGGTTTCAGGTATGTCGGATGCCTAAAACCCAAACTTTTTAGGGTGTTCAGAATGGGGAACATGGTTTGGAAAAACCATGTGGCCTCTAAGGTGTAACCATGAAGCTCTGTAGGTCTATTGGGCATGGTTTTTCAAACCATTTTGGAGGGGGTTCACATTAGTTTGATACCTCTATATTTTTTAGCATAGGTGATTCTCATGATTTCTGCATAGTTTGGAAAACCGTGTAGGGAAACCATGTGAGGTACCCCTTTGGAAAGTGGGTGTTGCACAGTTGGTGCACAGTTATCCAACCCATGAAATCCAACCATGCTCCTCATTTAAATATAAAAAAATACCATTTCCCCTCCTTTATTTTAAGTTTATTCTCCCATTTTTCTTCTCCCATGTGTGGGATTCCTCTCTAGTGGTTGTGGCTCTCCCTTCCTCCTCCTTTAGGCTTTGTGCTTGATTCTTCATCTGAGCTCCATTCTTCAAGTCATCAGGTGTGTTAGAACCATTTTGGTAAGATCTCAAACCCTCTTTATTCTCTTCTCTATTTCTCTCTCAATACAATGCTCTAAATCTATATGATTCGATTTATCCTATTTTTAGGGAATTCATCAAAAATGCTGATTTCTTCCAAATCAGCTTTAATTAGAGGCTAAGATTAGATTTTCAAGTGTATACCAACACAAGGTATGTGGTTTTTATCTTTCTCTATGATTTTATGGTAATTTTGGGGTTCATTTTTTAGCACGCCATTGGGTAGTCTGAGCAAGACCCTAATACTTTAATGGTTTCCTTTTAATTAATGAATTAAACCTATGATATTCCTATGGGCATGCTCAATCAAGAATATAAATGGTATGATCCTAGTGATAGGCTTTAGACCTTGGGTAGAGTATGTTGGATTGTTGTTTTATTTAAATTAATTTTTTTTTATTAAATGTGATGCTTATGATGGTTCTCTGGGAACATGACAGGCTCAGACCAAGGATTGAGATGGTGTTGGTCATTTGGAATGAGGTGATGTGATCTTCAGGTTGGGAAAGGAATTAATTCCATGAGTGGTTTTGATCATAGGTTGGGTGACTTAGTCGTTGTATTGAGTATATGAGGTTATCAGGCTGCGGGAATGGCCCAGGTGGTATGGGATAGTGAAGACCATCAGATTGAGTGACATAGTCACAGGGGAATGAGGTGCCTAATTATGTGTATTAGGGACTTATTTTTTAATTTTTTCTCACCCATATTGGCCAATTCTCCATTTGGAGTCATTTACACATATAAAGTAATTGGATGATGATGTGTTATTGAATGATCATGTGGGTAGAGGCCTCTGTTAGATACAACTTAGTGTGAATTTTAGAGGTTTTTTCCATAGAAATCCACAGGTATGGTGAGGATCCATTAGTTGATAGTGTTGATGCTCTTGGTTAGGGGATGAGTCTCATCGTTCTTGACACTTTAGGTCCAATGTTATTTGGGAGGATGGAAATCTCCATTCCTCAGGACATCGGCTATTGATCCAACAGTGTTATTATTTGGAGGACAGGTATCGATGTGCCTCAGATTTTGTGCTTTAAATCGATAGTGTTTCTTTTAATTTGAGGTCCTTTGTACCAGTTACTTGCTTGGGTGTGCCTACGGGACATCGGATACTTCATTTGGACATGAGGTGTTAGTTGGCATGAGGTTCTGGGTGATTCTATTAGAGGTGAAACCTAAGGGTTCACCTGGACTGATTTACATCAGGGGATGTCTTGGGATATATGCTAAGGATCCTCTCTATTATAGTATATCGACGATGGTGGATGTAGGTGATTGAATCCTTGTAGTTATTTAGAAAAAGGTAATAAAGTTTATTTATATGATGTGCATGTGCTGCTTCATTTAATCTTAGTGCACATCTTCTTTATCATAGATGTAAGATAGGAATATGTTGATGGTGTCCTGAGATTCTTTCTCGCACCCTACACGGTCCCTTCAGGACACATGTAGACTTTATTCTTCTATGATCAGTTAAAGGTTAGGAGCGATACCCTAGTGATCATGTTGGGATGTTTATCATGGTATGGATGGCAGGGGATCTTGAGGTTCCTGTATTAGCTCAAGTTACTCTTTTGATTATTTCTTTTATGTGTCATTATGATTATATGTATATACTTTTATGGTCATCCATGGGAGACCCTTCCTGCTTATTGATATGTATGAACATGCTTGTATGAATGTTTTTTTTAGTATCTATAGATGGTATGTTGTGATGTTCATTCTGTAAATGGTTTATTTTGAGTTTGGTTATTATTATTACTTATGATACTACTATTTGTGCTTCGACCATGGGCTGGTTATTAGTCCAGTGACTTTTTGGTATTTATTTTTTGCTGCTTTATAATTATGTATACCATTATTATTATCATCACTAGAGGGTATAGTATCCCCACTATTAACCCTACACCCTTGCTACTAGTCAACAGCCTTTGGCATATGGGGAGGCGAGCCTAAGGCCTAGTGGCCTTTTGGTCCATAGCATTGTTCAGGTGAAAAAATGGGTTGGTTCACTACAAATGGTATTAAAAGAGTTTATTTTGCCTATTTTTGGGTCTTGATATTTGGGATATGGTAGACCATATATTAGGATGTTGTCAGAACTAGTTTTAGAACTCATGTTTAGGTGCCTGTATCCCCATACACAGGAGACTGACCAAGTTTCTAGGGGTGGGAATTACTGTTCTGTTTTTTTCAATTTATAGTTGATATGATGTCCACCTTGATTGGTGCAATTGGGTGTTATTTTTATTTTTTATTCTATGATACCCTTGACCTGTTATGGTAAGGGGGGATTTTTGTGACCCTTGTCCTGGTATATAAAGGGATATTTATTATTATTATTGGTTAGGCACATAGGATGTTACATACATATATATATATATATATATATTCATGTGACTATGATATGTTTCTTTTGATTTTCATTAGTAACCTAGTTTTTACTAAGATGGGATGGTTTATTTAAAGTGTCAACAAAGTAATCTAAGCAGTGTTTTTCTACCTAGCCTCTCTTTAGTGGCATTCTACTTAGCCAACCCAGGCATGGGGTTCCAATGAAATCTGTATGTGATATGTGATATGTGATATATGGGATTGTCTTTGAGGAAGTAGGAAGGGATTGATATGTGATTCCTGGCACTGATGTGGGTAAGTGAGGGGCCATGAGGCTAGGATTTATATGTGATACCTAGCTCTGATATGGGCAGGTAAGGGGTTAAGAGGTTGGATGTCGTGTGATGTGGTTATGAGGGGGGAGAGTAAGGGTAGTGATATTTCATTTCCTATTACTACTTTTTCTATGTTTTATGTGTGTGTGTGTGTGTGTTATTATGAATTTATGACCATTATAATGATATTCAGTGGTATACCACCTAGACGGGCTACGGTGGAGTATCAAGAGGGTGGTGATTTGGTGACACAAGAGTGTGCATAGATTGAGACCCCTGAGGGTCGGGATGAGGCCCTGAAGGGTTTGGATGAGCATGATCCATAGGTAAAGGCATAGGTATAGTCTTAGGTACTAGTGGGGCAGTGACTAGATTTTACTGATTTTGGGTATTGGTTTGACGAGCAAGTCAGGTACATGTCATCCAAGGGATTGATAGGGGAGATCAGGAAGAAGATCCTTCTATGGAATACTTGACCCGAGAGATCCATTTGTAGCACCCACCACTATTTCAGGATGAGTGTGGACCACAAGTAGATGAGAACTAGATCAAAGTGGTTTAGATGATCTTTGACTAACTTGAGACACCTCTAGGCTGGAGGGTGAAGTTGGATATGTATATGCTTAGAGGACCAGCAAAGAGTTGGTGGGATGTGCAGGTTCAGGGAGGTAGACATGAGGAATTGTCTTGGAAGGAATTTGAGACCAAGTTATTTGATCACTTGTTCTTAGAGACACTTAGGGAGGAGAGATCTCAGAAGTTCTTAAGCCAACAATAGGGTGACATGTCTATCATGGACTATACAGCTACATTCATCGAGTTGTATCACTTTGCAGTCAGCATGGTGGTTAATGAAAACTCAATGGTGAGGCATTTAGAGGATGGTTTACAGAATTCCATTCGAGTGAAGGTAAACATATTCAGGTTGGACACATTCTCAAAGGTGGTGAATCATTCACTCATAGACAAGGGTAATTTGGTAGATCAATCATATTCGAGTCGGGGCGTTGGGTGATTACATCAGTGATGCTTCAAGGAGTATAAATTGAGGATGAGAGGAGTTCCAATAGGGCAGTTAGGCCAAGGACTTAGATAGACCATTGAAGAGTTATTCTTTAGTGGTGTGTTTCAGTACAGGCAGTCAGGACATGTCTGAACATTGTGCGAACGACCTCTAAAGGATTATCAGGCATGTGGATAGATGGGACATATTGAGAGGTTCTATAGGAATCCTTCTTGGTCATTTGGGAGCTAGGGACAGAGGTAGGATCATGTGTATGAGGTTGGACCATGGGAAGTACCAGGATCTAGTATTCAAGATATAGTTGCATGTAGAGGTCATGGAAGAGATAAAAGGACCCAGTAGTGGGGTTAGTGGCTAGTGGCTGGTGCAGCATTGCAAGTATGACAGACCTCGGGTAGTCAATCTTTAGGCCAGATGCATGCAGTAGAGCTACCAAGTGTGGAGTAGGTTGGGGATCCATTTATGGTTAGAGTTATGTCGTGGGCATGATCGGGACACATTGGTGGTGACTTACTGAGATTCTTTCTCACACCCTACATGGGCCCTTTAGGGCATGTGTAGGATTTATTATTCTATTATTAGGAAAATGTTTGGGCTTAGGATCTAGACCCTAGTGATCATGTTGGGTTGTTTAGCATGACATGGATGGCAGGGGACCCTGAGGTTCCTACATCAGCTATATTTACACTTTTGAGTCTTTCTTTTATGTGTTAGCTTGCTTGTATTTATATACTACTATGAATGGAAATGGGTGACCCTTCCTAATTATTAATATTTATTACATGGATTTTATGCATGTTTTGTTTCAATATATATAGATTTTATATTTTCATATTCATTTTGAAAATATTTTATTTTGAGTTTTGTTATTTTTATTTCTTCTACTGCTATCACTTGTGCTTCCTCCATGGGTGGGTTACTGGTCCAGTGACTTTTTGGTATTTATTTCCGCTACTTTATAATTATATAGACCATTATTAAAATCATTACTAGATGGTATAGTCTCCCAAATATTACCTCTTACACCCTCACCATTATTTTTCAAACTTTGGCATATAGGGAGGCTCACCTAAGGCCCATTGGTCTTCCAACCCATAACACTATTTGGATAGAAAATAGGTAAGGGCGCTATAAGTTGTGGAATGATGATGACCATTTTGTATCAACCTCTTTACCTAGTTTATAGTACATCATTATTGTTTATGACATGGATTATAAACATGTCTTTGACTAGGAACCATTGCAGTGTGGCCATCTACTTTGCACCATGTTTTTTTCAAATTTGGGATCCATTGTAGAATCTCCTTATGTGTTGTGTCATGACACCTATTTTCCCAAATTTCCTATAAATTCCCAAGACCTCTCTAACCCTATCATTTCCCAGTATTTCCTCTCAAAATAAGGGAAACTCTAGGGAATATTCAAGAGCTATTTCATCCCCAAAACTCCTAGCTTCATCCCTAACATTGGAGAATAAACTCTTGGAGATTCTTGGTTGATGAAATATCCTTGGTGAAATCTTGACCATCAAATTCCTTTTCTAATAAATTCTTCACCAACTTAAGAATCGTTCATTCTGGTGATTCTCATTGGGGAATTAGTATTTAAAGCTCATTTTGAGTTGTGATTCTAGGATTTTGGGTTATATCACTCTTGATGTAGTAATCTACTTACCATATAGGGTCCTTGAATATGGTTATTGGAATGATATGATGGTATGTGCTTGTGTTCAATGAGACCCATGATTGATGTGTGTTTCTTGTGGATATGTGTGTGTGGCCTTATGAGAACCATGCTTGATAAGACCAGTTTTTCTTACTATGATATGACTTTATTGTGGATGTTTCATAGTCTATGGAACTTTAATTTAGGTATCAAGATGTTTGGGTTTCTCATAATTGACTAGATATCCCCTTTTAGGGGAATTTTGGGTGTTGTGACAAAGACCAAGGAATTTTATTTATTGATGGTACTAGTTAGATATCACAGATATGTTAGTCAATGTGGGAGTAGACCATGCAGGGGTGAAGTTTATCCAACTTTTTTATATGTTTACATGGGATAAAGACTATGCAGGGGTGATTGTGATCCAATTTTTCAAGTGTGTCAGGTGTAGGTGCCATCATGTGAGGACAAAAAACCACCTTAGGGTATGGCATGAGGTGTTCCTTAAAGGTGGAATGTGTAAATATGATTGATGGTAATAGGGAATTAAATTAATGCATGGACATTTTGGTATGTTTTGATACATGAAGTTACTATAATTGGAATCCATACCAGTATAGTTCTAAAGAAGTTTGGGTTAGGGTTCATGGAAGCTTGGTTAGCGCATGATGACTCAACACTTGTGTGGTTGATTGTTTGCTTATGCATTACTTTCATGTTGTGGAATACATCCTGTATATATCTATATATATATATGTGTGTGTGTGTGTGTGTGTGTGTGTGTGAAATTTTGTTAAGGCTTCACTGGTGGTGTCCTATTGGGTTTTATACTCACACCCTACACAGTCACCTTGAAGCACATTCAAACTTCATGATCAGGGATCTGGGAAAGGGAAAGGGCCCATCAATAGGGAGTTATAGAGGTGGATATTGGTTTTAAAATGTGGTATCAGGATGGACTCTAGAGTGATTTTATGGTGTCTTATTTATTTTTTTGTTTCTATACTTATACTCTGGTTTGAACTACCACATTAGGGGTCCTCGGTTATTACATTGTGCGATTCTGAGTAAATTGACATATCATCTATTATAGCATTGTTATTATTTAGTTTTGTTGTGCCTTATTGAGTTTTTACTCTTTTCTTGATTTGTTTTTGATGTATGGATTTTGATATTGAGGGTATGGTATCCTTATTTCACCATTTGGACCCTCACTAATAATTTGAAACCTCTTATGTATTGGGAGGTGTACATGTGGTCATGTGGAACTTCGATCCGGACCGGGTTATTTGAGTCGGGGAATCATAAAGTGGTATCAATGGAAGTTTTATTTTATTTTTTTCTTCTTAACTGTGAATGTAGAAATGTATAAATGAGATAGGTTGTGTGGAACTCAATTAAGGGAGTTATATAAGTTCATAGTCATCTTTTATGTGACAAACCTCTGAGTTATCGATGATGGGACTACTATTAAAATTGTGGATTTATAGTTTCATGTTAATCCTAAGTATGTTTTGTTGTTACAGTTTATGGGATTTGGATTCATTCATGTGTCATGGATAGGAACATAGTATCACATGTAATGTATAACTACTGTTTGTTAAGCATGATGGTTCTTTTAATTAAATGTATTGATCTATAATTTTTGTGATATAATGTGCTAACATTTTATATTTCTTGAACTTTTTCATGATTGATTTTTTGATTATATATATTTGTGTGTGTGTGTGTGTGAATAACATGCAGTTATGGATAACTTGTCATGATCCTTGGGTGGTGTTGGGAGGGTTGTTCCTTATCATTGTGGGTAGAATCCTAGGATAGGGTTTCCTATAGAAACCCCTTGTGTCTGTGCCTATAAATTTCTTATGTTGTTATCTTAAGTAAACTTTTATAGGAGTTCTATATGTCCATTTGGAATTATAGACAATGCCACCTAGAAGACGTTTGATGGTACCACTTGGTGAAGAAAGGAAGAATTCTCCTATTAAGAAGGACTCCCTTGTTCCACCACCAGATGTATGAGAGGATGCAACTAAGAATACTCTTGAACCTACTCAAATGGTTCAAGAAACAAAACCACTCTAGCTTAGATTCTTCCATATTGTGCTTGGTCAAGGCATAATAGTTTCCAAGATGATGGTCGATTACACTTGATACTTCAAACTTCAGCATCCCTAATCCTTCTAGGGTACTAGATTCCCATGGGATGTTGAGGACTATATTGAATTCATTTAGAGGATTTTTGATCTGGTGGAGACCCCAGAGGATCGATAAGTAATGTTAGTTTCATTGTAATTCAACGACCCTATAGGAGATGGTGGGGTGTCATAAACTATGAGGGTAGGCATAAGGGTCTTACATGGGCAACCTTCAAGGACCTTTTCTTTGATAAATTTTTCCAATATTCACTAAAGCTAGACCGTGCTTAGGAATTTATGAGGCTTTGGTAGGGATTGATGTCACTGTTTTCCTACTCTAATCATTTCATAGAGTTTCTTCACTTTTCCCACTCTTGGATGAGAATGAGGCATAGGAATCCATAAATTTGAGATTGGCCTTTTTCCATAATTGAGGCATCTAATAGGGAGATTTGACTTAATGACATATCTAGAGGTTCTTTACAAGGCCTTGACAATCAATAAATTTAGGGAGGAGTATATAGTTGTATGTATTCTTCCATCACTTAGTGGATCAGTTGGCTGACCTTCTAGTGTTGAAATGGGTTCCTCTTTTATTACTAATAAGGATAAGTATGAGGATTTACAGGGAAGATAATGGACATGGTTCTTACAGAATATCATTCAATAGATTCCTCTTATTTTTCTCTTATAGTGTACATATATCCGGATGTATTCCTAGAATATGTCTCAATACTTCAAATTGATAGAAGAGTTTATTTTGAGATTGAAATTGTGAAAATATCACAACCTACATTTATTCTATTATATCATATGGAATTATACAATTTAAAGTAACTTAAGTTGCAACTTGAGGATTTGGGGGAAAAGGGTTTTATTAGACTGAGCACATCTCACTAGGATGATCTAGTTTTTTTCTCAAATAATGCATATGGTAGCCTTTGGTTATTTTTGGACTATGAGAAGATGAATTGGGTGACCATGAAGAATATATACCCATTTTCGAGGATCAATGACTTATTTGGTCAATTATGGAGAGCCCAATGGTTCTCCAAGATTGACCTATGATTCGGCTACCACCAACTTTAGGTCATAAAGGAGGATATTCCTAAGATAGTGTTTTGGAGAATATACAAAATTTATGAGTACATTATCATGCCTTTTAGGTTTATAAATACATTAGTGATATTCATAGGTCTAATGAATAGGATCTTTAATCCATATATTGAATCCTTCATTTTGGTGTTAGTTGATGATGTGATCATATACTCACAGGCCTCAGAGTTGCATGCTAGAAACATATAGATTGTGTTGAATACACTTTGAGCACATCAATCCTATTAAAATTTCTCTAAAAGTCACTTCTGGATCCAAGAGGTGTGTTTTCTTCGGCATTTGATCCTTGAGTTTGGAATTATTGTATACCCTAAGAAGATAGAGGTCCTCATGTCTTGGTAATTCCCTAGAAATATGTTTGACATCAAAAGATTCCTTGGTTTAGCTAGTTATTACAGATGATTCATACAATACTTATCCCATATGGTAGAGTATAAGAAAAGGCTTTCCAAGAAGAGGGTGAGGTTTTAATGAACTGATCAGTGTGAAGAGGCGTTCTTGAAGTTTAAGATAAGATTGATGACAACTCTGATTCTGATATTTCTAGAGCCTGGGATTGGATATGTGGTTTACTGTGATGTCTCGAGTGTTTGTTTGGGATTTTATCTGATGCATCAGGATCATACAATGGCTTATGGGTCTCTTAATATATGACCCCATGAGTGGAACTATCCTATGCATGACATAGAGTTCGAATCTATGGTTCATTCTCAGAAGTATTTGTGCCATTATATATTTGGTGAGATATTATTCATATATACGGACCATAAAAGCTTATAGTACATCTTCACTTAGTGGGAATTAAATATTCAACAAAGGTGTTGGGTGGAGTATCCATAGAAATTTGATTTTGAGTTAGATTATACTATAGAAAAAGGAAATGTTGTTATAGATTCTCTCATTGGTAAACACAAGAGCTTATAGAGTGACCTTTAGAGGAGGAATGGTGGTTTATAAGTGTGTTAGTTAAGTGGTTGGTGGATATATATTAGGATCATGGGGTAATGTATTGTGCTCCATTAGTTATCATTTCAATGTTGGTAGATTGGGTAAAGGCCATCCAGGAGTTTGATTTCAATTGCTTAGTGATGTGGTAATGATTGGCAGGAAGGGATCCAATTCTAGTTTAGTCGATGGATAGTGATAATGTAATATTTGTTCATAGAAGAGTAGTATTTCCTACTACCATGAGGGAATATTTTATTAGGTACTCTAATATATCTAAGTGGGTGTTACACCCAAGTTTGATGAAGATGTATCAAGATATCATGTGACACTCTTGGTGGCCAGGAATGAATAGGGACATTGTGATATCCATCTCTCATTTTATGACTTGTCATAGGATCAAGGTAGATCATCAAAGGCCAAGATGATTACTTCAGCCACTTTCCTTGATTATGTGAAAGTGTTATAAGGTAGTTATGGACTTCATGATAGGGTTTCCCAGGACCCTAATAAGTTGATATGTTGTTTGGGTGATATTTGATTGGCTAAAAATGTGACATTTTTATTTCTAATCTAAGAGTCTCGGTCGGTAGAAGAGTTCAGAAAGATTTATTTCTAGGAGATTGTATGAATTAATAGAGTTCCTTTTAGAATCTATTGAATAGAGACACACATTTTATATTTCAATTTTGGTAAGTATTAAATAAGGCTTTGGGGACTTAGCTAAAATTGAGGTATAGCGTATCATTTGTGGATTGTTAGACAGTCAGAGAGGAAAATCCAAATCTTGGAGGATATTCTTCAATCATGCATCCTAGAATTTGGTAGATCGTGGTATGGTCATCTGCACTTAGTGGAATTCACATATAATAACATTTTTTAGGCTTTGATTAATATTCTGCCTTTTGAGGCTCTTTATGGTCAGTCATGTGGCTCACCATTATGCAAGCACAAGGTAGGTGAGGCAGCTATCGTTAGATAGAATATGGTGAAGAAGGCCCCAAGAGGTTGTACTTGATTAGGAAGTATTTGGTTACCTCTCAGAGTAGACAATGATCATATTTCAACTAGAGGAGACAACCTTCAGAGTTCATTGTGGATGACCAGGTTTTCATGCGAGTTTCACCTCAATTGGAGCATCATCATTTGAGGAAAGAGAAGTTGGTGTCATGGTTTGTGGAACTGTTTGTGATCACAGAACATATTGGAGTAGTGGATTACTGATTGGACCTTCCTCCATGATATCTAGGTATGCATGATGTATTCCATGTGTCTCATCTTTGAAGGTAAAAACCCGATCCTAGGAATTTGATCAGATATGATGATGTTAAGTTGTAATTGGATGCACCGTTTGTGGAGCACCTGGTGTAAATTATATACTGGAGAAACAAGGTGTTGATTGGGAAGATAATACCACTTGTTCAAGTCTTTTGAAGGCATGGGTGGATCCAATAAGATATGTGGGAGTGGGAGTATGATGTTCAGGCTCAATGGATCTAGTTTTTTTAGCATGACCTCTAGAGGAACTTCTTAGGGATGAAAATTCATTAGAAGGGGAGACTTATGATACCCTCAGATTTTATGGAATAACCTAAATTTTATTTCAGATATGAAAGAGGGAGGTTAAAATGATTTTTCAAATGTAACTGGATTCCATGATGTGGTTCATATTCAGCATCATGGAGGGTGTGGTTGTGGCATGGTTGGGTCACTATAGTGTGGTGGTTAGTTTTGATGATGTTGGTTGTTTTAGTATAGCTTCAATGTGGATTGTCAAATACATTGTTAAGGCTTGGAATGTGGAGTTTAGGTAGTACCAAATTTGGTATCATTGGACCATAGAGGGTGGTTGTAGTGAGTGTCCTTGTGAGGGCTTGGAGTCAATAGTGTGGTGATGACCATTGTGTCGTGGCCCCTTTCCCTAGTTTATAAGATCTCATTGTTGACTACGACATGGATCCTGAAAATGTATTTGGCCAGGAACCATTTCAACATGTCCATCTCATTTATATCATAGTTTTTTTCAATTTGTGACTCATTGCAATGTGACCCTATGTGCTATGTCATAATGCATGTTTTCCTAGATTGCCTATAAATTCTCAAGGCCCCTAGAACCCTTTCATTTATCAACCTTTCCTCTAAAACCAAGGGAGTCTCTAGGGATTATTCAAGATCAATTTCATCCCAAAAATATTGGATTCATCCTCAAAATTGGAGGATCAACTTTTGGCAATTCTATGTTGACAACATCTCCTTAGTGCAATCTTGACCCGCTAAACACCCTTTCTTCTAAATTCTTCACCAAATCAAGAACTTTTCATTCCAGTGATTCACATTGGGGAATTTTCATGTGAGGATCTTTCCTAGTGGTGATTCTTGGCTTTTGGGTTCCATCATTCTTGAGTTAGGAAGCTCCTTAACATAAAGGTCCCTTTTATATGGTTGTTATCATGATATGATGGTAGTGCTCATGTGAATTGAGGCCCATGATTGATATGTGTTTCTTATGGGGGTGTGTGTGGTCTTATGAAAACCAAGATTAATAAGAATAGTTTTTATTTCTATTATATTACTTTCTTGTGGGTTTTGTGTAACTTTTGGAGCTTTTCTTTAGGTATCTTGATGGTTGGGTTTCTCAAAATTGGCTAGATGGACCCTTTGAGGGGGTATTGTAACAAAGGCCAAAGACTTGTCTTGTTTGATGGTATTAGTTAGATATCAAAAAAATATTCAGTCATTATGGGAGTAGACCATTCAAGGGAGAACTTTATCCAACATATCGAAATACTAACACGGTATAAATACCATATAGGGATGATCGTGATTCAATTCATTGGGCATATATGGTTGGCGTACCATCATGCGAGGATAGATGACCACCTTAGGGTGGGGCATGAGGTGTTCCTTAAAGGTGGAATGCGTACATATAATTTATGGTAATAGGGTTCTTAATCAATGAATGGACCTTGTGGAATGTTTTGAGACATGTGGTGACTAACATTGACATCCTTACAGGCATAGTACCGAAGCAGATGAGATTAGGGTTTATGGAAGCTTGGTTAGCACATGATGACTTGAAACTTGTGTGGTTAATTGTTTTCTTATAAATTAATTTCATGTTTTGGAATAAAACTTTTACAAACACACACACACACACATGTTTCAATAATTCATTGGTGATGCCCTACTGTGTTTTATACTCACACTCTACACAAACATCTCGATGTGTGTCCAAACTTCATGATCAGGGATCCAGGAAATGGAAAGGGTCCGATGATAGGGAGATGAGGAGGTAGATCTTAGTGTTTGAATGAACTAATATGATAGACTCAAATGTAATGTCATAGTTTATTTCTTATTTTTCAATTTCTCTACTTACAGTATGGTTTGACCTTCCACATTGGGGGTCCTTGGTTATTACATTATTTGACTCTGAGTTACTTGATATATCATCTGTTATAGCATTATTATTATTTTGTTTTTTTTTGTTTCTCATTAAGTAGTTAATTTTTTTCTAGATATTTTTATGATGTATAACTATTTATACATAGGATATAGTCTCCCCACTACACCGTTTAGACCATCACTACTAGTCAGAAACCACTTGTGTATAGGAAGATGAGAATTAGTTCATGTGGAACTCCGGCCTAAACTGAGTGATTCGGGTTGGGAAATCACATTTGGGGGTTTTTCTAAAGCATTGTTTAGATATTTTAAATATGGTTCCACTTTAATAACATTAGGTGAAATGATAATTCCTATAGTTTCCTTCATAAATGGTGGAGATTTTTTGTATTTAGCATGATAGTTTTATTTATAAATGAAACTAATGTTTGTTAGTTTGTTTATGCATGATTCATATGTTCTTAATATTCCATTTTACTTTGATCTAGTTTTACTTTTTTTATTTTTTTATTTCTTGGTTTAATCTTATGTGAGGTCCTATTGATTCTTACATGAGATGCATGTTAATCTTATGATGAGTTTGTGTGATTCTTACATGATCTATGTTTCATGTTTGGTTTAATATGGTTCTCACCTACATGAAGGCTTGTGTCTATTTGGATCACATAACAATGGTATCTTTTACTCATGTGGGGGGGGTGTGATTCTAATGTGTGATCATTATTATGTAGATTGGGTTTTCACATCATGTGAGTGTCACCAAATATGATCCAAACTTTCACCTAACATGAGCTATGTTGCTTTCTATTTATTCTCATGTATCCTACATAGTTTTGTGTTTAATCTTATGTCATAGGGTTTTTGATTCCCATGGGGTGCTCAACTTCACCTCACGTGTCACAGATGACTTAATCGCACATGGGTTTTTTATGATTGAGCTAGTCATGTTTGTCCATCTGTCTAAGATTGTTACATAGAAGTCACACCTCTTAAACCTTCATGATGACCCTGGAAGTTCAGATCAAGGTGTTTTTTTTATAATTTCTCCATCCTGCTCAAACTACAGGAGGGATCTCCAAATCCAAAGATTTTTTCCACTTCCAGACGTTCCTTTTTTGTAATAGTGGGTGTCGTAGATCCAACTTAAATAGTACTTTTCTATTATCATATCATGTATATAGTGAGTTATGTATGATGAACACTTACTATAATAGTGTTTATATTTCTACATCCACTATTTATATGGTAATTTCCTTAGATTACTTATCGTATCAAAAGGTTATAGTAGTTCTCAAAATATAATGAGAACCTTGAGATACTATGATATTAATCTTAAACATATGTTATATGGTATAGATACATCATACTAACTGGACACAAATTATTCTTGGCCATTAGGTTTTGGGGGCTCATAACCATTGAGAATTATTCTCATGAATATCCCACTTAGTGATCTTGAGTAGATGAGATTATGAGGACTAACCCGCCAATAGGAACACCACATGTTTCAAGTTTCATTGGTTATTACTATCTATGAATACGTGTAATGGTTTCCTGACTTAAGATTATTTTTTGTGTATAATATTTGATCATATACTTTAATGCAAGATGAAAATTATGGCATTAACTTCATAGTGATGTATCTTGTGTTGGGTGTGTCACTAGTGGTATGGCATTGATTGAATAATCAAGACATAATTTTTCACTTCCGAAAGGAAGTAATGTCTCAGGCCTAGTTGATCAGGATAATAGTACCTTCACTAAATCCATGGTCTTGGTAGAAGAAGGTAATTCCATCCAATAAGGTAAATGAATAATAAATCAAGAAAGGATGATGACAAGGAGTGTGTGTCCTACTTTATAAGATATCACGAGACAAAGAGATTATATTGCATGTCATGTGTTCGTAGGGAAGGTTCTCATTGGTATGACTTTTCCTTATCTCTTTAGGGGCCTTGATGGGTTTCTATACTCTGCTCTTGGTCTATGAATAGTATTCACTACTATCGAGATAATGGTCTAGAGGGTCACACACTAAGCGTTTTCAAAAGTTTTCTTTATGCGTATGAATAGTATTTTAGGACATTTTGGGCCTCTCCATAAGGTTGGAGTGATGTACAATAATATATGATCACCATGAAATAGATAAATTATTATTATTCGATTTTAGAATAATTGATATTGAATTTATTTATTAATATTATTTATAAGTATTAAAATAAATGCATAGAAAAATACTATATGAATGAATATTATTTTAATATTCAAGATTTGTTTAATATTTGAGAAAATAACAAGTCGAGATAATGAATTAATTTTATCATGTAATATAATTATCATATTACAAAAAAATTATAAAAATATAAATTACATTTATGACATGGTTAGTTATTCATAACACATTATTTATGACTTATTTAGTGAGCAATAAATATCAGGGGGTCAAGGATCCATTTCCGGGTGTTTTTCACCATACTATATAATTCATAGGAGGCTCTCGCTCTAGGTACTATTCATACAATGATTTTGGGTCTCTCTCTCCTCTCTCCCACTTCCTAGATAGAGAAGCTCTCAATCCAAGCAATTAATCTGAGTTCTTGTAACGACCTGAACTTTTATAAATAAAATTCCACTTACAATTATTATAAATGCCTTATTAACACTACTAGAAAAACAGGTATTTACAACGGGCTATTTGCGACGGGATCCCGTCGCAAATAGCCCGTTGCTGAAAACGCCGTCGCAACTACACTTATTTGCGACGGGCCCGTCGCTAAAGCCTTTTTTTGAAACGGACATTCTCCCCGTCGCAAATAGTATTCCGTATTTTTGTAAAAAACTTTTAAAATAGTTTTTGCGACGGTTCCGTCGCAAAAACTATTTTTTAAAAAAAATAAAATTTTTTTAATAATACTAGTATTTGCGACGGGAATAGTATCCCGTCGCAAATACTATTTTTTAAAAAAAATAAAAAACTATTAATAATACTAGTATTTGCGACGGGCATAGTATCCCGTCGCAAATACTATAAAAAAAATAAAAAAAATAAATTATTAATAAATTATTTTAATTAATATAATAATAGAATTATAATTTACAAATGAAAATAATAAATTATTTTAATTACTATAATAATAGTAGAATTATAATTCAAAAATAAAAAATAATAGAATATTAATAAATGATTTAATTAATATAATAATATTACAATTATAATTCATAAATAAAAAAATATTAATAAGTTATTTTAATTAATATAAAAATAATAGAATTATTTTACATTCAAATATTAAAATAATTCAAGTATTACAAAAAAAATAATTAAATTATAATATTATAAAATTTTAATATATATATAAAATTTTAATATATATATATATAATTTAATATTATAAAATATAAATAATATTATTATTCATATTAATATTGTTATTTAAAAATATATTATTATTAATATTTTATAATGAGACAGAAACTACGAATAGAAAAAAAAATATTTTGATTTCACAAATTTTATAACAGAAATAAAAACTCTAATCTGAAGGAGGGGGGGAGGGGGGGAGGTGGGGGATCTGCAGATGGTGGTGGAGGAAACTCCATCCCTAAAGCATGAGTGAGTCGGCGCATGTACTCCATCTGCTCCTGATACTGCTGCTGCCACCGACTCGCCTGCTCCTCGTACAGCTGCTGCTGGCGTCGACGCTCCTCCTCATGCTGCTGACGCATCTGCTCCTGCTCCTGTCGGAGACTCTCTATCTGTGCAGTCTGAGATCGCAACTGATCCTCATACTGTGTAGAAGAAGATGCACGAGCTCCTCTCGAGCTGGACGCCGACATCGCAGCACTGCCATAATAATCTCCGGGAGTCAGTCGAGAGCCGATACCAACTACCCGGCCCTTCTCGAAGGCATACTGGGTGGCCTGCATCCATGCCGCCTCATCAAACTGACGGGCAGTGGTCTGATCTGATGACTCGGCCTGACTCTCAGGCCGGGCCTGTGCCGCTGCGGCCTCATATGACTCCTATAGTTGCAATTTAAAATTAAAATTGTGAATATATTATATGCAGTTAATTTTTAAACTTGAAAACAAATAATACTGACCACAATGTGATGCTGACGATCACCTCTGAGCTCCCCAGAAGCAGGATCACTATACATCCTCCGATATACGTCATACTCTGTAATATCGGGGTGCTCGACAGCCTATAAGAATAAAAAATAAACTGTTAATATTTATAGTTATATAAAATATTTATAAATAATGTACGTACCAGATGTTGTCTATGAGTACTGAAAGAACGACTCCCAGCTCGATGAGTCACCTCCTGTCTCCCCCGATTCTGCCTCCCCACCGATGATCTCCTCTGAAAGGCACCACTCAACTAGTGCGCACATAATCCATCCCATACATGGGATGAAATATACTTTGGTTGGTGTGCTCTACATGACTCCTCAAAATCTGACACTCCTGCTTTCTTCATCGCAGCTTTTCTTAAATTGTGCAAAAACTGACGAAGGCGATCACGCATGGCCACCTCCCATGCCTCGTGGATGGCTTCACGCATGGTATCCTCGATCGGATACCATAAACCCTACAAATAAATCAAAATATCAAGTTAGAAATGAAATAATTTTCAAAATAAAAATTATTTATTTACGTACGTACCAACCAATGGCCGAACATGGCCTACTGCACATCAATGGGAATCTGCTCCCATGTGGTCCACGGCTGAGAGAAATAGTTGCACAAAATAGCGCTGCCCTGTCCGACTGCTATATGAGGAAAACTGAGAAAATAATAAACATTTATTATGTGAATAGATTAATGAAATCTTAGTCAAATCCACAGGTTATCACACAGGTTATCACACCTCCGTGTGCGTGGATCAAACCCAAGATGTGGACGTCGCTCGGGGACGGGGTCAGGAATCATCAATCGTGCAAGACCGCGCCCCCTCCGCGTACTCCCTAGAGCGCCTGCAGGCTGAGGGTCATCTGTCAGCAACTCATCCGCATCAAAAGTCAGGTCAGCATCCGCCAACACACGAAATGTGGCGTCGTCCATCTGAAACAGAAAATGTTAATGTTAGCAAATAATTGATAATTACTATTATATATACATATATACATATTATGATTGTATATAAATACCATTAAATGCTATCAGTGTTCATCTTCATCATCATCTTCATATATGTCAATGTCATCTTCATATTCCTCCTCAACATCATCGATATCCATTCGAGTTACAGTTGCTTCATCTCTTACCGTTTCAAATTCATATGTGACATCATTAACATCATCGTCATCACCGACTCTTAAATGTGGGGTGTCGTCATCGATACTCATGTCTCTTTGTAAAAAAGATTGATTTTGAGTACTCTCTTGAAAAACTTCAATTCTTTGCACATCAGTGAAAGCACATTCACTTTGACTAAACTGATTGTCTCTAATTTTGATTTTTATTACACTCCACCAATCAGTCAAGTCTCTTGATGTTGCACAGTACTTTGCATAATAAACTTGATATGCCTGTTGAGCCAATAAGAATGGTTCATTTACTGCGAGAACACTTTTACATTTAATATCGATGATTCCATGAGTCGGATGAACACACACGCCTCTCTCTGTATCCAACCACCGACATTTGAACATGGTTATGTAATGTTGTCCAAGATAACAGAGTTCAATGATTTCATCAAGTATGCCATAAAAGTCAACTTCATTTTCTCGATGATGAGATCCTCTCAAGCTAACTCCACTGTTAATTGTTTTTTTCGATTCCCCATATGCATGTGTGTGGAATCGAAATCCATTCACCACATATGCATTATAAGTTTTAACAAGTTTGGAAGGTGGGCTACTCAATACACACAGCCGTTTGTCAATTTTATCAGCATGTCGAGACACCTTAAAATTTGTGAAATAATTATCAATATAGTAAACTATACATTGAATGAGTTGCTAAAAGATAAAGAATTTATGTTACCAGTTTTTGAAACCACTGAGAGAAATTTTTCAGTCGACGTTCTTCGAGAGCAGCTGCTGTAATTTGTGGAATTTTTTTCTTGATATGATTATCATACAACCTATAAAAACCAAAGTTATTTATTGTAACATAAATGATAGAATAAGTGATATAAACACTTACAGTACAAATGATGTCATCTCTTCACAGTTGAGCAGAACATACGTATGAGCTCTCTGATGTTCATCATCTGAAAGCCAGCGTTCATAAACTCCACCAAAACCAAGCTCTGAATGGTTGAAAATAGATAATTGATTGTCTATTTCATCAATATTCCTCTCGTTCCGTCCCATTCGGTTGTGTTTTGAAGGATACTCAGATTCAAAATAATGGGAGCAGAAAAAAGATATTTCCTCTTGCAAATAAGCTTCTGCAATAGATCCTTCAACAGATGCTTTGTTACGTACTTTTCTTTTCAATTTTTGCATGCATATTTCAAATGGGTACATCCATCGAAACTGTACCGGACCTCCACATTTGGCTTCATATGGAAAATGTAACATCAAATGTTCCATTGAGTCGAAGAAAGACGGCGGAAATATTTTTTCCAGTTTACATATAATTACAACAACATCTTTTTCAAGTTTTCCTAAAGCATCATAATCTGCCGTAGCCGCACAAATTTCCCGAAAAAAATGAGACATGTCTGTTATGGAATCCCAAATCACAGAATTCAACAGACCTCTTAATCCAATGGGTAGAAGTATCTCCATTATAACATGACAATCATGACTTTTTAATCCAGTAATATGACCATTCTTTACACATCTACCCAAATTGGAAGCACAACCATCTGGAAGTCTCAAATCTGCAATCCACTGACAAAATAATAAACGGTTTTCTTTAGACAGTGTATAAGCTGCTTTTGGTTTCAGTAACCTTTCTGTTCTGACATTCTCAAATAGTTCCAATTCTGGACGCCTGCAAATTTGGGCAAGATCTAAACGTGCATTTACATTGTCTTTGCTCTTTCCTGGCGTATCCAAAACTGTATGAAACAAATTATCAAAACAGTTCTTCTCAATATGCATGACATCTAACATGTGGCGGACCAACAAATCAGACCAATATGGAAAATCCCAAAATATGCTACGTTTAATCCAATTGTGTTCTTTCCCAAAACCATAAATTTTCTGTTGGTTTATTGTGGGACCAAAAGTGATGGGAGGTAATGAAAATACAACTGATTTTAACTCCGAACCTGATAGCATTTTTGGAGGTCCATCCATTTCAACTGTTCCTTTTCTGAAATGAGATCTGTTTCTGCGAAAAGGATGATCAGCTGGAAGAAATCTGCGATGACAGTCAAAATAACAAGGTTTCTTTCCATGAATGAGCATAAATGCTTTGTTCTCTCCCATATAGTAAGGACATGATTTCTGACCATGTGTACTCCAGCCAGATAACATACCATAAGCCGGGAAGTCACTTATTGTCCACATCAATGCTGCTCTCAGTATGAAATTCTGTTTCGTTGCAACATCATATGTACTGAAACCAGTACTCCACAATAAATTTAATTCATCAATCAATGGCTTCAAATAAACATCAATATTTTTCTTCGGATGTCCTGGAATTAGTAAAGTCAAAAAGATATATGGCTCCTTCATCAACATCCATGGAGGTAAATTGTACGGAGTTAAAAAAACAGGCCAACATGAATATTGACTACCATAAGATCCAAATGGACAGAAACCATCAGTGGAAAGGCCTAGTCGAACATTTCTAGCTTCTAAAGCAAAGGATGGATGCA
The DNA here is from genome assembly GCA_963277665.1 of Viscum album. NCBI lineage: Eukaryota > Viridiplantae > Streptophyta > Magnoliopsida > Santalales > Viscaceae > Viscum > Viscum album. The sequence goes on from OY728122.1 coordinate 46,081,672, forward strand.
CTCTATCAAAATGTTTCCATGAATCACCATCGGCTGGATGATTCAATCTTTTATCGGTTGAAATATTCTCTTTATGCCATGACATCATTGTCGCTGTATTCTTAGACATGAATAAACGCTGAAGTCTGGATGTAAGCGGAAAATATCTCAACTGTTTTACAGGAATCAAACCAGACTTCTCGTGTTGTCCTTCTTTATATCTCAGTTGCCCACATGTGGGACAACTATCCAACGACTCATTTTCCCCAGAATATAAAATGCAGTCATTTGAACATGCATGAATCTTCTGACAAGTAAGTCCCAAATTTCGAACCAACCTCTTACTTTCATAGTAATTTGCAGGTAAAACATTTCCTTCGGGTAACAGTGTTTTCAGCAAAGAAAATATCTGGTCAAAACAGGTGTTTGACATTCCGTTATCTAATTTGATAACCATAAATTTTGCAACTGCTTCTAATTTGCTCATATTGCAGCCAAGATATAATGCATCCTCATCAGACTTCAACAACTCATAAAATTCAGACGGTCCCAACTCAGGATTTGAAGCTATATCAGCCGGAGTTTCTGTATGTTGAACAGATGAACCTGCAACATCATGTACTAAATCTTGAAACTGGGATGGATCCGGAATCAAGTTGGTATCACCTTCTCTGGAACTGCGTTCACCGTGTTGATACCAAAAAACATAATCTGCTTGAAAACCAAAACGCAAGAGATGTTCCCCCACTTTGTCAAACGTGTCAAACGTTCTCAATGCACATTTTCTACAAGTGCATTTTATTTTTCCTTCTGAAACAAATTCTGGATTTGATGCCGCAAATGATAAAAAAATCTCCACACCCTCTATATATACTGGATTTAAACCAGAACCATTTGGATTTCTACGTTGATTTATCCATATGCGGTCATCTAATAATGACTGTTGACGACCTCGTTGTTCCATATTTTTCTATAAAATATAAAAGCATTACTAGTTTTGAATAATTTGTTAGAAAAAACACTCAAGCAAGGATTGAATATATTGAGAATAAAGCAAAACCTGTTACAAATATTGATAATTTTAATATTATATTGATTTTTTATTTTTTTTAATAATACTAATATAATTTTTTTCATAAATATTAATTATATAATAATAACATCATTACATTATTAGTATATTTTATTATTAATATTAAAATAATATAATTTTTTATATTATATACAATTCTCCTCTCATCTGTGTGTTTAACATTCTGTCTCCACATGTAATATTGGCATTCACTTTCACCTCTCCATTGGCGAGTAGGTTGATAATTTTGAAAAAGAATGCCAATATTACATGTGGAGACAGAAAACACACAGAAAAAAAAAGAATTGTATATAATATAGAAAATTATATTATTTTAATATTAATAATAAAATATACAAATAATGTAATGATGTTATTACTAATTATTGCTAATTATTGGTAATTATTGCTAATTATTGGTAATTATTGGTAATTATTGGTAATTATTGCTAATTATTAGTAATTATACCTAATTATTCCTAGTTATTCCTAATTATTCCTAATTATTCCTAATTATTCCTAATTATTCCTAATTATTCCTAATTATTCCTAATTATTTCTAATTATTCCTAATTATTACTAATTATTACTAATTATAAATAAGTATAAATATTTATTCCTAATTATTCCTAATTATTCCTAATTATTACTAATTATTCCTAATTATTCCTAATTATTACTAATTATTCCTAATTATTACTAATTATTCCTAATTATTCCTAATTATTCCTAATTATTACTAATTATAAATAATTATAAATAATTATTCCTAATTATTCCTAATTATTCCTAATTATTCCTAATTATTACTAATTATTCCTAATTATTCCCAATTATTACTAATTATTCCGAATTATTACTAATTATTCCTAATTATTCCTAATTATTCCTAATTATTCCTAATTATTACTAATTATTACTAATTATTGCTAATTATTAGTAATTATTGCTAATTATTACTAATTATTGCTAATTATTATTAATTATTGCTAATTATTAGTAATTATTGCTAATTATTAGTAATTATTGATAATTATTAGTAATTATTGATAATTATTGGTAATTATTACTAATTATTGGTAATTATTACTAATTATTGGTAATTATTACTAATTATTGGTAATTATTACGAATTATTGGTAATTATTACTAATTATTGGTAATTATTACTAATTATTCGTAATTATTACTATTTATTCGTAATTATTACTAATTATTCGTAATTATTACTAATTATTCATAATTATTACTAATTATTGGTAATTATTGGCAATTATTGGTAATTATTGGCAATTATTGGTAATTATTGGTAAGTATTGTTAATTATTACTAAATATTGGTAATTATTGGTAATTATTACTAATTATTGTTAATTGTTACTAATTATTGTTAATTATTGGTAATTATTACTAATTATTGGTAATTATTCCTAATTATTACTAATTATAGGTAATTATTACTAATTATTGGTAATTAATACTAATTATTGGTAATTAATACTAATTATTGGTAATTATTACTAATTATTGATAATTTTTCCTAATTATTGGTAATTTTTCCTAATTTTTCCTAATTTTTCCTAATTTTTCCTAATTTTTCCTAATTCTTTCTAATTTTTCTTAATTTTAGGTATTTATTACTAATTATTACTAATTATTGCAAATTATTACTAATTATTGCAAATTATTACTAATTATTGCAAATTATTACTAAATATTGCTAATTATTGGTAATTATTGCTAATTATTGGTAATTATTGCTAATTATTGGTAATTATTCCTAATTATTCCTAATTATTCCTAATTATTCCTAAGTATTCCTAATTATTCCTAATTATTCCTAATTATTCCTAATTATTCCTAATTATTCCTAATTATTACTAATTATAAATAATTATAAATAATTATAAATAATTATTCCTAATTATTACTAATTATTACTAATTATTACTAAATATTCCTAACTATTCCTAACTATTCCTAACTATTCCTAACTATTCCTAACTATTCCTAACTATTCCTAATTATTCCTAATTATTCCTAATTATTCCTAATTATTCCTAATTATTCCTAATTATTCCTAATTATTCCTAATTATTGGTAATTATTGGTAATTATTGGTAATTATTGGTAATTATTGGTAATTATTGGTAATTATTGGTAATTATTACTAATTATTACTAATTATTGGTAATTATTGGTAATTATTACAAATTATTACAAATTATTGTTAATTATTGGTAATTATTCCAAATTATTGGTAAGTATTACTTATTCCTAATTATTACTAATTATTCCTAATTATTACTAATTATTCCTAATTATTCCTAATTATTCCTAATTATTCCTAATTATTCCTAATTATTACTAATTATTCCTAATTATTCCTAATTATTCCTAATTATTCCTAATTATTACTAATTATTACTAATTATTCCTAATTATTCCTAATTATTACTAACTATTACTAACTATTACTAACTATTACTAACTATTACTAATTATTACTAATTATTACTAATTATTACTAATTATTACTAATTATTACTAATTATTCCTAATTATTCCTAATTATTCCTAATTATTCCTAATTATTCCTAATTATTTCAAATTATTTCAAATTATTCCTAATTATTGGTAATTATTGGCAATTATTGGTAATTATTGGTAATTATTGGTAATTATTACTAATTATTGGTAATTATTGGTAATTATTGGTAATTATTACTAATTATTACTAATTATTACTAATTATTGTTAATTATTGGTAATTATTCCAAATTATTGGTAATTATTACTACTTATTGGTAATTATTACTACTTATTGATAATTATTACCAATTATTACTAATTATTGATAATTATTACTAATTATTACTAATTATTACTAATTATTACTAATTATTGGTAATTATTACTAATTATTACTAATTATTCTTAATTATTAATAATTATTGATAATTGTTCCTAATTATTAGTAATTAAATGAATAATTACCAATAATTAGGAATAATTACCAATAATTACAAATAATAACATTATTAATATATTTTATTATTAATATTAAAATAATATAATTTTCTGATTTATATACAATTCTCCTTTCATCTGTGCGTTTTCTATCTCCACATACAAATAATACATGTGAATACAGTAAACACATAGATGAAAAGAGAATTGTATATATATAAAAAATTATATTATTTTAATATTAATAATAAAATATACTAATAATGTAATAATATTATTATTCCTAATTATTGGTATTTATTACTAATTATTAATATTTATTCTTAATTATTAAAAATTATTACTAATTATTCCTAATTACCATTAACTATGAACAATACTAATAATTTAAATTTATTAAGTAAAAAAACAATGTAAACATAATTAAATTACAACTAATTAAGAATAATTGAAACTAATAAAAAATTAAAAATAAATATTAAATTAAAATGAACATAAATACCTTGAAAATTGATCTGCTCTGATCGTTCTTCAAAACTGTAATATCAGCTCCGGAGAAAAAAATTAAACTGAAGAAAAACTCAACTTTAGAAACAAAAGTTTGAGACCAGGAAAAGATAGAGAATGAGAATGATTTGAAAAAAAAAACGGATGGGGGTATTTATAGGTTAGATTATTTGCGACGGGTCCATTTGCGACGGGATTCCCGTCGCAAATAGTGTTATTTGCGACGGTACCCGTCTCAAATACCTTAGCCAACATTTATTACGGTCAACGGTTAAATAGTTATTTGCGACGGGTCCCTTCGCAAATAACCACCTGCCGACATACGATTTGCGACGGGGAAATATTCCCGTCGCAAATACCTTTTACCGCCGCCGGTTATTTGCGACGGGAATATTTTCCCGTCGCAAATAGTTTTCCCGCGATTTGACGCGCATCGCGGGAAAACTATTTGCGACGGGGAAAGCAATCCCGTCGCAAAAGCCTAATTATTTGCGACGGGTAAATACCCCCGTCGCAAATAAGTTTTTAACGGGACTATTTGCGACGGGATTTATTCCCGTCGCAAATAACCCATCGCAAATACCCATTTTTCCCGTAGTGTAAGTAATATGGTTATAGAAAACACATGCACTTTATTTATTTTATTATATCCAATTGGATTTAAAATATTTTTAAGTATCATTACCATTCATAATATAGCCTTTGAACAGTGATCAAATGGTTAGTATAAATATAGGGATTTAACAATCCAATTGACACAAACAAAAGAAGTGATGGCCTCAAGCAGTAGGATCATACACTATGAAGCCCATTTATCAGAGATTTCTAGGGAGATATTATCTCTACGATTTTCCCTTGACCAAACCCAAGCTGATATCCAACAACTTAATCATGAGTGAAACCATTTACAGGAGAATTTCAAACTCATCGAGATCACAACCCAAACCATGTTTGCGGAACCGCCCCATGAAAGTCCCACCATCACGCACATTACTCTTATAGTGTTTGTGGGTGTAATAAAGGGATATGTATCAATACCCTAGAAATATGAATATATAAATTATTTTTTATATAATAATGAATATATTTTCATCCCATTTTTTTTACTATGTAAATGATTTTTGGTTTGATACAATAAAGCACAAATTGTATTTTTGGTTAATATTCAAATTCAATTAATGAATTTATAAATTAATGTATTTGTGAAATAAATAATATTTTAATAAAATATTATTATTAAATAATTTTTATCAAATATAAAGGAACATGTAATTTTTTATTAGGGTTTAAAAACTGTTATTTCCAAAAAAACTCGTTATTTTAAATAAAAGTTGGTTATTATTTTAAAAGTGAAAACTTACATATTTATAAAATTATTTAGATAAAATGAATATTACTTTTAGAATTATAATTTTTAAATTATCCAATAGTGAATTTTTCATAATTTTATGAGATAATCGAATTTTCGGGTAAATATTAAATACCATATAAATATAATTTTGTGTATTATGACATCATAATGACCCAAAATGTGATGTAATAAATACCATAAAAGGTATAAATGACCAAATATATGTTTTAAATTTAAAATAATTAGATTTTAAGTATATTTTATTTATTTTATAAAGACATTATGAATCCTCCAAAACATGTAATATATTTTAAGGTTTTAAAATCATTTCTTTAAGAGAATGACTCAGCTCCATATAGGCAAGGAAATTTTTTTTTTTAATTTAGGCCCTTTCCATTATAAAATAATTTAAACCACACCCAATTTTTAGAAACAATGGGAAAAAACAGGGGATGGTTTTTGGTTTGGAATATTTTATTATGTAGAGTCCAAAACCAAAATAATAAAGAAAACCCCCTCTTTTCCTATATAAAATCACACAATATCTCATTTATATTCACTAAAAATACTTATAGAACGTCCATACTCTTCCCTCTACTCCCTAGAGTTCAATCAAGATTCCCCTAAGCTCACAATAATCCCCTCCTAAGTCTTTAGAGTCACACACTCAAGTAAGGGAACCTTGTCTTCCACTCTCCTCTTTTATCAAGCACTCCTTTTATGTTATGTCTTTTAATTTTCATTTTCTTATGATGGGATATGATATATAATAATACTATTACTTTCCATATTATTTAAAAATTATTATATCTTCCATTCACTCTCATTAATCCTTCCATGATCCTTTATGTACACCCATTACTATGCTGAAATTTTTTAAGGGATTTATCTCTTCCCATTTCCACTCAAGCACTTATTTTATGCTATGTATCTTAAATTACATTTAATTATGTTGGGATTTGTTATTCCATATTTCCATTATTTTCCATATAATTTATAAATTATTATATCCCCCTTTCACTCTCATTAGTCCTCCCATGATCTTTTATGTACACCTGTTACCGTACCGAAATATAGTTAAGATTCTTTTCTTGGTTCATGTTTTTTCATTACCTTATACCTTTTATTTATAATTTATAATGTTGGGATATATTTTTTCATGTCCCTATTACTTCCCATTTTATTTCTAAGTTATGAGAGACTCATTTTCTCTCTCATCAACCCATTTTATGATTCTTTAAGTGACATAGTTATGCTCCAGAAATATCACCACAATTTTTCATGCCAAACCAATTATCTAGTGAATATTGTACTCATTTCCAATAAATGGTGTTATATTTTATGAACATATACTTATCTACTAGGTACTTACATGTATTTATTTTACATTCTATGATCATGGAATAAATTATGATGTTGAATGAATCCATTTTCTATGATCTATGTGGCCCACTTAAGCATGAGAATGAAATGATTATGATGGGTGCACCTAGATAGCACTCCAATGAATTGGGTAATTTTTAGTATCATGATACTTCATGTTAGGATAGATTTGTACCTTATTTATTTATGGGAATTTTTCCTCCATGAAGTCTTGGTATATTTAACCTTGACTTGTGTTTATGATTCAGTGTTTTAAGTTGTTGCCATATTTCCCATGTTATGATCATCATGTTATATCATGTCTCATTGTTCATGTTTATGATTTCTACTCTTTTTATGCCCTATTGATATGTCTATTATCTAACATGTATTATATTCTTAATTTTATGCCTTTTTTATTCCCCTACAGGGCTTTATAGCTCACCCCTTTACTTATGTTTATCCCCAGGATATCCCATGCAGTTTTAAGTATGAAGGAATATTATGAACATGTTAAGGAGGTTTCTAATAAAGATGATGTATTCCATGTTTTAAGTTGTTATTTAATGTAACTAATTCCCAAATATTCTAGACTTCTAAATCTTTTAGGTTTTATTAAGTGCACTTTTATGTAATAAATCAAGAATTAATATAAAATAAATAGTAGGGCCATCATAGTTGGTATCAGAGGAAAAGTTTAGTTTTTTGGGGGATTAGGATTAGAGAACTATAGAGAAATACTTAAGGGTGATACTAAGTATAATAAAACATCCCTAGATTTTGTTAAGTATATATTAAGTGGTTTATCAAGAAAATACATCCCTATCTAGATACTATAACTGGACGTGGTTCTGGAAGAGATGTACCTAGGAGTACAACTCCAAAGAGGTGTTTCGGGCCTGACTCGGGGTAACTCGGTACACGTCAATGAGCCTTACTGTACAAATAGTTGGACACTCTAGAGGGATTTGATTTGATATATTCATAAGATCATTACGAACCATTATTAAGATAATAAAAAAATCCTATCAGAATATATGTTAGGAAATAGATCTTAGATAACATAGATTGGCCTAGAAATTCATAAGTTAAGGGAAAAAATTAATTTATAAGTTATTACTTTATTTTCATTGGATTCCCCTTTATGTGTTTAATAGTTTAAAATACAACCCTAATTTTCCCTTTATTATAGTCAATGTCCAGTAACAGGAGAAATCAGGTTAACAACTGATGTGAAGTGCAATGTGATGACTGTCCCAACAAGATATACAATCTAATGGGAGTAGAAATTACAAACTTTGTCATGATAGTCTCTCAGCTGACTCAAGTTATGAATAGGAACATGGATTAAGAGGAGAGCCCAAACCCTCTAAAAGAGAACAATATGCAATCAAGATCTTCAGGAAACAAAGGCCTCCTACTTTCAATGGATCAACTAATCCCTTAATCATTGAACATTGGATCAACTTCATTGAGATTGTATTCTCTATCCTTTAATGTTCCAAAAAAGATAAGGTTCTTATGAATATTTATCAAATGGAAGGGGAAGTTTATTAGTGGTGGAAATTGATCAAGAATACGAATCCAGATGAAGAGATCGAAGCTATGGAGTGGAAGGAATTCCAAAAAAATGTTTTTTGATAAATATTTTAATCTCACTTTATGTCTTAAAATGGAAAGGGATTTCCTTGACCTCAAGAAAAAACATGACGAATATATTGTGGCGTATGAGGAAAACTTCACAATACTTGTCTGATATGCCTCTTTTTTTTCGTTACCCCTAAATGCAAGTTTGACCGCTTCTTTGGTGGGATAAATCCTAGTCTACAAAAATCCTTCGTGATCCATGATTTTGATAGCTATAAGGAATTTGTCCGATGTGCCCTCAAAGTTGAGATGGATATCAGAAAATCTCAAGGGTATCATGGGGATAATAATAGAAAAGTGTATTTGAATTCTAGCAGTCTGATGGAGAAATATAAAGGTTCCAAGAAATTCCAACATACCACTTGTCAAGGTTGTGGGAAGAAGCTCCCCAGAAATTTCCTAAAGGGAACAAGGAAATGATTTAGGTGCAAGAAGGAAGGAAGCCTAGATAGAAATTGTTGACAAAAGAAAACCATGAATATGAGAGAGGAAAGTAATTCTCTAGTCATCCCTCAACACATTTTCCATTACTTCAACTATAAGGAACTAGGTCACTTTTCAAACTAATGCCCTAATCCAAGGATTTTTTGAGGTAACCAAAAACCTCCAAGGCATCAAGGGAGATATTTTTCCATCACTACTACTAAAGTGAATCCTAAAAATAAGGTGGTGATAGATATTCTAGTTATTCATTCAAGAATAGAAAATGTACTTTCTGATTTTGGTTCTATGCATTCCTTCATATCACAAAAGTTTAGTAGAACTATCCAAACATCACTATAAAGAATGAAAGTAGAGATGCCAATGAAAATGGAAAATGGGTCAATTATTGCATCCCAAGTATATAACTCCTCCCCTATCAATATTTGTGGGATTAACTTCCTAGAGAACCTTATTATACTCCCTTTGGTGGAATTTGATTCAATTCCAGGCATGAATTGGTTTTCCCTATATATATCCATCATAAATTGTCGCAAGAATGAAATCACTCTCTGTATTATGAATCGACCACCGATTCTATACAAATTCAAGGAGGAGGATGAATATTCTTTAGCACCATCATCTCAAGCATGTATATTATTGACCTACAAGAAAGCGTATCTTTCTCAGATGATTGAGACTAAGGAAAGAACCATCCTTGAAGACATTCCTATTGTGATGGAATATGATAATGTGTTTCCCGAGTAATTTACTGGTCTTCCTCCTAGTCGAGAGGTTAAATTTTCAATCAATCTTATACCTGGTGTGTTATCGTTGTCTAAGAATCCATATAGAATGGATATTGTGGAACTTGAGTAGTTGAAGAAACAACTATAGGAGAATCTGGATAAAGGGTTAATATGCCCAAGTGCTTCACCATGGGGTGCACTAGTCCTCTTCCTCAAGAAGAAGTATTGGTCAATGCATCTTTGCATTGATTATCATGAGCTCAACAAGATCATGACAAAGAATAAGTATCCTCTACCATGGATTGATGAATTGTTTGATCAGCTACATGGAGAATAATACTTATTCAAGGTAGATCTTCAGTTCGGATATTATCAAGTAAGAGTGAAGAAGTAATATATCCCCAAGATGGATTTTTGTACAAGGTATTGGCACTATGAGTTCATAGTGATTTCATTTAGATTCACTAATGATCCATAAATATTCATGGATTTGATGAATAGAGTCTTTAGATATCACCTCAAAAAAAATGGTAGTCGTTATAGATTATATTATAATATACTCCAAAAGTAAGAATGAGCATGAGGAGCATTTGAACATTGTACTTAAGACCTTATGAAAGGAGAATATTTATAAAAAGTACAGTAAATGTGATTTTTGGTTGAAGGAAGTCTCTTTATTGGAGAATATCCTCAAAAGAAATGAAATATATATGGACCCTTCAAATACAGAAGCAATTGAAGGGTTCTCGAGCCCAACATTTGTGACAGATATCCATAGTTTCCTTGTGTTAGCTGGGTATTATCACTGATTTGTTAAAAATTTATCATGACTGTCATACCCCCTTACCAAGCTAACTCAGAAGGGAGTAAAGTTTTCTTGGAATGATGAATGTGAAAAAATCTTCATGGAGTTGAAAAGAAGTCTTATCACTGCCCATGTGCTCATACTACCCACAAGTGGAGAACTTTTTATAGTATTCAGTTATGATTTGAAGGGATTGGTTTATGTGTTAATATATAATGACAAAGTTATAGCCTATGATTCAAGGCAGTTGAAAATTTAGGAGAAAAACTATCCCACGCATGATCTAAAGTTGGAAGTTGTGATATTTTCATTGAAAATCTATCAGCATTATCTCTATGGGGAGAAGTTTGAGATATATACTGATCATAAGAGCCTCAAATAAATATTCATAGGGAAAGAGATTAATATGTGCCATCAAAGATGGTTAGATATTGTCAAGGATTATTAATGCTCAGTCCACTACCATCCTAGTAAAGCAAATAAATTGTAGGATGCTCTAAGTAGAAAGGACCTAGAAATTCTATCATTGATGCGAATTTAAAATGATCTAATCTTCTTGGATTTAAAGAGGATAGACATGGAAATAATAAAGAAAGGAATATTATCAATATTTTCACAAATTATTTATTAACCATCTCTTTTGGAAAGGTTAAAGGATGATCAAATAAATGATGTGGGAATTCAGAAGAAAGTGGAAAATATAAGGAAAGGTAAATCCTTAGAGTTCAATGTTAATGAAGAAGTCATTGTGATATTTGGGTCAAGAATATGTGTTCCATAAAATCTTGAGTTAAATAAAGAATTGTTGTATGATGCACATAGTTGAACATTCTCCATTCACCTAGGAAGCACAAAGATGTATCAAGATCTCTGTGAGCATTATTGGTGGGATAATATGAAGAAAGAGATCATTTAATATACATCAAAGTGCATAGTATGCTAGTAAGTAAAGGTTTAAAGATAGAAGTCTAAGGGGATGATGCAACCATTACCCACACCAATATGGAAATGGGAGAACATCACCATGAATTTTGTCACCAAACTTCTGAAGACATCCAAAGGAAACAATGTTATCTAGGTTTTTTTGGATCATCCTACAAAGACTACACATTTCATTGTGATTCGATAGGATTTATTATTGAATCAACTTGTATGGATATACATCAGAGAAGTGTTGAGGCTATATGGAGTACCACTATCCATCATATCTGATCAAGATCCAAGATTCACTTCTATATTCTGGAAAAGTCTCCAAAATTCTCTAAACACAAAGATGAACTTAAGTATGGCTTATCATCCTCAAACAGATGGCCAATCTGAGCAGACTATTCAAAAATTGGAAGAAATGTTGTGAGAATGTTCTATGGACTTCAAAGGAGGATGGGATAAACATCTTCCTCTGGTTGAGTTCTCTTACAACAAAAGTTTCAACTCGATCATTCAAATTACACCCTATGAATCTCTTTATGGGAGGATGTTTACAACACCTATATGTTGGGATGAAGTTGAGGAATGAAAACTTCTAGGTCTTGAGATGGTCGAGAAAATGGCAGAAAATGATAAAACCATTCAACAGCACATTAAGGCTTCCCAAATCCAAAAAAATATCTATGATGAAAATCATCAAGGTAACCTAGAGTTTTATGTTGGATACATGGTATTACTTATAATATCTTTATGGAAGATAGTGATGAGATTTGGGAAGAAGGGAAAGCTTAGTATAAGGTACATATTCTCTTTTGAGATCCTTGATCACATCAGAGTAGTGGCCTATCAACTATAACTTCCACCAAACCTATCTCAAGTACAAGATGTATTCCATATATCCCTCTTGATAAAGTACATACCATACCCCTCACATATACTCCATACATAGGTGGTACCATTTGAGAATGACCTTTTCTATGAGGAGAAACCAGTGAACATCTTAGATCATAGATAAAAAGTTCTAAAAAATAAGACAATGTACCTAGTCAAAGTGTTGTGGAGAAACCAAAAGTTTGAAGAAGAAATGTGGGAACTAGAGGAGGTGATGAATCAGAGCTACCTTCATCTATTTTATTGAGGGAAAATAAAAATTTTAGGAAAAAATTTCTTAATGGGGGAAGGTTGTAATGACCCGAACTTTTATAAATAAAATTTTCCTTAGAAATATTTTAAATTTCTTTTTAAGTAATATGGTTATAGAAAAAAATGCACTTAACTTGTTTCATTATATCTAATTGGATTTAAAATACCATTAATTATCTTTACTGTTGATAATAGACTTTGAACATTGATCACATGGTTAGTATAAATATAGGTATTTAACAATCCAACTGACATAAACAAAAGAAGTGAAGGCCTCGACCAGTAGGATCCTACCCTATGAATCCCATTTATTGGAGCTTCTGAGGGAGATAGAATCTATGGGCTTTTCCCTTGACCAAGACCAAGCTAATATCCAATAACTTAATCATGATAAAACCCATTTATAGGATAATTTCAATATCATTTAGATCACAACTCAAACCATGTTTGTTGAAATGTCCCATGAAAGTCCCACCATCGTGCACCTTACTCATAGGGAGTTTAAGGGTGTAATAAAGGGATATGTATCAAGACCCTATCAATATGAATATGTACATTATTTTTTATATAATAATGAATATATTTTCATCCCATTATTTTTACTTTGTAAATGATTTTTAGTTTGATACAATAAAGCAAAAAAAAATTATTTTTGGTTAATATTAAAATTAAATTAATGAATTTATGAATTAATTTATTGTTTAAATAAATAATATTTTAATAAAATGTTATTATTAAATAATTTTTATCAAATATAAATGATCATATAATTTTTTATTAGGGTTCAAAAACTATTATTCCCAAAAAACTATTATTTTTGATAAAATTCAGTTATTATTTTAAAAATGAAAATTCATATATTTAGAAAATTATTTACATAAAATTAATATTATTTTTGTAATTATAACATCGAAATTATCTAACAGTAAATTTTTCATAATTTTTTTAGATAGTCTAATTTTTTGATACAAATTAAATACCATATAAGTATACTTTGGGTATTATGGCATCATAATGACCCAAAATGTAATGTAATAAATACAATAAATGGTATCCACGAAAAAATATATGTTTTAAATTTAAAATAATGTTATTTTAAGTTTATTTTATTTGTTTTACAAATCCATTATGAATCCTCCAAGACATGTAATATATTTTAAGGTTTTAAAATCTTTTCTTTTGGAGTATGACTCAGATCCACAAAAAAAGGGAATTATTTTATTAAGTTCAGAAATTTACCTTATAAAATAATGTAAACCACTCTAATTTGGTAGAAAAAATGGGTAAAAACCGTGGGATGGTTTGTGGTTTTAAATATTTTATTATATAAAGTCCAAACCCAAAAATAATAATGAAATCCCCCTCTTTTCCTCTATAAACCAACCCAATCTCGCATTTATCTTCAATAAAAATCTTTTTAGCATGTCCATACTCTTCCCTCCACTCCCTAGAGTCCTAAAAAGGTTCCCCCAAGCTCTAAATAATCCCCTTCCAAGCCTTTGTAGCCTCACACTCAAGTAAGGGAACCTCATCTTTCACTCTCCTCTTTTATCAAGCACTCCTTTTATGTTATTTCTTTTAATTTTCATTTTATTATGATGGGATATGATATACCATATTCCCATTAATTTCAATTTTATTTATAAATTATTATATCTTCCTTTAACTCACATTAATCCTTCCATGATTCTTTATGTACACTCATTACTATGCTGAAATTTTGTAAGGGATTTCTCTCATCTCATTTCCATTCAAGCACTTCTTTTATGTTATGTATCTTAAATTAAATTTTATTATGTTGGGATATTTTATTATATTCATCTTATTGTTCATATAATTTATAAACTATGAGATCCTCCTTTCACCCTCATTAAGCCGCTCAAGATCCTTTATGTACACTTGTTACCATGCTGAAATATAGTTAGGATTCTTTTATTATTCATGCATTTTCATTACCGTATACATTTTATTTATAATTTATAATGTTTTGATATATTTTTTCATTTACCTATTACTTACCATTTGATTTATAAGTGATTATATACCCCTTTTCTCTCTCATCAATCCATTTTATGATTCTTTAAGTGGCACCATTATGCAGTAGAAATTTCACTACAACTTTTCATGCCAAACCAATTATGTATTGAATACCATACCAATTTCCTATCAGGGGTATTCACCTTTATACACATATACTTATTTATTTTTTTATTATATGTATGTATTCCACATTCCTTTATTGTGTAATTAATTATTATGTTTAATGAATCTATGTTGTATGATCTATGTGTCGCACTTAAGCATGAGAATGAAATGATTATGATGGGTGTTCCTAGATAGTGCTCCAATGCATTGGGTAATAATTAGTATCATGATACGGTTTATATTTATTGTATTTATATACTGCTATGAATGGAAATGGGTGACCCTTCCTAATTATTAATATGTATTACATGGATTTTATGCATTTTTTGTTTCAATATATATAGATTTTATATTTTCATGTTCATTTTGAAAATGTTTTATTTTGAGTTTCATTATTATTATTACTTCTACTGCTATCACTTGTGCTTCCTCCATGGGTGGGTTACTGGTCCAGTGAATTTTTGGTATTTATTTCCACTGCTTTATAATTATATAGACCATTATTGAAATCATTACTAGAGGGTATAGTCTCCCCACTATTACCTCTTACTCCCTCACTATTATTTGTCAAACTTTGGAATATGGGGAGGCTCACCTAAGGCCCATTGGTCTTCCAACCCATAACACCATTTGGGAAGAAAATAGGTAAGGGCGCTATAAGTTCTGGAATGATGATGACCATTTTGTATCAACCTCTTTCCCTAGTTTATAGGATATCGTCGTTGTCTATGACATGGATTCTAAACATGTCTTTGACTAGGAACCATTGCAGTGTGGCCATCTATGTTGCACCATGTTTTTTCAAATTTGGGACCCATTTTAGAATCGACCTATGTGTTGTTTCATGACACCTATTTTCCCAAATTTCCTATAAATTCCCAAGACCCCTCTAACCCTATCATTTCCCAGTATTTCCTATCAAACCAAGGGAAACTCTAGGGAATATTCAAGAGCTATTTCATCCCCAAAACTCCTAGCTTCATCCCTGACATTGGAGAATAAACTCTTGGTGATTCTTGGTTCATAAGATCTCCTTGGTGAAATCTTAACCCATCAAATTCCTTTTCTGATAGATTCTTCACCAACTTAAGAATCGTTCATTCTAGTGATTCTCATTGGGGAATTAGTATTTAAGTCTCATTTTGGGTTGCGATTCTAGGCTTTTGGGTTATATCACTCTTGATTTAGTAATCTACTTACCAAATAGGTTCCTTGAATATGGTTATTGGAATTATATGATGGTATGTGATTTTGTTCAATGAGACCCATGATTGATGTGTGTTTCTTGTGGATATGTGTGTGTGGCCTTATGAGAACCATGCTTGATAAGACCAGTTTTTCTTACTATGATATGAATTTATTGTGGATGTTTCATAGCCTATAGAACTTTAATTTAGGTATCAATATGGTTGGGTTTTTCATAATTGGCTAGATATCCCCTTTGAGGGGAAGTGTGGGTGTTGTGACAAAGACCAATGAATTTTATTTATTGATGGTACTAGTCAGATATCACATATATGTTAGTCAATGTGGGAGTAGACAATACAGGGGTGAAGTTTATCCAACTTGTTGATATGTTGAAATGGGATAAATACAATGCATGGGTGATTGTGATCCAATTTTTCAAGTGTGTCAGGTGTAGGTGCCATCATGTGAGGACAAAAAACCACCTTAGGGTATGGCATGAGGTGTTCCTTAAAGGTGTAATGTGGAAATATGATTGATGGTAATAGGGAATTAAATTAATGCATGAACCTTTTGGTATGTTTTGATACATGCGGTGACTAGAATTGGCATCCCTACCAGCATAGTTATAAAGAATTTGGGGTTAGGGTTCATGGAAGCTTGGTTAGCGCATGATGACTCAACACTTGTGTGGTTTATTGTTTGCTTATGCATTACTTTCATGTTGTGGAATACATCCTATATATATATATCTATGTGTGTGTGTGTGTGTGTGTGTGAAATTGTGTTAAGGCTTCATTGGTGGTGTCCTATTGGGTTTTATACTCACACCCTACACAGTCACCTTGAAGCACATTCAAAATTCATGATCAGGGATCTGGGAAAGGGAAAGGGCCCAGCATTAGGGAGTTATAGAGGTGGATATTGGTTTTAAAAGGTGGTATCAGGATGAAATCTAGAGTGATTTTATGGTGTCTTATTTATTTTTTTGTTTCTATACTTATACTCTGGTTTAAACTACCACATTGGGGGGGGGTCCTCGGTTATTACATTGTGTGATTCTGAGTAAATTGACATATCATCTATTATAGCATTGTTATTATTTAGTTTTGTTGTGCCTTGTTGAGTTTTTACTCTTTTCTTGATATGTTTTTGATGTATGGATTTTGATATTGAGGGTATGGTATCCTCATTTCACCATTTGGACCCTCACTATTAATTTTAAACCTCTTATGTATTGGGAGGTGTACATGTGGTCATGTGGAACTTCGATCCGGACTGGGTGATTTGAGTCGGGGAATCATAAAGTGGTATCAATGGAAGTTTTATTTTATTTCTTGCTTCTAAACTGTGTATTTAGAAATGAAGAAATGAGATAGGTTGTGTGGAACTCAAGTAAGGGAGTTATGTAAGTTCCTAGTCATCTCTTATGTGACAAACCTATGAGTTATCGATGATGGGACTACTTTTACAATTGTGGCTTTATAGTTTCATGTTAATCCTAAGTATGTTTTGTTGTTACAGTTTATGGGATTTGGATTCATTCATGTGTCATGGATAGGAATATAGTATCACATGTAACGTATAAATACTATTTGTTAAGCATGATGGTTCTTTTAATTAAATGTATTGATCTATAATTTTTGTGATATAATGTGCTAACATTTTCTATTTCTTGAACTTTTTCATGCTTGATTTTTTTTATTATATATATATATATGTGTGTGTGTGTGTGTGTGTGAATAACATGCAGTTATGGATAACTTAGCATGATCCTTGGGTGGTGTTGGGAGGGTTGTTCCTTATCATTGTGGGTAGAATCCTAGGATAGGTTTTCCTATAGAAACCCCTTGTGTGTGTGCCTATAAATTTCTTATGTTGTTATCTTAAGTAAACTTTTATAGGAGTTATATATGTCCATTTTAAATCATAGAAAATGCCACCTAGAATACGTTTGATGGGACCGCTTGGTGAAGCAAGGAAGAATTATCCTATTAAGAAGAACTCCCTTGTTCCGCCACCAGATGTACGAGAATATGCAACTAAGAATGCTCTTGAACCTACTCAAATTGTTCAAGAAACAAAACCACTCTAGCTTAGAGTCTCCCATATTGTGCTTGGTCAAGGCATAAGAGTTTCCAAGATGATGGTCGATTACACTTGATACTTCAAACTTCAGCATCCCTAATCCTTCTAGGGTACTAGATTCCCATGGGATGTTGAGGACTATATTGAATTCATTTACAGGATTTTTGATCTGGTGGAGACCCCAGAGGATCAATAAGTAATGTTAGTTTCATTGTAATTCAAGGACCCTATAGGAGATGGTGGGTTTCATAAACTATGAGGGTAGGCATAAGGGTCTTACATGGGTGACCTTCAAGGACCTTTTCTTTGATAAATTTTTCCAATATTCACTAAAGCTAGACCTTGCTTAGGAATTTATGAGGCTTTGGTAGGGATTGATGTCAGTGTCTGCCTACTCTAATCATTTCACAGAGTTTCTTCACTTTTCCCACTCTTGGATGAGAATGAGGCATAGGAATCCATAAATTTGAGATTGGCCTTTTTCCATAATTGAGGCATCTAGTAGGGAGATTTTACTTAATGACATATCTAGAGGTTCTTTACAAGGCCAGGACAATCAATAAAGTTCTGGAGGAGGATATAGTTGTATGTATTCTTCTATCACTTAGTGGATCTGTTGGCAGACCTTCTAGTGTTGAAATGGGTGCCTCTTTTGTTACTAATAAGGAGAATTATGAGGATTTACAGGGAAGATAATGGACATGGTTCTTACAGAATATCATTCAATAGATTCCTCATATATTTTTCTTATAGTGTACATATATCAGGATGTATTCCTAGAATATTTCTCAATACTTCCAATTGATAGAAGAGTTTATTTTGAGATTGAAATTGTGAAAATATCACAACATACATTCATTCTATTATATCATATGGCATTAGCCAATTTAAAGGAAATTAAGGTGAAACTTGAGGATTTGGGGGCGAAGGGTTTTATTAGTCTGGGCACATCTCACTAGGATGATCTAGTTTTGTTCTCAAATAATGCATATGGTAGCCTTTGGTTATGTGTGGACTATGAGAAGATGAATTGGGTGACCATTAATAATAGATACGCATTGTCGAGGATCAATGACTTATTTGGTCATTTATGGAGATCCCAATGGTTCTCCAAGATTGACTTATGATTCGGCTACCACCAACTTTAGTTCATAAAGGAGGATATTCCTAAGATAGTGTTTTGGAGAATATACAAAATTTATGAGTACATTATCATGCCTTTTAGGTTTATAAATACATTAGTGATATTCATAGGTCTAATGAATAGGATCTTTAACCCATATATTGAATCCTTAATTTTGGTGTTAGTTGATGATATGATCATATACTCACAGGCCTCAGAGATGCATGATAGAAACATATAGATTGTGTTGAATACACTTTGAACACATCGATCCTATGAAAATTTCTTGAAATGCCACTTCTTGATCCAAGGGGTTTGTTTTCTTAGGCATGCGATCCTTGAGGTTGGAATTATTGTGTACCCTAAGAAGATAGAGGTCGTCATGTCTTGGTAACGCCCTAGAAATATGTTTGACATCAAAAGCTTCCTTGGTTTAGCTGGTTATTACAGATGACTCATACAATAATTATCCCATATGGTATAGTATATGAAAAGGATTTCCAAGAAGAGGGTGAGATTTTAATAAACTGATCAGTGTGAAGAGGCCTTCTTGAAGTTTAAGAGAAGATTGATGACAACTCTGATTTTGATATTTCTAGAGCCTGGGATTGGATATGTGGTTTACTGTGATGCCTCGAGTGTATGTTTGGGATTTTATCTGATGCATCAGGATCATACAATGGCTTATGGGTCTCTTAATATATGACCCCATGAGTGGAACTACCCTATGCATGACATGGAGTTCGAATCTATGGTTCATTCTCAGAAGTATTTGTAACATTATATCTTTGGTGAGATATTATTCATATACATGGACCATAAAAGCTTATAGTACATCTTCACTTAGTGGTAATTAAATCTTCAACAAAGGTGTTGGGTGGAGTATCCATAGAAATTTGATTTTGAGTTAGATTATACTATATAAAAAAGGAAATGTTGTTGTAGATTCTCTCATTGTGAAACACAAGAGCTTGGAGAGTGACCTTTATAGGAGGAATGGTGGTTTATAAGTGCGTTAGTTGAGTGATTGGTGGATATATATTAGGATCATGGGGTAATGTATTGTGCTCCCTTAGTTATCATTTCGATGTTGGTAGATTGGGTAAAGGCCATCTAGGAGTTTGATTTCAATTGCTTAGTGATGTGGTAATGATTGGCAGGAAGAGATCCAATTCCATTTTGGTCATTGGATAGTGATATTGTAATATTTCTTCATAGAAGAGTAGTATTTCCTAATACCATGAGGGAAGATTTTATTAAGTACTCTAATATATCTAAGTGGGTGTTACACCCAAGTTTGATGAAGATGTATCAAGATATCAGGTGACACTCTTGGTGGCGAGGAATGAATAGGTACATTGTCATATTCATCTCTCATTTTATGACTTGTCATAGGATCAAGGTAGATCATCAATGACCACGATGATTACTTCAGCCACTTTCCTTGATTATGTGAAAGTGTTATAAGGTAATTGTCACGACCCGCCTTCACCAAAGGGAGGGAAGGGTCATTAGGTTGCCAAGCCCTTCCTTATTTAAGTTGAAGGAGAGATAATGACCCCCGAAACCTACCTTCTATAGGTCCCGGAGTGGCGACTAGCACCAAGGGTATGGAAATTACACACAAGTGGAAGGCATTACCCTTTTTGTTTTATAGGATCGGGAGATAAGATGATGAAACCCAACAACACCAAAAGTAAAAGAATAGTAAAGCCAAAAGTAAACCATTCCCACATGCATGTTCTAAAAGTAAAATCCACAAAGTACAAAAGTGACTACAAGGGTAAGTATCAAAGAAAGGAAAACAACAACTTCAACTGCCCAAAGGTCCGAGCTAGTATGGTCCTGCGTGATCCCCGAAGTCCTCCTGGAAACCTGAAAGCAGTTTTATATATGTAGGGTGAGCATAAAAGTACACACAGTAGGGAAAATCAAAGACTCTTGTGCACAAGTGGGGGAATCTAATAAAGTCTCGTGAGAAGCAGACAACTATTAATTTGAAGGAGTTCACCCATCCCACTCATCGGATACACTCACCAAGTAACGCGAACCAAGTAATATATATAAGAGCACATCGATGTTTGGGTACCCCGTGTCACTTTCCCACTGTTTATTGAGACATCCTATGCATCGAACCAATCCCGCCATTCTCACCGCAGTCCCACTGCCACACCCGCCCGCACACACCTGGGCCACAACCGCACACAGTCCCACTGCCGAATCCCGCCTGCAAACACCTGGGCCACAACTGTCACACGTAACCATGCCTGTAAACACCTAGTCTAGAACAACCACCACCACACCGGAAGACACATGGGCTAGAAGATCCACTGCCACACCCGAAGACACCTGGGCCTCTTCCCGGAGACACTTGGGAAACCACCTGCCCGCACACACTTGGGCCAACCACCACACTACCCTACCCAAATATTCTTGGTCTAATAATGGACCTCAGGCCATCACAGCCTGCCCGAAGGTACTTGGGCTATCCAGGAAAGGGAGCAAAAAAGGATCTAATAACCATCCACTAAGAATAGTGTTGGAAAAAACACCATCCCCCATGAAATGGGGGTGTTTGGAACCAAGTTCTCAACTTGGTTGGGGCGCGAATAAGAAACACAAAACTAAAAGTATATACATAGGTAACAAGCACTCACCCAAAGTTAGGTTTTTCTTCAGACAGCCTACAGATCACAACAGAACTCAAGTACAAGTCACGACTCTCGCCAACAAAACTCATTTGTCCCATTATTTTTTTCATGTTTAGTAATAATTTTTAAATAAGTTCATGCACCTACTTGGGCAACTAACACCATAAGCATAACTAAGGAAAGAATCCATCCAAACGTCAATTTAAACATCAACACCCGGTTCTCTTATAATGTTACAACAACAAGGGGATAAGTGAGATCCCTCAAAGTACTGGAACCAAAGAAACCCTCGAGACACTACCCCGTGTCCCCCAAAATGGTTTCTCATCAACAGAGGATCCCACCCCAATTCGTGATATAAACAAGGTAATCACCCGATCTTAAAACTCACAACCACTGAATCCATATCAACAGGGGATCCCATCCCCTCCCACATCTCTAGCAATCGGACTATAAAAGAAAACAACCAAACCACTACCACCAACACAAAGCAGGACCATGCTGGTATTTTCATATTTATAATATTTAACACACTCCATGATTTCAATTTCGTGTGCTTTAACCGGGGGTTATCACAGAAGGGTTGATCCCGGTGCTTTCAATTTATTTAGACAGGTGTACCCAATTTCCCTTTTCACAGAAGGAGTTCACAACCACAAACAAGTCATTTAAAACATCCCCAGGGGTTCATTAGTGCACAGAGAAAGACCACCAACGGCCATGATTTTCAGTAGGTGTAAGCCCGCGCAATTCAGAAAGATGATCATAACATAAAACAGCATCAACGATCATAGCCCCCCTCCTTCTTTCTTTATATAATCAGTTCATTATCTTTATTTAGATCTGATTTAACCAATTCTAGAGAATCAAAAGCACGCCCACCCCACATGATAAAAAAATGAGAGATGAAGAAATTACCTACTTGTTGGCCAACGATCGACACTAAGGCCGGGGGAGGAACTTCACGGATAGCGATGCGGTTCGCCTGAACGAAAATCTCCTTGTCTATCAACACTAAGGCCGGGTGAAGAACTTCACGCATAGCGATGCGGCTCGTCTGAACGAAAAGCTTCTCATCTAGACGAAGGGTACTCTTAGCACAAGGTGATCGAGAAAAGAAGAAACCACGGCTAACCCTTAGTTTATAAGAGCCGCGAACGGTTGAGATATGAACACCAAACCGCGTAAGGAGTGGGGGTCGTGGGTTGACCACGTGGCCCCACACGTTATTAAAGGGTTCGGGTGGTTTAAAATGACGCACACACCATGTTAATTTATTAAATATTTAATTATAACCTTTATGGGCATTACCAGGCTTTAAAACAAGCTTAAAGGGGGTCAAAGAAGGGTTTAAAACTCAATTTGCACACGTCACTGGAAAAACCCCGACAAAGCCGAGTGACGCCGATCGGTCGCGCCGATCGGTCTCACCGATCAGTCTCCCCGATCGGTCACGCCGGTCAGTCTCACTGATCGGTCGTGCTAATCGGTCTCACCGATTGGTCGTGCTGATCGGTCTCACCGATCGGTTGCGCCGATCGGTCTCACCGATCGGTCGCGCCGAGACGCTACCCCTTTAGGATCCGAATATTTGGAAAAGGAAAGGACCAAGAGAGTATGGGTCATCACATCAGATACCTCTCAAACTATTCTCTCCCTCGAGAATTTAAACAACCCAGAAGGAAAGATCAGGTCCGAACAATCACCTCGAAAGATACCTCTCAAGAGTGAACCTCATTGTTAACTAAGAACACTTTACTATCACGAACCAAGCAACACATCATGTCAAACTGCCCAGGCATGTGGGGGTTGGGGAGTCTCCTTCCCCATGTCAAGATATTATCTGCTTTGGGCGGCACTGACTCACTCGCACGGGTTTAATCGCATCCACCTTAATGTTTCTTGATTAGGGGTCGGGTTCTCTCCTCCCTCAAAGCCAGGACTTTTTACACACATTTAGAGGAAGAAATAAAACTAGCATTTCATACCCAACAAGGTAAAACGTTCTACCACAACAGATATAACAAATAGAACAAAACTTAAAACAACTCTAGGTACTGGGCACGCATCTGTGATTCCCTCTCCCATGTACTCTCCTCAAGCCTACCATGTCTCCACAACACACGAACCAAGGGAATGGTTTGCCCACAAATCACCTTTTCTTTATGATCCTCGATCATCACTGGTCTCTCCACAAAAGTCATGTCGTCCTCGATGTCCAGCTCTCCCCAGCCGAGGATGTGTGAATCGTCGTGCAGATATCGACGGAGCTGGGACACATGGAAGATATCATGTATCCTCAGTAGCTGCGGTGGTAACGCTAGCTGATAGGCCACTTCGCCGGCCCGCTGTAACACTTTGAAGGGCCCGATGAACCTGGGAGAAAGCTCAATCCCCTTGTCGAACCTCCGTTGTCCACACCGAGGGGAGACCCTTAAGAACACGTGGTCTCCAACCTCAAATTCCAGGGGCCTCCTCCTGGTATCAACATACGACTTTTGCTGGTCCTGGGCCTCCTTTATCCTTTCCCGTATGAGCTGCACCTTCTCTATTGTGCTCTGCACCACCTCCGGGCTAAGGATGTATGCCTCTCCTACTTCGGCCCAACACACAGGTGAATGAAATGGCCTCCTGTAAAAGGCTTCAAATGGGGCTATACTAATGGTATAGTGATAGCCATTATTTTAGGCAAACTCTACCAGAGGAAAGTGTCGCACCCATGATCCTCCTGAGTCCAGAACACATGCCCGCAGCATATCCTCCAAGGTCTGGATGGTGCGCTCTATTTTTCCATCTGTCTGGGGATGGAAAGCAGTGCTAAGGCGTAATTGTGTGCCAAAAGCATGTTACAATCCTTTCCAGACCCGTGAGGTAAACCGTGCATCCCTATCTGAGACTATAGACCTCAGAACTCCATGAAACCGCACCACCTCATCCATGTACTTTCGTGCCAAATCATCCACAGTACTCGACTCCCTGATCGCCAGAAAGTGGGCCAATTTCATCAATTGGTCCACTACCACCCAGATGGCATCGTATGCCCCTTGGACCTTGGGAAGTCACTTGAAGAAATCCATCGAGATTTCGTCCCACTTCCACTCAGGGACATCTAGAGACTACAGTAGGCCGCCTGGAACTCGGTGTTCAACCTTCACTTGCTGACACACTAAGAACTTGGCCACAAACTCTGCCACTGTTCGATTCACTCCGGGCCACCAAAACTATCTCTTCAGTCCCTGGTACATCTTGGAAACTCCTAGGTGTACCGCCAGGGGTGAGTTTTAGAACTCACTGAGAACCTTTCCGCGCATCACTCCTGGAACAAACAACCTTCCCTAGAAAAGCATCAGGTTCTGACCATCCTCTGTCCATCCTTCTGGAGCATTGCCCTGGTCAACTCGGTCACGCATCACTTCGCACTCTGGGTCTCCCCACTGAGACTCCTCCACTTGCTGCAACAGAGACGACTGCACTACCATCTGATATAGGCAACCTCTACCACCATCCATCCTCGCATCTAGGTGTAAGGAAGCCAACTCCTCCATCGCCTTCTAGGCATCCGCCGACTCTCGAACCACATCCTTCTGCGTCCTCCTGCTCAAGGCATCAGCCACTACATTTCCCTTTCCCTCAATATAAGAGATCTCGAAGTCGTAATCCTGGAGGAACTCCACCTATCTCCACTGTCGCAAGTTTAGGTCCCACTGGGAGAAGATATACCTCAAGCTTTTGTGATCTGTGAAGACCACAAAGCATTCTCCGATGAGGTAGTTCCGCCATAAATTTAGCGCAAAAACAACCACTGCAAGCTCCAGGTCGTGGGTGGCGTAATTACGCTCATGAGGGCGTAGCTGTCTAGACCCATAAGATATCACCCCTTGTTGCTGCATCAACACACATCCCAGGCCCTGTCCTGAAGCATCGCATAACACCTCATACACCACCCCTTCTTCTGGAAAACTTAGCACTGGGGCAATGACCAACTTCTCCTTCAGATAGCTGAAGGCTGACTCGCACTGCTCACTCCACACAAAAACCTGGTCTTTCTTGGTCAGGGTTGTCAAAGGGGCTACAACTCGGGAGAATTTGGGTACGAACCTCCGATAGTAACTCGTCATCCCGAGGAAACTACAGACCTCTGCCACATTCTTGGGTGCTACCCAAGAAACAACTGCCTCAACCTTTGATGGGTCCACCACTACCCCCTGCTCGGACACCACGTGCCCGAGGAAGTGCACTTCTCGTGTCCAGATCTTGCATTTCGACAACTTCCCATAGAGTTGATGATGTCGGAGGACCTCCAGAACCATCCTTAGGTGCTCTGCATGGTCCTCCTCTGATCTTGAGTAGACCAGGATGTCGTCAATGAACACAACTACGAACCGATCTAGGTACTCCTGGAAGATGGAGTTCATAAGCCCCATGAACACATCCGGGGCGTTAGTAACACCGAAGGGCATGACTACGAACTAAAAGTGTCCATATCTGCACCCGAACGCCATCTTCGGGATTTCGCCCTCCTTCACTCTCAGCTCATGGTACCCAGACCGTAGGTCGATCTTTGAGAACCATCCTGCCCCTTTTAGCTGGTCAAAAAGATCGTCTATCCTCGGAAGAGGGTAGAGATTCTTGATCGTCACCTGATTCAGCCTCCTGTAGTCTATGCACAACCTGAGACCACCATCTGCCTTCTTTATGAACAAGACTAGAGCACCCCACGGTGACGCACTCGGCCGAACATAACCCCTCTTCATTAGACCATCAATCTGGATCTGCAACTCCCATAGCTCTGAAGGTGCCATCCGGTAAGGATCCATCAAGATCGGACGAGCGCCGGGCTGCAGGTCTATCCCGAACTCGATATCTCGTCGAGGGGGTAGAGTCATTACCTCCTCAGGAAATACGTCCATAAACTCATGGACAACCTCTGGCACCTCCACCATCTCAGCATCTAATGATTCCACTGACAGCTCGGCCAACAAGGAGAGGAGGGGTTCCTCTCTCCTGCTGCCCTTCTTACTACTCCGCTCGCCGGTGAAGGTAACACATCGGCCGCCCAAGTCCGAGAACACAACCCTTCCTCAAAAACAGTCGATGACGGAACACACAGAAAATAGCTAGTCGATGACTAGGATGACATCGTATGGCTGTATCTATATTAGAAGAAGATCCATAACCGACTGATGTGGCCCTATCATCAGTCTGCATCCCCGAAAAACAAACAACAAGTCAGTATGACCTCCGAATGGTGTGATCAACACTAGGGGCACTGGAAGTCTCTTGGAATCTAGGCCCAAGGCACGAGCTAGACTGGGTTCAACAAAGGATTGAGAAGCTCCGGTATCGAATAAGGCATAAGCAAGAGTGCTAAACAAACTGATCATACCTCGAACAACCTCTGGCCCTGCTGGAACTGCTTCCTCCGTGGCGTGTAGCTGTCCACCCCCAGATCTTCTACCCCTCAGTTGTTGGACACCTCCCCGACCATGCCCTGGTTGAGGTCCCTGAGGAGCACCCTAAGTTCGGCCCCCTCCTCCTACGTCTGTCCTCAGAGGAGCGGGAGCTCGCTGTCCCTGCTGCTGCTGCTGGAAAGGCCTAGCTGGAAGCTACTACTGGGGTGGGTGCTGGGGATTTCCGCCACCACCGTACTATACCCAGTCCGGGCACTGACTCCGGAGATTTCCATGGCTCCCACAGACGAAGCACCGTGGTCCCGGGCCCAAAGGAAAAGGGCGAGGACCGGGGGATCAAAACTGAAACTGTTGCGGCCTGCTCCCTGCGGGTCGGAACCTGGAGGGTCCTGACGCTGGAGGCCTGGTGCTGACGGCCTTCCCCTTCAATGGCCCCAGCTGGATCCCCTCTCGTGACACACCTCCTAGAGCGTTCATCATCTCCACCACTTCGGCCTTCTTCTGGACCTCCAAGTATGTCGGCAGGGTAAAGGGGGTAACAGCATACTGGAGGGAGGGTCAGAGCGCCTCCTCTAGACGTCTTTCCTGAGACTCCTCATCGGGAAAGAGGTCTGGAGAAAAACATAAGAGGTCCTTGAACTTTATTCCTAGCTCCCTCAATGACATACTCCCCTATTGGAGGGAGAGTAGCTCCTGTCTCTTTTCCGCCTTCATCGTCGAGGAGAGGAATTCCTCCCTGAACTCCTTCTCAAAATCAGCCCATGGAACCTCAGCCTCTCTCCTCTCCCCCAGGTAAAGCGTCCACCACTGATGTGCCACTCCCCGCATCTGGATGACGGCCAGAGGAACCCAGTACTCATTCAGGGCCCGAATCAGGCCGAAGGCAATCACTAGCTCCTCTAGCCAGCCTTCTGTCTTCATGTCAGAGGTGCTTCCCTCATACTTCTCGAGGCTCTGTCACTGGAAGGACCGAAGAGTTTTCTGCCACTGGTCATCCTCTTCCTCTCAATCAGCTCTCTGTCGATCGGACAAAGTAGTCTTCAGGGCCCCGATCGCCTGTAGCACACATGGTCGCCTTCCAGGTGCCATAGATGAAAGGTAAACAAGGAATGCCTAAGCCCAAGTAGTGCAAAATATTATTCTTAAAAATTTCTTAAACATTTCATTTACTCTTAATTCCCAAGACATCCTAGAAACACGAGAACACAAGTCATTATGATTCATGTACCCTTCCTAGGGTATCTACCCTACAATCAGTGTGGCCTCACTTGGTCGTTCGGTAGGTCCAGAGTCCTTGCATCGGATCACGGGGGGCCCTAAAATCCCGTGTCCTAGCCGGTCTTCCCTGGAATAATTCATGCACCAAGGTCACCCAACATTTTTACCTTACCATCCCATGCAATCCTTACTATGCCTAACTCCAGACTCCATCCTATCTCTCAACCTCTCCCTCTGATACCATTCTGCCAGGACCCGCCTTCACCAAAAGGAGGGAAGGGTCAACAGGTTGCCAAGCTCTTCCTTCTTTAAGTTGAAGGAGAGATAATGACCCCAAAAACCTGCCTTCTATAGGTCCCAGAGTGGTGACTATCACCAAGGGTATGGAAATTACACACAAGTGGAAGGAATTACCCTTTTTGTTTTATAGGATCGGGAGATAAGATGATAAAAACCCAACAACACCAAAAGTAAAAGAAAAGTAAATCCAAAAGTAAACCATTCCCACATGCATGTTCCAAAAGTAAAAGCCACAAAGTACAAAAGTGACTACAAGGGTAAGTACCAAAGAAAGGAAAACAGCAACTTCAACTGCCCAAAGGTCCGAGCTAGTATGGTCCTGCGCGATCCCCGAAGTCCTCCTAGAAATCTAAAAGCAGTTTTATATACGTAGGGTGAGCATACAAGTACACTCAGTAGGGAAAACCAAAGACACTTGTGCACAAGTGGGGGAACGTACTAAAGTCCCATGAGAAGCAGACAACCATTACTATGAAGGAGTCCACCCATCCCACTCACCGGCTACACTCACCAAGTAATGCAAACCAAGTAATATATATAAGAGCACATTGATGTTTGGGTACCCCGTGCCACTTTCCCACTGGTTATTGAGACATCCTATGCATCGAATCAATCCCACCATTCTCACCGTAGTCCCACTGCCACACCCTCCCGCACACACATGGGCCACAACCGCACACAATCTCACTACCGAATCCGACCCGCAAACACCTGGGCCACAAATGTCACACATAACCATGCCTGAAAACACCTAGTCTAGAACAACCACCACCACGCCCGAAGACACCTGGGCTAGAAGATCCACTGCCACTCCCGAAGACACCTGGGCCTCATCCCGAAGACACTTGGGAAACCACCTACCCGCACACACCTGGGCCAACCACCACACTACTCTGTCTGAAGATTCTTGGGCTAATAATGGACCTCAGGCCATCACAGCCTCCCTGAAGGTACTTGGGATATCCGGGAAAGGGAGCAGAAAAGGAGCTAATAACCAGCCACTAAGAATAGTGTTGGGAAAAACACCCTCCCCCATGAAATGGGGGTGTTCGGCACTAAGTTCTCAACTTGGGTGAGGCGCAAATAAGAAACACAAAACTACAAGTATATACATAGGTAACAAGAACTCACCCAAAGTTAGGTTTTTCTTCAGAAAGCCTACAGATCACAACAGCACTCAAGTACGAGTCACGACTCTCGCCAACAAAACTCATTTTTCTCATTCATGTTTTCATGTTCAGTAATAATGTATAAATAATTTCGTGCACCTACTTGGGAAAATAACACCATAAGCATAACCAAGGAAAGAATCCATCCAAACGTCAATTTAAACATTCACACCCAGTTCTCTTGTAATGTTAAAACAACAAGGGGATAAGTGAGATCCCTCGAAGTACTGGAACCAAATAAACCCTCGATACACTACCCCGTGTCCCCCAAAATGGTTTCTCATCAACAGAGGATCCCACCCCAATTCGTGATATAAACAAGGTAACCACCCGGTCTTAAAACTCACAACCACTGAAACCATATCAACAGGGGATCCCATCCCCTCCCACATCTCCAGCAATCGGACCATAAAAGAAAACAACCAAACCACTACCACCAACACAAAGTAGGGCCATGCCGGTATTTTCATATTTATAAGATTTAACACACTCCATGATTTCAATTTCATGTGCTTTAACCGGGGGTTATCACAGAAGGGTTGATCCTGGTGCTTTCAATTTATTTAGCTGGGTGTACGTGATTAACAAATTTCCCTTTTCACAAAAGGAGTTCACAACCACAAACAAGTCATTTAAAACATCCCCAGGGGTTCATTAGTACACAGAGAAATACCACCAACGGTCATGATTTTCAGTAGGCGTAAGCCCGCATAATTCAGAAAGATGGTCATAACATAAAACAGCATCAACGATCACATCCCCCACCCCCATTCTTTCTTCATATAATCAGTTCATTATCTTTATTTAGGTTTGGTTTAACCAATTCTACAGAATCAAAAGCACGCCCACCCCACATGATACACAAAAATGAGAGACGAAGAAATTCCCTACTTGTTGGTCAACGATCGACGCTAAGGCCATGGTGGAACTTCACGGATAGCGATGTGGTTCACCTGAATGAAAATCGCCTCATCTATCAACGCTTAGGCCGGGCGTGGAACTTCACACATAGCGATGCCGCTTGTCTGAACGAAAAGCTGCTCGTCTGGATGAAGGGTACTCTTAGCATAGGGTGATCGAGAAAAGAAGAAACCACGGATAACCCTTAGTTTAAAAGAGCTACGGACGGTTGAGATAAGAACGCCAAACTGCGTAAGGAGCAGGGGTCGTGGGTTGACCATGCAGCCCCACACGTTATTAAAGGGGTCAGGTGGTTTAAACCGATGCACACACCAGGTTAATTTATTAAATATTTAATTATAACCTTTATGGGTGTTACCGGGCTTTAAAACAAGCTTAAAGGGGGTCAAAGAAGGGTTTAAAACTCAATTTGCGCACGTCACTGGAAAAACCCCGACAAAGCCGGGTGACGCCGATCGGTCTCACCGATCGGTCGCGCCGATCGGTCTCACCGATCAGTCGCGCCGATCGGTCGTGCCGAGATGCAACCCCTTTAGGATCCGGATTTTTGGAAAAGGAAAGGACCAAGAGATTCTGGGTCATCACAGTAATTATGGACTTCATGATGGGGTTTCCCAGGACCCTAAGAAGTTGATATGTTGTTTGGGTGATAGTTGATTGGCTAAAAATGTGACATGTTTATTTCCAATCTAAGAGTCTCAGTCGGTAGATGAGTTCAGAAAGATTTATTTCTGGGAGATTTTATGAATTCATAGAGTTCCTTTTAGTATCTATCGAATAGAGACACACATTTTATATTTCAGTTTTGGTAAGGATTAAAGAAGGCTTTGGGGACTCAGCTAAAATTGAGTATGACGTATCATTTGTAGACTGTTAGATAGTCAGAGAGGAAAATCAAAATCTTGGAGGATATTCTTCAATCATGCATCCTAGAATTTGGTAGATCATGGTATTTTCATCTGCAATTAGTGGAATTCACATATAATAAACTTTTTTAGGCTTCGATTAAGATTCTTCCTTTTGAGGCTCTTTATGGTCGGTCATGTTGCTCACCATTGTGCAAGAACAAGGTAATTGAGGCAGCTATCGTTGGATAGAATATGGTGAAGAAGGACCCAAGAGGTTGTAGTTGATTAGGAAGTAGTTTGTTACCTCTTAGAGAAGAAAATGATCATATGTAAACTACAGGAGACAACCTTCAGAGTTCATTGTGGATGACTAGGTTTTCATGCGAGTTTCACCTCAATTAGAGCATCATCGTTTGAGTAAAGAGAAGTTGGTGTCATGGTTTGTGGAACTGTTTGTGGTCACAGAACATATTGGAGTAGTGGATTACCGATTGGACCTTCCTCTATGATATCTAGGTATGCATGATGTATTCCATGTGTCTCATCATTGAAGGTACAAAACTGATCCTAGGAATTTGATCAGATATAATGATGTTGAGTTGGAATTGGGTACACCGTTTGTGGATCACCTGGTGTAAATTATATACTGGATAAACAAGGTGTTGATTGGGAAGATAATACCACTTTTTCAAGTCTTTTGGTGGCATGGGTGGATCCAATAAGATATG
This sequence comes from Viscum album, assembly GCA_963277665.1. NCBI lineage: Eukaryota > Viridiplantae > Streptophyta > Magnoliopsida > Santalales > Viscaceae > Viscum > Viscum album. The sequence goes on from OY728122.1 coordinate 46,114,390, forward strand.
TGGGAGTGGGAGTATGATGTTCAAGCTCAATGGATCTAGTTTTTTTAGCATGACCTCTAGAGGCACTTCTTAGGGATGAAAATTCATTAGAAGGGGAGACTTATGACACCCTCAAATTTTATGGAATAACCTAAAGTTGATTTCAGAGATGAAAGAGGGAGTTTGAAATTATTTTTCAAATGTAACTGGATTCCATGATGTGGTTCATATTCAGCATCATAGAGGGTGTGGTTGCGGCATGGTTGGGTCACTATAGTGTGGTGGTTAGTTTTGATGGTGTTGGTTGTTTTAGTATAGATTCAATGTGGATTGTCAACTACATTGTGAAGGCTTGGAAGGTGGAGTTTAGGCAGTACCAAATTGGGTATCATTGGACCATAGAGGGTGGTTGCAGTCAGTGTCCTTGTGAGGGCTTGGAGTCTACAGTGTGGTGCTGACCATTGTGTCGTGGCCCCTTTCCCTGGTTTATATGATCTCATTGTTGACTACGACATGGATCCTGAAAATGTATTTTTACAGGAACCATTTCAACATGGACATCTCATTTCTATCATGGTTTTTTCAATTTGGGACTCATTGCAACATGACCCTATGTGCTATGTCATAACGCATGTTTTCCTAGATTGCCTATAAATTCTCAAGGCCCCTAGAACCCTTTAATTTCTGAACCTTTCCTCTAAAACCAAGGGAATCTCTAGGTATTATTCAAGATCAATTTCATCCCAAAAAATATTGGATTCATCCTCAAAATTGGAGGATAAACTCTTGGAAATTCTATGTTGACAACATCTCCTTAGTGCAATCTTGACCTGCTAAACACCCTTTATTCTAAACTCTTCACAAAATTAAGAACTTTTCATTCTAGTGATTCACATTGGGGAATTTTTATGTGAGGATCTTTCCTAGTGGTGATTCTTGTCTTTTGGGTTCCATTTTTCTTGAGTTAGGAAGCTCCTTAACATAAAGGTCTCTTTTATATGGTTGTTATCATGATATGATGGTAGTGCTCATGTGAATTGAGGCCCATGATTGATATGTGTTTCTTATGGGGGTGTGTGTGGTCTTATGAAAACCAAGATTAATAAGAATAGTTTTTATTTCTATTATATTACTTTCTTGTGGGTTTTGTGTAACTTTTGGAGATTTTCTTTAGGTATCTTGATGGTTGGGTTTCTCAAAATTGGCTAGATGGACCCTTTGAGGGGGTATTGTAACAAAGGCCAAAGACTTGTCTTGTTTGATGGTATTAGTTAGATATCAAAAAAATATTCAGTCATTATGGGAGTAGACCATTCAAGGGATAACTGTATCCAACATATCGAAATACTAACATGGTAGAAATACCATATAGGGATGATCGTGATTCAATTCATCGGGCATATATGGTTGGCGTACCATCATGCGAGGATAGATGACCACCTTAGGGTGGGGCATGAGGTGTTCCTTAAAGGTGGAATGCGTACATATAATTTATGGTAATAGGGTTCTTAATCAATGAATGGACCTTGTGGCATGTTTTGAGACATGTGGTGACTAACATTGACATCCTTACAGGCATAGTACCGAAGCAGATGGGATTAGGGTTTATGGAAGCTTGGTTAGCACACGATGACTTGGAACTTGTGTGGTTGATTGTTTTCTTATAAATTAATTTCATGTTGTGGAATACACCTTTTATATACACACACACACATGTTTCAATAATGCATTGGTGATGTCCTACTATGTTTTATACTCACACTCTACACAAACATCTCGATGTGTGTCCAAACTTCATGACCAGGGATCCAGGAAATAGAAAGGGTCCAATGATAGGGAGATGAGGAGGTGGAGCTTAGTGTTTGAATGAGGTAATAGGATAGACTCCAAATTAATGTCACAATGTCTTATTTATTTTTCAATTTATCTACTTACAGTATGGTTTGACCTTCCACATTGGGGGTCCTTGGTTATTACATTATGTGACTCTGAGTTACTTGATATATCATCTGTTATATCATTATTATTATTTTGTTTTTTTTTTGTTTCTCATTGAGTTGTTACTTTTTTCTAGATATTTTTATGATTTATAACTATTGATACATAGGATATAGTCTCCCCACTACAATGTTTGGACCATCACTACTAGTCAGAAACCACTTGTGTATAGGAAGATGAGAATTAGTTCATGTGGAACTCCGACCCGAACTGAGTGAATCGGGTTGGGAAATCACATTTGGGGGTTTGTCTAAATCATTGTTTAGATATTTTAAATTTGTTTCCACTTGAATAACATTAGATGAAATGATAATTACTATAGTTTCCTTCATAAATGGTGGAGATTTTTTGTATTTAGCATGATTGTTTGATTTATAAATGAAACTAATGTTTGTTAGTTTGTTTATGCATGCTTCATATGTTCTTAATATACCATTTTACTTTGATCTAGTTTTAATTTTTTTATTTTTTTCTTTCTTGGTTTAATCTTATGTGAGGTCCTATTGATTCTTACATGAGATGCATGTTAATATTATGTGGACTTTCTATGATTCTTACATGATCCATGTTTCATGTTTGGTTTAATATGGTTCTCACCTACATGAAGGCTTGTGTCTATTTGGATCACATAACAAGGGTATATTTTATTCATGTGCGGGGGTGTGTTATTCTAATGTGAGATCATTCTTATGTATATTGGGTTTTCACATCATGTGAGTGTCACCTAATGTGATCCAAACTTTCACCTAACATGAGCTATGTTTCTTTCTATTTATTCTCATGCATCCTACATAGTTTTTTCTTTATTATTATGTCATAGGGTTTTTGATTCCCATGGGGTGTTCAACTTCACCTCACGTGTCACAAATGACTTAATCGCACATGGGTTTTTTATGATTGAGCTAGTCATGTCTGTCCATCTGTCTAAGATTTTTACATAGAAGTCACACCTCTCAAGCCTTCATGATGACCCTGGAAGTTCAGATCAAGGTGTTTTTTTTTATAATTTATCCATCCTGCTCAAACTACAGGAGGGATCTCCAAATCCAAATATTATTTCCACTGCCAGATGTTCCTTTTTTGTAATAGTGGGTGTCGTAGATCCAAATTAAATAGTACTTTTCTATTATCATATCATGTATACAGTGTGTTATATATGATGAACACTTACCATAATAGTGTTTATATTTCTAAATCCACTATTTATATGGTAATTTATTTAGATTACTTATCGTATCAAAAGGTTATAGTCATTCTCAAACTATAATGATAACCTTGAGATACTATGATATTAATCTTAAACATATTTTCTATGGTCTAGATACATCATAATAACTGGACACAAATGATGTTTGGCCATTAGGTTTTGGGGGCTCATAAGCATTGAGAATTATTCTCATGAATATCACACTTAGTGATCTTGAGTAGATGATATTATGAGGACTAACCCGCCAATAAGAACACCACATGTTTCAAGTTTCATTGGTTATTTCTATCTACTAATACGTGTAATAGTTTCCTAACTTAAGATTATTTTTTGTGTATAATATTTGATCATATACTTTTATGCAAGATGAAAATTATGGCATTAACTTTATGGTGAGGTATCTTGTGTTGGGTGTGTCACTAGTGGTATGGCATTGATTGAATAATCAAGACATAATTTTTCACTTCTGAAGGGAAGTAATGTCTCAGGCCTAGTTGATCAAGATAATAGTACCTTCACTAAATCCATGGTCTTGGTAGAAGAAGGTAATTCCATCCAATAAGGTAAATGAATAATAAATCGAGAATGGATGATGACAAGGAGTGTGTGTCCAACTTTATGAGATATCGTGAGACAAAGAGATTATATTGCATGTCATGTGTTAATAGGGAATATTCTCATTGGTATGACTTTTCCTTATCTCTTTAGGGGCCTTGATGGGTTTCTATACTCTGCTCCTATTCTATGAATAGTATTCACTACTATCGAGATAATGGTCTAGAGGGTCACACACTAAGCGTATTCAAAAGTTTTCTTTATTCGTATGAATAGGATTTTAGGACATTTTGGGCCTCTCCATAAGGTCAGAGTGATTTCCAATAATATGTGATCACCATGAAATAGATAAATTATTATTATTTGATTTTAGAATAATTGATATTGAATTTATTTATTTATATTATTTATAAGTATTAAAATAAATGCATAGAAAAATACTATATGAATGAATATTATTTTAATATTCAAGATTTGTTTAATATTTGCAAAAACAAAAAGTCGAGATAATGAATTAATTTTATCATGGAATATAATTATCATATTAAAAAAAATGATAAAAATATAAATTACATTTATGACATGGATAGTTGGTCATAACACATTATTTATGACTTATTTAGTGAGCAATAAATAGCAGGGGGTCAAGGATCCATTTCCGGGTGTTTTTCACCATACTATATAATTCATAGGAGGATCTCGCTCTAGGTACTATTCATCCTATGATTTTGAGTCTCTCTCTCCTCTCTCCCACTTCCTAAATAGAGAATCTCTCAATCCAAGCAATTGATCTGAGTTCTTGTAAAGACCTAAACTTTTATAAATAAAATTCCACTTACAATTATAATAAATTCCTTATTAAGTAATATGGTTATATAAAACACATGCAATTTATTTATTTTATTATATCCAATTGGATTTAAAATATTGTTAAGTATCATTACCATTGATAATATAGACTTCGAACATTGATCAAATGGTTAGTATAAATATAGGGCTTTAACAATCCAATTGACACAAATAAAAGAAGTGATGGCCTCAACCAGTAGGATCATACACTATGAAGCCCATTTATCAGAGCTTTCCAGGGAGATATTATCTCTAATATTTTCCCTTGACCAAACCCAATCTGATATCCAACAACTTAATCATGAGTGAAACCATTTACAGAAGAAGTTCAAGCTCATCGAGATCAGGACCCAAACCATGTTTGCGGAACCGCCCCATGAAAGTCCCACCATCACGCACATTACTCTTAGGGTGTTTGTGGGTGTAATAAAGGGATATGTATCAATACCCTATAAATATGAATATGTACATTATTTTTTATATAATAATGAATATATTTTTATCCCATTATTTTTACTATGTAAATGATTTTTGGTTTGATACAATAAAGCACAAATTGTATTTTTGGTTAATATTCAAATTCAATTAATGAATTTATAAATTAATGGATTTTTGAAATAAATAATATTTTAATAAAATATTATTATTAAATAATTTTTATCAAATATAAAGGAACATGTAATTTTTTATTAGGTTTTAAAAACTGTTATTTCCAAAAAACTCATTATTTTCAATAAAAGTTGGTTATTATTTTGAAAGTGAAAACTTACATATTTATGAAATTATTTAGATAAAATGAATATTAATTTTGGAATTATAATTTTTAAATTATCCAATAGTAAATTTTTCATAATTTTCTGAGACAATCGAATTTTCGGGTAAAAAATAAATACCATATAAATATATTTTTGTATTATGACATCATAATGAACCAAAATGTGATGTAATAAATACCATAAAGGGTATAAATGACCAAATATATGATTTAAATTTAAAATAATTTGATTTTAAGTATATTTTATTTATTTTATAAAGCCATTATGAATCCTCCAAAACATGTAATATATTTTAAGGTTTTAAAATCATTTCTTTAGGAAAATGACTCAGCTCCATAGAAGCAAGGAAATTATTTTATTAATTTAGTCCCTTTCCCTTATAAAATAATGTAAACCACTCCCAATTTTTAGAAAAAATGGGAAAAACCATGGGGTGGTTTGTGGTTTGGAATATTTTATTATGTAGAGTCCAAAACCAAAATAATAAAGAAAACCCCCAATTTTCCTATATAAACCCACACAATATCTCATTTATATTCACTAAAAATACTTATATAACGTCCATAATCTTCCCTCCACTCCCTAGAGTCCTCTCAAGGTTCCCCTAATCTCTCAATAATCCCCTCCTAAGTCTTTGGAGTCACACACTCAAGTAAGGGAACCTCATCTTCCACTCTCCTCTTTTATCAAGCACTCCTTTTATGTTATGTATTTTAATTTTTATTTTATTATGATGGGATATGATATAAAATAATCCCATTACTTTCCATATTATTTATAAATTATTATATATTCTATTAACTCTCATTAATCCTTCCATGATCCTTTATGTACACCCATTACTATGCCGAAATTTTTTAAGGGATTTATCTCTTCCCATTTCCATTCAAGCACTTCTTTTATGTTATGTATATTAAATTACATTTCATTATGTTGGGATTTGTTATTCTACATTTCCATTATTTTCCATATAATTTATAAATTATTATATCCCCCTTTCACTCTCATTAGTCCTCCCGTGATCTTTTATGTACACCTGTTACCATACCAAAATATAGTTAGGATTCTTTTCTTGGTTCATGTTTTTTCATTAACTTATACCTTTTATTTATAATTTATAAGGTTGGGATATATTTTTTCATGTCCCTATTACTTCCCATTTTTTTTATAAGTTATGAGAGACTCATTTTCTCTCTCATCAACCCATTTTATGATTCTTTAAGTGACATAGTTATGCTCTAGAAATATCACAATAATTTTTCATGCCAAACCAATTATCTAGTGAATATTTCACTCATTTACTATCAATGGTGTTATATTTTATGAACATATACTTATATACTAGGGAATTACATGTATTTATTCCACATTCTATGATCATGTAATAAATTATGATGTTGAATGAATCCATTTTGTATGATCTATGTGGCCCACTTAAGCTTGAGAATGAAATGATTATGATGGGTGCACCAAGATAGAACTCCAATGTATTGGGTAATGTTTAGTATCATGATACTTCATGTTAGGATAGATTTGTACCTGATTTATTTATGGGAATTTTCCTCCATGAATTCTTGGTATATTTAACCTTGACTTGTGTTTATGATTCAGTGTTTTAAGTTGTTGCCACATTTCCCATGTTATGATCATCATGTTATATCATGTCTCATTGTTCATGTTTATGATTTATACTCTTTTTATGCCCTATTGATATTCCTATTATCTAACATGTATTATATTCTTAATTTTATGCCTTGTTTATTCCCTTACAGGGCTTTATATCTCACCCCTTTACTTATGTTTATCCCCAGGATATCCCATGCAGTTTTAAGTATGAAGGAATATTATGAACATGTTAAGGAGGTTTCTAATAAAAATGATGTATTCCATGTTTTAAGTTGTTATGTAATGTAACTAATTCCCAAATATTCTATAATTCTAAATCTTTTAGGTTTTATTAAGTGCAATTTTATGTAATAAATCAAGAATTAATATAAAATAAATAGTAGGGTCATCATAGTTGGTATCAGAGGAAAAGTTTAGTTTTTTGGGGGATTAGGATTAGAGAACTCTAGAGAAATACTTAAGGGTGATACTAAGTATAAGAAAACATCCCTAGATTTTTTTAATTATATATTAAGTGTTTTATCAAGAAAATACATCCCTATCTAGATACTATAAGTGGACGTGGTTCTGGAAGAGATGTACCTAGGAGTACAACTCCAAAGAGGTGTTTCGGGCCTGAATCGGGGTAACTTGGTACACGAAAATGGGCCTTACTGTACACCTAGTTGGACACTCTAGAGGTATGTGATTTTATAAATTCATAAGATCATTACGAACCATTATTAAGAGAATAAAAAATTCCCATAAGAATATATGTTAGGAAATAGATCTTGGATAACATAGATTGGCCTAGAAATTCACAAGTTAAGGGAAAAAATTAATTTATAAGTTATTCCTTTATTTTCATTGGATTATCCTTTATGTGTTTAATATTTTAAAATACAACCCTAATTTTCCCTTTATTCTATTCAATGTCCAGTAATAGGAGGAATCAGGTTAACAACTGATGTGAAGTGCAATGTGATGACTGTCCCAATAAGATATACAATCTGATGGGAGTAGGAATTACAAACTTTGTCATGATACTCTCTTAGCTAACTCAAGTTCTAAATAGGAACATGTATTAAGAGGAGATCCCAAACCCTCTAAAAGAGAACAATATTCAATCAAGAGCTTTAGGCAACAAAGGCCTCCTACTTTCAATGGATCAACTAATCCCTTAATCGTTGAACATTGGATCAACTTCACTGAGATTGTATTCTCTATCCTTCAATGTTCCAAACTAGATAAGGTTCTTATGGATATTTATCAAATGGAAGGGGAATTTGATTAGTGGTGGAAATTGATCAAGAATACGAATCCAGATGAAGGGATCAAAGCTATGGAGTGGAAGGAATTCCAAAAATTGTTTTTGATAAATTTTTCCTCTCACTTTATGTCTTAAAATGGAAAGGGATTTCCTTAACCTCAAGAAAAAACATGATGAATCTATTAAGGCGTATAAGGAAAACTTCACAATACTTTTCTGATATGCCTCTTTTTTTTCATTACCCATGAATGCAAGTTTGACCGTTTCTTTGGTGGGATAAATCCTAGTCTACAAAAAGCCTTCGTGATCCATGATTTTGATAGCTATAAGGAATTTGTCCGATGTGCCATAAAAGTTGAGATGGATATCAGAAAATCTCAAGGGTATCATGGGTATAAGAATAGAAAAGTGGATTTTAATTCTAGCGGTCTGATGGAGAAATCTAAAGGTTCTAAGAAATTCCAACATACCACTTGTCAAGGTTGTGGGAAGAAGCTCCCCAGAAATTTCATAAAGGGAACAAGGAAATGATTTAGGTGCAAGAATGAAGGACTCCTAGATAGAAATTGTTGACAGAAGAAAACCATGAATATGATAGAGGAAATTAATTCTCTAGTCATCCCTCAACACATTTTCCATTGCTTCAACTATAAGGAACCAGGGCACTTTTCAAACTAATTCCCTAATACAAGGATTTTTTGAGGTAACCAACAACCTACAAGGTATCAATTGATAGATTTTTCCATCACTACTACTAAAGTGAATCCTAAAAATAAGGTGGTGATAGATTTTCTAGTTATTCATTTAAGAATAGAAAATGTACTTTTTGATTTTGGTTCTATTCATTTCTTCATATCACAAAAGTTTAGTAGAACTATCCAAACACCACCATAAAGAATGAAAGTAGAGATGTCAATGAAAATGGAAATTGGGGAAATTATTGCATCCCAAGTATATAACTCCTCCCCTATCAATGTTTGTGGGATTAAATTTCTAGAGAACCTTAATATACTCCCTTTGGTGGAATTTGATTCAATTCCAGGCATGGATTGGTTTTCCCTATATATATCCATCATAAATTGTCGCAAGAAGGAAATCACTCTCTGTATTATGAATCGACCACTGATTCTATACAAATACAAGGAGTATGATGAATATTATTTAGCACCATAATCTCAAGAATGGATATTATTGACCTATGAGAAATCATATATTTCTCAGATGATTGGGACTAAGGAAAGAACCATCCTCGAAGACATTCCTATTGTGAGGTAATATGATAATGTGTTTCCTGAGTAATTTACTAGTCTTCCTCCTAGTCGAGAGGTTAAATTTTCAATTGATCTTATACCCGGTGTGTTACCATTGTTTAAGAATCCATATAGAATGGATATTATGGAACTTTAGTAGTTGAAGAAACAACTATATGAGAATCTGGATAAAGGTTTCATATGCCCAAGTGCTTTACCATGGGGTACACTTGTCCTCTTTCTCAAGAAGAAGGATTGGTCAATGCGTCTTTGCATTGATTATCGTGAGCTCAAAAATATCATGACAAAGAATAAGTATCCACTACCATGGATTGATGAATTGTTTGATCTGCTACATGGAGCATAATACTTATTCAAGGTGGATCTTTAGTTGGGATATTATCAAGTAAGGGTGAAGAATGAAGATATCCCCAAGATGGATTTTTGTACAGGGTATTGGCACTATGAGTTCATAGTGATTTCATTCAGACTCACTAATGATCCATAAATATTCATGGATTTTATAAACAGAGTCTTTAGATATCACCTCAACAAATTTTTGGTAGTCTTTATAGATGATATTCTAATATACTCCAAAAGTAAGAATGAGCATGAGGAGCATTTGAACATTGTGCTAAAGGCCTTATGAAAGGAGAAGCTTTATGAAAAGTACAGTAAATGTGATTTTTGGTTGAAGGAATTCTATTTATTGGAGAATATCATCACAAGAAATAAAATATATATAGACCCTTCAAATAATGAAGCAATTGAAGGGTTATCGAGCCCAACATTTGTGACAGATATCCATATTTTCCTTGGGTTAGATGGGTATTATCACCGATTTGTTAAAAATTTCTCATGATTGTCATACCCCCTTACCAAGCTAACTCATAATGGAGTAAAGTTTTCTTGGAATGATGAATGTGAACAAATATTCATGGAGTTGAAAAGAAGTCTTATCACTACCTATTTTCTCATACTACCCACAAGTGGATAACTTTTTATAGTATTCAGTTATGCTTTGAAGGGATTGGTCTATGTGTTAATATATAATGACAAAGTCATAGCCTATGCTTCAAGGCAGTTGAGAATTCATGAGAAAAACATCCCATGCATGATCTAAAGTTGGAAGCTGTGATATTTGCATTGAAAATCTAGCGGTATTATCTCTATGGGGAGAAGTTTGAGATATATACTGATCATAAGAGCCTCAAATATATATTCATATGGAAAGAGATTAATATGTGCCATCAAAGATGTTTATATCTTGTCAAGGATTACAAATACTCAATCCACTACCATCATAGTAAAGAAAATAAATTGTAGTATGCTCTAAGTAGAAAGGACCCAGCAATTCTATCATTGATGAAAATTTAAAACGATCTGATCTTCTTGGATTTAAAGAGGATGGACATGGAAATCATAATGAAAGGAATATTATCAATATTTTCACAAATTATTTATTAACCATCTCTTTTAGAAAGGTTAAAGGATTATCAAATAAATGTTTTGGGAATTCATAAGAAAGTGGAAAATATAAGGAAAGGGAAATCCTCAGAGTTAAATGTTAATGAAGAAGTCATTATGATATTTGGGTCAAGAATATGTGTTTCATAAAATCTTGAGTTAAAGAAGGAACTGTTGGATGATGCACATAGTTCAACATTATCCATTCACCTAGGAAGCACAAAGATGTATAAAGATCTCTGTGAGCATTATTGGTGGGATAATATGAAGAAAGAGATCATTTAATATACATAAAAGTGCCTATTATTATAGTAAGTAAAGGTTTAAAGATAGAAGTCTAAGTGGATGATGTGACCATTACCCACACCAACATGGAAATGGGAGAACATCACCATGAATTTTGTCACCAAACTTCAGAAGACATCTAAAGGAAACAATGCTATCTAGGTTTTTGTGGATCATCTTACAAAGACTGCACATTTCATTGTGATTCGATATAATTTATCATTGGATCAACTTGGATATACATCAGAGAAGTTTTGAGGCTATATAGAGTACCAATATCGATCATATCTGATCAAGATCCAAGATTCACTTCCATGTTCTGGAAAAGTCTCTAAAATTCTCTAAACACAAAGCTGAACTTAATTATGGCTTATCATCCTCAAACAGATGGCCAATCTGAGTGGACTATTCAAAAATTGGAAGAAATTTTGTGAGAATGTTCTATGGACTTGAAAGGAGGATGGGATAAACATCTTCCTCTGGTTGAGTTCTCTTACAACAAATGTTTCAACTCGATCATTCAAATTACACACTACGAAGCTCTTTATGGGAGGATATTTACAACACCTACATGTCGTGATGAAGTTGAGGAATGAAAACTTCTAGGTCTTGAGATGGTCGAGAAAATGGCAGAAAATGTTAACACCATTCAGCAGCACATTAAGGATTCCCAAATCCGAAAAAAGATCAATGATGAAAATCATCAACGTAACCTAGAGTTTTATGTTGGAGACATGGTATTCCATAGAATATCTTTATGGAAGATAGTGATGAGATTTGGGAAGAAGGGAAAGCTTATCCTAAGGTACATATTCTCTTTTGATATCCTTGATCACATCAGAGTAGTGGCCTATCAACTAGAACTTCCACCAAACCTATCTCAAGTACAAGATGTATTCCATATATACCTCTTGATAAAGTACATACCATACCCCTCACATATACTCCATCTAGAGGTGGTACCATTGGAGAATGACCTTTCCTATGAGTAGCAACCAGTGAAGATCTTAGATCATGGATAAAAAGTTCTACAAAATAATACAATGTACCTAGTCGAAGTGTTGTGGAGAACCCAAAAGTTTGAAGAAGCAATGTGGGAACTAGAGGAGGTGATGAATTAGATCTACCTTCATCTATTTTATTGAGGTAAAATAAAAATTTTAGGGCAAAATTTCTTAATGGGGGAAGGTTGTAATGACCTGAACTTTTATAAATAAAATTTTCCTTAGAAATATTTTAAATTCCTTTTTAAGTAATATGGTTATAGAAAAAACATGCACTTCACTTGTTTCATTATATCCAATTGGATTTAAAATACCATTAAGTATCTTTACAGTTGATAATAGACTTTGAACATTGATCACATGGTTAGTATAAATATAGGGATTTAACAATCCAATTGACATAAACAAAAGAAGTGATGGCCTCAACCAGTAGGATCCTACCCTATGAATCCCATTTATTGGAGCTTCTAAGGGAGATATAATATATGGGATTTTCCCTTGAACAATACCAAGCTAAGATCCAATAACTTAATCATGAGAAAACTCATTCATAGGATAATTTCAATCTCATTCAGATCACAACTCAAACCATGTTTGCTGAAATGTCCCATGAAAGTCCCACCATCGCGCACCTTACTCATAGGTAGTTTAAGAGTGTAATAAAGGGATATGTATCAAGACCCTATCAATATGAATATATACATTATTTTTTATAGAATAATGAATATATTTTCATCCCATTATTTTTACTTTGTAAATGATTTTTAGTTTGATACAATAAAGAAAAAATTGTATTTTTGGTTAATATTAAAATTCAATTAATGAATTTATGAATTAATTGATTGTTTAAATAAATAATATTTTAATAAAATGTTATTATTAAATAATTTTTATCAAATATAAATGATCATATAATTTTTTATTAGGGTTCAAAAACTATTATTCCCAAAAATACTATTATTTTCGATAAAAGTTAGTTATTATTTTAAAAATGAAAATTCATATATTTAGAAAATTATTTATATAAAATTAATATTATTTTTTTAATTATAACATCGAAATTACCCAACAGTAAATTTTTCATAATTTTTTGAGATAGTTGAATTTTTTGATACAAATTAAATACCATATAAGTATACTTTGGGCATTATGGTATCATAATGACCCAAAATGTAATGTAATAAATACAATAAAGGGTATCCAAGAACAAATATATGTTTTAAATTTAAAATAATGCTATTTTAAGTTTATTTTATTTCTTTTTCAAATCCATTATGAATCCTCCAAGACATGTAATATATTTTAAGGTTTTAAAATCTTTTATTTAGAAGTTTGACTCAGCTCCACATAAGAAAGGGAATTATTTTATTAAGTTCAGAAATTTACCTTATAAAATAATGTAAACCACTCTCATTTGGTAGAAAAAATGGGTAAAAACCATGGGATGGTTTGTGGTTTTGAATATTTTATTATGTAGAGTCCAAACCCAAAATAATAATGAAATCCCCCTCTTTTCCTCTATAAACCCACCCAAGCTCGCATTTATCTTCAATAAAAAATCTTTTAAGCATGTTCATACTCTTACCCCCACTCCCTAGAGTCCTAAAAATGATCCCCCAAACTCTAAATAATCCCCTCCCAAGCCTTTGTAGCCTCACACTCAAGTAAGGGAACCTCATCTTTCATTCTCCTCTTTTATCAAGCACTCCTTTTATGTTGTTTCTTTTAATTTTCATTTTATTATGATGGGATATAATATAACATATTCCCATTAATTTCCATTTTATTTATAAATTTTTATATCTTCCTTTAACTCACATTAATCCTTCCATGATTCTTTATGTACACTCATTACTATGCTGGAATTTTGTAAGGGATTTCTCTCATCTCACTTCCATTCAAGCACTTCTTTTATGTTATGTATCTTAAATTAAATTTTCTTATATTGGGATATTTGATTATATATTCCTCTTATATTTCATATAATTTATAAATTATTAGATCCTCCTTTCACCCTCATTAAGGCGCTCAAGATCCTTTATGTACACCTGTTACCATGCTGAAATATAGTTAGGATTCTTTTCTTTATTCATGCATTTTCATTACCGTATACATTTTATTTATAATTTATAATGTTTTGATATATTTTTTCATTTCACTATTACTTACCACTTGATTTATAAGTGATTACATACCCCTTTTCTCTCTCATCAATCCATTTTATGATTCTTTAAGTGGCACCATTATGCAGTAAAAATTTCACTACAATTTTTCATGCCAAACCAATTATGTATTGAATACCATACCAATTTCATATAAAGGGTATTCACCTTTATAAACATATACTTATTTATTGTTTTATTACATGTATGTATTCCACATTCCTTTATTGTGGAATAAATTATTATATTGAATGAATCCATGTTGTATGATCTATGTGTTTCACTTAAGCATGAGAATGAAATGATTATGATGGGTGTTCCTAGATAGCGCTCCAATGCATTGGGTAATATTTAGTATCATGATATGTCATGTGGGGATAGGGGTGTACCTGATTCTTTTATGAGACTTTGTCTACCATGAAGTCTTGGCAGATTTATCCTTGACCCGTGTTTATGATGCAGTGTTTTAATTTATTTCTATATTTCTCATGTTATGATCATCATGTTATATCATGTATCATTGTTCATGTTTATGATTACTACTCTTTTTATTCTCCATTTATATGACTATTTTCTAAAATATATTATATTCTTAATGTTATTCCTTTTTTATTCCCTTATTGGGCTTTATAGCTCACCCATTTTCTTATGTTTATCCCTAGGATGTCCCATGCAGTTTTAAGTGTGAAGAAATATTATGAACATGTTAAGGAGGTTTTCAATAAAGATAATGTATTTAATGTTTTAAGTTGTTATTTAATGTATCTAATTCCCAAATACACTATAATTATCGATATTTTGGGTTGTATTAAGTGCACTTTTATGTAATAAATCAAGAATTCATGTGAAATAAAGAGTAGGGTTTTCATGGTTCTCTTTCTCAGATTGAAGAATCAATGTAGCAGTGATCATCAGGATGTTAAATACATCATCAGATCTCTATTCTAGCACCTGTATTACGGTGATAAATACACCCATATATTTTTGAATCATGTATGGATGATCTAGATGGATCCAACTTTGGTTCCTTTGAGAAACGGTCACCGGTGATGAATGATTATCAAATGCATTGTCAAATCGAACAAGGAATTTTTAAATTTAATTTTTGTGCTTAATTAATTAGCATAATATCCTTGGGTTGTAAGAAGGAAGCGTTTATACTAGAAATAAAATTACGACATTTATCAGAGCATTAAAATTTTAAATTCCTGATATTTTGGGTTTCTGCTACAAGCTCAGTACTAACAATTGGTATTAGAGAAACCATGTAAATTTTTAAGCTAGGTAAAATTTAAATTTGTAATAAATTCATATAGAGGGCGCCGAATTGGTCTCAATGTCACAAATGAAGATCCAGTCTGATATCATATTGTTGAGATATGGTCATCCAAAGATTGAAAGATGAATTGAAATAAGATTTATGATATTAATTTTTGAATAACATATATAGATATAGATATAGATATAGATATATATTGATATAGATATAGATATATAGATATATGTGAGTTTTAATTTAATTATTTTCCAGTGGTGGTGTTTTTTAAGGCTGGAATAGTCCTTTCTTGTGATGCAATTATTCCACCTTTTGTGGAAATAAATTAAAAAAATTCAAAGGCCTAAATAATAGTCTTAAAGAAAATAGAAATGTAAAAAATCAAAAAGGGGGAGGGGAGGCTATCCGCAATAGGGGAAAACAAAATATATATATATAATTAACCCAAGTGGGGTGACACTGATCAGGTTAACCAAAGACAAATTTAAAAAAGGAATGATTTTTAAAAAGAAGGTCAGTGACGGATAAAAAATAAAGGTGGAAGTGGTGGTGGTAGCTGCCGCATCGGCACCCCCAACAACCATCCACTCCAACGTCGCCCCCTTTCCCAATTTCCATTCTCTCATAGTGTTCCCTCTATCGCGCAGCCAGTGCACCTAAAAAGATCAAACTGCCCTCATCCACACGCCTCTATCATCGGTCTCCCCCCTCCTTCATGAGCTACATTGTCATATACTTACAGATTTGTGTGTCATTGTCCAGCCCCACCTCCCACTTTCCCTTTTATTCATGTGCTCTCATCACATGATTATCCCCTCCGAACAACTCTCTCACAGGCTCCCACCATCTGACACCATCATGTCACTCAGTCGGCCCAGCGTGAGCCACCACCACTAATAGCCAACCCCCCCCCCCCCATTACGCTCTACTAGATCATTATTCTCCATGTCGTTCGGCTCCTGGCACCACTAGACACCTCCCACACAATAGCCACCACTCAACCTTTCCCAAGTGTAACCTTCCCTTCCAATCAGGTTTGTCAAGGGCATGTGGGAAGCCTCCTTTCAGTTGACCCGTGGTCAATATGGGTCGACCTAACCTGAGCTGGGACACATTGGGTCATTCCTGACTCACCCAGATCAGTTTGGGTCCAATTAAATCTTGGAACCCCTTTCAAGGGTTTTCTAGGCTACTCGGGGCACAGAAAAATTAAAAAAATTAAAAAAATAATTTAAAATTTTTTGAATGAAAATTAAATTTATTTGGGATCAAATGAAAAGTATTTTATTTGAATTAAAATTAAAATTAATTATTTTAATTCATTTTATTTGACCTTGACATAAATTTATTACAAATTTAATTTTATTATGCATAAATTTGCATGCTGACTAATCTTGAGCATTGACCGACCAATATATGTATGAATTTAATTTAATTATTTATTTATTAAAATTATGTGTGATGCCTGTAATAACTAAATTTATTTTTATGGTCTTTGCATCGTATTTTCTCAATTAACATGTATAAGGGTATGTGCATCCATCAGTATGATTCTGTATTTATTTTGTGCTTTATTAGGTATTTTAGGTATTATGATGAATACGTTATAAGACATGGACCATGCCGAGATGAGGTAGTGTTCCAGAAGAGATGGTAATAAATTGGACTGGGGTGTGAGCTGTGATTCAAGTCAGAAACAACTCAGGTATTATACCCCTAGGGTCATGGTTGATCCATTGAGCTTAAATGGATCAACTGATATCAAATACTAAAGATCATTTGCATTGTTTATTTAATTTATGCAATGTTTATTATTATTTTGTGAGTATGCAAGTGAACGCAATCGCATAAAATAATAAACAATTAATGCATATATTAAAACAAACTAATATGTGACGAATATTTTTCTATTTACTGCATAGTTGGGTTGTGAGCACAATCACATAGCACATTCATATCAGATAGAAAATGATTTCATTCCTAAAGAAATAATAAAAAATCTCAAATTAATACAATATAATAAATTCTATGTGTTGGAGTCCCCGATACATGTTAAGCCACCTCATTAAGAAAGGGTGAGAAATATTCTTAGAGGAGACACATGTATATCACATTTGATGTTTACATCATAATGTTATCATCAATATCCAATGTGTTGTGGATACATCATAAGTGAAGTTCCAAAGTATAGAATAAAAATTGATAAGGGGGGTTGAATATTTTGTTAGCTTTTTATAAGTTTCAATACTTTTATAAATTTAACCCCTATAACCTGTTAAAGTTAATTTTCATATCACATTTTAGTAAATAATCATGCATGAAAAAGTAGGAAAGCAAGTAAAGAACATAAGATTTACAAGTTTTGGCCTCAATGTGAGAACCTACATCCTTTCCATAGACACTCTTACGGTTCTAAGGAAATTCACTATAAATAATAAGTAAATACAACTTGTTTCAACTCCTGTTAGATACCTTCTATCTCCCGATATAAATGATTATACTAACTCTCATCAGTTTACAAAGTTTTCTTATAAACAATTTATCCCAAAAAATATAAATACTTTGTTAAATGTGATCCACAAAAGTTCCTAAGTTCGATGACCCTAACTCTGATGGCCTTCGGTCCGATAAACACAATCCGATTGAATCGATCCAATAAACTCGATAAAATTATCTCTTTTTCAATATACACTTTTGAAACTCCACTCAAATTCTCAATATGATCTTCCTCGGTCCTATATTCTCATTCTGGTAAACAAAACTTCCATGTGTCTATCCTTCTTCTAAGATCTCAATTTGGAAAGAAAACTTGACAATAATTATGTAGCAATCCACCTTTTCCACACTTGTGAAAAGTTAAAAAGTATGAATGTGCTATGATTATATTTATAGGAAAATTAGAATAGAAAATGAAAGAAATTGAAAAACTTTTCCCACTTACTCAAATTTTAAATATTTGAAAAACACTCACATTTAAACTTCAACTTTGACTGCTTCAAACCTTCTCAATATTTATCTAAAATCTACCTTTTCAAACATACTAACTTTTCTTTAATCTGATGTAACTTCCTCATCTTCAGTCGAATTAAATTCCTCAACTTAAATCTAATAAGACTAATTTTCTCTGCTCATTATGATCTGACTTTCTTCATATACTCATTACAATATGACTTTCTTCCTCTGTTCATTACAATATAACTTCATTCCTATAATCATTATGATGGAATTTCACATTACGATGGATTTCCCATTATGATGGAAATTCCACTCTAAAACTTTGAAATTCTTCAAACCTCATCAGCTATAACTCATTCATACTTCTGAAAACTTCTGTGTCTGATACTTCTAGATCTGATGCAAACTTTTCTTGATTCCTAGAACCGATACAATATTTATGATTCCCCTTTTTCTTCAAAATATGTTATCATGAGATTTTTCATCATTTATGAAAACTTAAATATTGGAAAATCATATTCCAACTTGATGCTAAAAAGTTTAAAAACTTTCTAACTCCTAAAATCACTATCTTAATTCAACCTCTTCAACAACATTCTAACTTTCTTTATCATAAACTTCTAACTTTATAAACAAAACCAAGTCTAATAGATCTTGAACTTCATTCTGATGAATCTAATTTTGATGGTGTGTCTGATCAATAAATTTATTGAACTTCCAGTATTCATATTCCTTACACCTTCTACATCTAGTACTGTTTAATCTGAAACCTATGTCTGGAAACCTGTGTCTGGAAAAAAAATTCTCAAAGAAAATAATATGTTCTCCCCCTTTTTGTATGGATTAAAATAATTAGTAACTTTCATCTTTCTAACAAAAACTCATTCTGATGGACTGGTTCTAATCCTGAAGAAAAAAACATTCTTTTACAAAAAGGTGAGTTTTTAACAAATACAAAACTTTGTTAAAACAAATCATCATAAAGGTTATTCAATACCACCCTTTGGATTTGTTTACAACACTCGTTAACAAATTTTTAAACTCTCATAATTTTTTCACCACTCAACATTTGAAACAACTCAAGGTTTTTTTTTTAATTTTAGAAAAACGTAGTTTTTCTCAAAAGAGAGTGTCCTAGCACCACACTACTAAATAAAGTAATATTTTTAAGGAATTTCATCCCTAAATGACAAGAAAATTTTGTGGCCATGTTAAGATAAAATCCCCCTAAATTTTATCTTTTCTCATATTTATTTTTATCACACTTTTCTTTTTTTCTCCCCCATTATATGATAACCACAGCTTCAGATTCATAAAATAAATATAAGTAAAAACTTCTTAAAAAGTAAAAAAGTTGTTACTTTCTCTCCCCCTTTGTCAGCATAATCCAAATCATGGTGGGAGACTTCTTTATTAGATTTATTAAGTCATTGGAGGAGGCTGAACATGAAGTTGCAGACTTAACTCAACAAGACTTTATTTTGGTATTACCTTTGTGAAGATATCCTCAATTTGATACTTCATTGAGATATATTCTAGTAATAAATCTCCTTCAAAAACATTATATTTTATAAAGTAAGACTTTATATCAATGTGTTTTGATATTGAATTTTGGATGGGATTTTTAGAAAGATCAATTGAACTCTAATTATTACAAAGTATTATTGATGGTTTAGAGACTTTTACCTTCAAATATTCTAGATGAACTTTCATCCAAAACATCTAAGTACAAGCTTGAGTTACTCTAACATATTTTGATTCCACTATTCTTAAAGTTACTAAACTTTGTTTCTTACTATTCCAACTCACACAACATTCACCTAAGAAATATTTTTCTCCTAGGGTTGATTTTCTATCATTATAATCTTCATCACATTTTCATCAGTAAACCCATGAAACTTCATTTCACAATTTCTTATATATAATAATCCATGTTAATTTGTTAATTTAACATGGCTCTAAATTATCTTTACTACCAACATATGTGATTATTTCGGATTAATTTGATACCTGACACATAAATTTATAGCATAAACAATATCATACCTTGAGTATGTGAGGTAAAGTATACTTCCTATCGGCTTCTGAAAGTCTTTCTGATTCACAATTTTTTCTTGACTCATCTTTACTCAACTTTTTTCTCATAGATATAGGAGTGGAAACTTGTTTGGATTCTTACATCCCAAACTTCTTTAAAAATTCCATGTCATACTTTTCTTGAGATAAGAAAATGTACTTTTCTTTTTGTTGAACTTGTAATCTAGGGAAGAAATTTAATTCTCCAAACATTGAAATTTCAATATTCTTCTTCATTTCCTCAGTAAAATTTTTAAAAACATTTTATTTCTACCAAAAAAAAATTATATCATCCACATAAACAATTAAGATTTTAGTTCCGGAGTCAACATCTTTTACATATAAGTTTCTATCAACTTTTCCTTTATAAAAATTCAACATTCTCAAATAGTTATCATGTATTGAATATCAGGAACATAGGGCTTGTTTCAACCCATACAAGGCTTTCTTCAATCTAAAAACTATGTTTTCATCATTATCAAGTAGAAAACCACAAGTTTTTTCAATGTAAACTTCTTCATCAATCTCACCATTTAAGAAATCTTACTTTACATACATCTGATAAAATTTGTAACTTAGATGTGTGGACATTTATAGTAACATTATAATAGTTTCTAAGATTGCAACTGGGGTAAAATTTTCTTTAAAATACATATCGCCCACCTGTGCATAGACTTTAAAAACAAGTCTTGATTTTTTTCTTGAAACTTCTCAATGCTTATTAAATTTGTTTATATAAATGCACCTTATTCCAATAAATTTTTTATTTTTTGGTAATGGAACAAGATCCCATGTTTCAATTTTCTCAATATGATATAACTCTTCATTCATATCATCCACCCATTCTTTTTTTTTGAATAGATTATGAAACTGATTCGAGTTCAAATTTTGTGATAAGTGAAGTCAAATTTTATAATCTTAACTTTCTTCTAGTTTAAACTGGATCCTTCTGATTTCCAATAATTTTTTTAGGCTCAACATGTTTTTATAAGGTAGGAAATTTCAATTTTTATCTTCCAACTGAACTTTCCTCATCACATGATTGTCCTGGATCTTGGTAAGGATGTTTTGACACTCTCTAAATATTTTTGGAAATTTTCATTTTATCTTCCTCAGCATTCTCAACAACTTTTTTAAGGAGTTTTGATTTTAAATTACATTCACATAATATGATTCCATCAAAAATTTTAATCATTTTTTCCAACATTTGTAACTTCCTCCATTGGGTGAATAACTAATAAAAGTTATTTCCTCAGCTTTCTCATTAAACTTTCCCATATCTATATTTTTTATTTTAAGTAAACATGGAATTCCAAAAACTTTGAAGTACTTCAATGAAGGTTTTTTCCTATATCACATTTCATAAGAATTCATGTTGGTTTTTGGTCTCAAAAATCATCTTTTTTGAACATATACAATAGCACTAACTACTTTTCTCCAATATAACTTTGAAATTTTATATTCTACTAACATACTTCTTCCCATTTCTACCAAACTTCTATTATTTCTTTATGCTACTCTATTTTTTTGTGGAGTATCGGGAGAACTATACTGATGTTTGATACTATGATTTCTCATATAAGTTTAAAAATTATTGCTTGTGAATTTGGTACCATCATATGTTCTCAACTTCATTATATAAACCCCCATTTCTTTCTCAACTTCTTTTCTAAAAAACCTAAACATTTCAACACCCTATAGCTTATATTTCATAAACATGATGTTTTTCATCTAAGTGAAATCATCAATAAAAGTGATAAATTATAAATCTCCTTTTGTTGATTTATGTCTCATTGACCCATATAAATTGTAATGAATAATTTTAATAGTTTTGGTATAATGAATCTCAAATCTCTTATAACTTTTATTATTCATATTCCCTTTTTAACAAGTAACACAAACATCCTTATCTCTTCTTTTCAATTATGTAAAATAAAGGACATTATCAACTTTAGAAATTTTTTCATGTTTTCTACCCAAGGTTCCCAATTCTTTAGTGCCACAATTTTTTTCATCTTTAGTACTCAAGTAAAATGAGTTATTAAAATCTCCAAGTTGAAATATATTACCACTAGTTTTTTCACCTTTTGTGATAACTTTTCCATATTCCATAATTCTGATGGTAAAATAATATTTTTTGAAAATCACTTCCTTTCCATCATCACCAATTTTACTTACACTAAATTACATTTTATCCTATAAAAAATAAAACTTCCCTAGATTTCAACTTTTCTACTTCAATCTCAGTCATTCTGATTCCTATGATTTTTAAGGAACTATCATTACCAAAGGTAACTTCTCCTACATCATAACTTTCAACATGTTTAGAGATTTTTATATCACCTATCATATGTGAAGAACAACCATTATCAAGTATCCATGGTTTGTTACTTTTAATTGATTTCAAAGATGTATCAAAAACAAGAACTCTTTCCTCGAATTTATTCTTTTCATCTTCCTTTTCTTTTCTACCATAAGAAAATTGTTCCAAAAGAAGTTTCATACATATTTCGGCATGATGACCAGCCTGATCACATCTTCCAAAAACTTCTTCCAGACATTAAAATTGATTTTTTGTTGGAAATTTTATAGCATCTTGAGTTATTTCTTTTCTAACTTCTTATGGGTTAGGAAAGTTACTCATAATTATTCCACCATTTCTTTCTATTTGTTTAAACCTTCTTCCATAAAGTGAAAAGTTACACCAAAAATTATAAGCTCTATTCCCATAGATTCCAAAACACTATAAATATACATCAAATATTTATTTTCTACTAAAGTAAGAACTTTCTCTATAGAAATTTTTTCGAAGTTGATAACTTCCTTCTATTCTATCATACTCAGGATGTGTACCATCTTTACTACTAAGGACATTTTCAACTTTTGTAGTTATGATAGGTTTCTCACATCCCTTATCAATACAAACTTTCCCAATACTTTTCTTATCACCTGATATGTTAGAAAGATCATATGAAACGTTATTTTTGAGGGGTGATAATTTCACCTTATTCTTGATTTGAGTTTTCTAAGAAACTTTAGACGTCTCATATTTTACTTATAAGTATTTGTTGAAGTTTTAATTCATATCCCTAAAGGAACTTTAAGACTCAAGAATATTTGATTGAAACTTGTTAACTTCTTATTCCTTAGATTCTAGCTTCTTACTAAGATATTCAACCATCATTCCATATCCCTCAATTCTTAGTTTTTAACTTAAGATCTCTTGTATGTATTCTTATTATTACTTAAAAATATCTTTTTCACCTTTATAAAGTTTTACAATGTATTTATTTATTATTATGACTTATTTATTAATAAATTTTTTTTCCCAAGAAATGAAAGAAGTTCTGTTTTGATCTAATACTCTATATAAGATTATTCACCTTCTTATTTTCACTATTTCAGGAGTATTCTATTTTCTCAACTTTTTCAATGAATGTTCTAACCTTTTCTAAACCTTCATGTTCTGAATAATTGTTTTCAATTGAGTCTAATTTAACTTTATTATTCAACATACTTCTCTTGTTCCTAGTAAACTTTTTATTATATTTGTTGGATGAATTTTCTTCTTTATCATTTTTGTTCCACTTCTTCCATCGATGTTTTTCATAAAAATCATCTCAATTTTCACCAACTTTATTCTTGGGACAATTCATAGTGTAGTGTCTGATTCTACCACACTCAAAAAATTTGAGAGGAATTTTACCTCCATATTTCCTCTTCCTATTCAATATTTCTTGGATATAAGAGACATGATTTTGACATTCAACTCATCATCCTATTTATCTTCATAGTCACAAGGATCAACATCTTCAGCATATTTTATTTTCATTTTTCTCATGGATTCAAAATATATTTCATCTTTCATATTATTTTTTAACATTAGATTTTTTATCATTTCATAAGAAATAATAATGTTATGAAACTCATCAAGATATAAATAATATTTATCTTATAAAGAATAAATTTTATAATCAAACCTATCTGGAAAGTTTCTCATAATTTTCTTCAAAATTGTAGAATCTTTCAGAACATCTCTGAATCATTTGATGTTGCAAACAATTTCATTAAATCTGGTGAAGTATTCATAAATATTTTATTCATCTCTCATTCTTATGTATTCATACTTAATATGCTATATTTTTAGCTTTTCTTCCTTCACTATAGTATTCCCTTCAAAAATACTTTCTAGCTTGTCACACATACTCTTTGAAGTTTTAAGACCCATCACCTTCATATAAACATTTTTTGATAGGGACATAAACATATAATTTCTAGATTTTCCATCAACTTTTATATTTCTCTTATCAGAAAAAATCATTGGGGAATCCTTCTCAATTGGTGGAAAACCAATTGTAACAGAATCAAAAACTTTTAGGCCAAGAGATAAAAGATAAGGAGTCATACTATTTTTCCATCCGTAATATTTTTTTCTATCAAATGTAGGAATTCCTCTACTAATGAAAAAATTGAGATTATTTATTGTAAGTATTAAACAAGAGAAATTTCTCTCTGGTACTAATTGAAGTTCTAAAGGATTGAATAAAAACTGACAAGGGGGTTGAATTAGTTGTAAACTTTTTATAAGTTTAAATACTTTTAGGAAATTAACCCCTAAAAAATTTTAAAGTTCATTTTTTTATTAACTTTTAGTAAATAATCATTCATGAAAAAATATGAAATTAAGTAAAACTCACAATATTTACAAGGTTAGGCCTCAATGTGAGAACCTACATCATTATCATATCCAATCATATTGGTCTATATAAATTCACTATAAAGAATAAGTGAATACAACTTGTTCCAAATCCCATTAGAAACATTTTATCTCCCAATAGGAATGATTATACTGACTCCTATCAGTTTACAAAGTATGCTTATAAAAAATTTATCCAAAAAAAGTTATAAATACTTTGTTCAATCTTCTCCAAAAAAGTTCTTAAGTCTGATGACCTTGAGTCTGATGGCCTTCAGTTAGATGAACACAATCCGATTGATTGAGTCTGATTGACTCAATATGATGCTCCATTCTCAATATGCACTTTTGAAACTCTGCTCAAATGCTTAGTATGATCTTCCTCAGTGTAATATTATTAGTACAGTAAACAAAATTTTCATGTTTCTGAACTTATTCTGAGATCTCAGTCCAGAAAGAAAACATGATAAGAATTACGCAGTGCTCTATCTTTTCCACACTTGTGAAAATTTTTAAAGTACGAATGTATTATGATTATATTTATAGGAAACTTAGAATAGAAAAGGTAGGAAACTGAAAAACTTTTCCTACTTACTCAAATTTCAAATCTCTTAAAAACACTCACATTTAAACTTCAACTTTGACTGCTTCAAACCTTCTCAATATTTCTTCAAAATTAGTCTTTTAAAACAAACTAACTTTTATTTAGTCTGATGTAACTTCCTCAACTTCAGTCTGATTAATTTCCTTATCTTCAATCCGACGTGACTAACATTCACTGCTCATTATGATCTGACTTTGTTCCTCTACTCATTATGATCTGGCTTCCTTCCTCTGATCATTACGATATGACTTTATTTCTCTACTCATTACGATCTGACTTTATTTTTCTTCTCATTACGATGGAATTTCCCATTACTATTACGATGTAAATTACACTCTACAACTTTGAAATTATTCAAACCTCATCAGCTATAACTCATTCATACTTTGGAAATATTTTGTGTCTGGTACTTTTGGATTCGATGAAAACTTTTCCTTGATTCCTGGAATTGACACAATCTTTACGATTCCTCCATTTCCTCAAAAGATTTTATCATGAGAGTTTTCCTGGTTTATGGTAACTTTAATATTGTAAAATAATCATCTAACTTGAGGTTAGAAAGTTTAATAATTTTCTAAATATTGACATCACTATCTTCATTTAACCTCTTCAATAACATTATGAATCTCTTTCTCACAAACTTATGACTTCCTAAACAACACAGAGTCTGATAGATCTTGAAATTTATATTGATGAATATGAGTTTGATGGTATGTCTGATAAAAAACTTTATATAACTCCCAGCTTCTATCTTACTTACACCTTCTATATCTGGTACTTCTCAGTTTGAAACTTGTGTCCAAAAAACAACTTTCTCAAAGAAAAAAAAACTATTCTCCCCCTTTGTGTTTAGATTCAAAAAATAAGGAAAAATATGGTTATATCATGTTGTCTCATCTCTGAATAGTATTTTAGGAGAAAATTAAGAAACATATGAATGGGGTAATGATTACACTGGATACGTGTAAATTTAAATATGGAGCACTTTCATTCAATTCATCTCATTCTAATATATTTATCACCAACTTTATCTAGATTTTTTTTAAGATCACAAAATGAATAGTATAGAGAAAATGATTCACTTCCTTTTGGGTAAGTTGCACCAAGTTGATAAAAACTTGAATAAATATTAATCTTTAGTTCTTATGGTGAAAAAATTGGAAAACAAGGAAAAAAGGCCAATGGAAAGTATGAAGCCTAAGGAATCTTCACAACATCCTTCAAATAAAAGAGAAAATCCATTAAATAGGTGGTTATTTACATCGTATGTTGTGAGATAATTACATGGAAGAATAAATGTAGTGAATTTAATTAGAAGAAAGAAGAGGCTTCCACTTAGTGTATATTCATCATTGTATGTGATATTACTATTATACTTCTTGGGTATTGAATACAATATATCTATCACATATGTGTATTTAAATACATTAACCAAGTAATTATAGTAAAGTTACAAGAAGCAAGATGTGTTCTCTATGAGGCTTATAAAGGTTGATTCATAAGCCATCAGTGAGAAGTACACAACTTCTAATTGTAAAGTTTAACAGTTCTAGATGAACTTATGCTAAGTATTACCAAAACATTTATCTCACATGTCTATTGGACCCAATGAGACATTATTTCATTTCTAGAAATAATTTTGATTATGGTATTTTTTACACAACCAATAGTTTATTAAAACATGAATCATTAGAAATACATGGTGAATATAAAATGTAAGACTCTAATTCCCAGTTGTGGAAAGATAATTCTTTGTCAAGTAAAACTAAAAGTAGTTTTCAATGATATGCCCAGTATGGTATTTAGACTCTTTGGAGCTAAATACCCTGGGTATTATTGACACGTTGACTTATCTAGTTATATAAAAAATACCTTTAAAAATAATGGTATTCCACAAAGCTTTAGGAATTAATTTAGCTAGAGAGTGTGAACTATTCCAATGTAAATATAATAGTAAATATACTTCATTAGATTTTTTTTAAGAGTTTTAAGGAATGTAAAAGTTGGATTATGAAATGTGCATGGTTAAAAGATATGAGTAGATTTATGATTGTGTGTCTAAAAATATATTGACCAAGAATTCATTGATCATGAAATGTAGTGTGGAGTAATTCCTAAATTCGCATTTCCTTATACACATCAGATTCATGATGTAAGTAAAAGGAGCATCAATGTTGAGACTTATATGTATTTTAGATACTTTAATTATTTTTTAGGAAATTATTTTAAAATAGAAGCGTATTCTCATAACCATATGCCAACTATAATGAAAGATATATATCATATGAGTTATAGTATGAAATAAATTCATCATGTATTAATAACATGTGTTTATATGAAAAGTGTCTGTTAAAGATATAAGAAAACTTGCATCAAGAAAAACACAATGTGTATCAAAAGTAATTATCCTAAAGGTTTCTAAGGATATGACATAAATCTAAGAGATTGAAAAAGTTCTAGTCAAGTTGTAGACTATATTTCTATAAAAGGGTGAACATCTCTATTTTAGATAGTGGGGGAAATATTGACTTGGATTTTAGTCAATATTGGGATGCACAAGTGGTTGGAATAAGAACAAGTTCCACAAGAGATTGTGGAAAAGGAATGTTTCCAAGATGCAATCTTAATAAAAAGGATAAAACCATGGTAGTAGTTTTACTTTAACCATAGTTGGTGATAAATTATTCATTGAGAATAATGAATCCTATAAGTTAGCATTAAATAAAAATGAGATAAGATTAATGGGTTTAATTAAAATTCAATAATGGATTCCATGTATCAAAATACAAGTGCTTAGTTTTTTTTTCAAATATTGATATTTTGGTGGTATTTAAGAGAAACATTACATGGGTGGTACAAGAGTGGTGCCAATAAGGCTCCATTGGTTATACCAAGTCATGATGTCTAAATATATTAGAATTTTCTACTTGTCATAGATACTTTCTATGATCATTATATTGGGAATTGTATGTTAAGACCATCTATCTTGGAAGGTGTCTATACGATGAAACCATAAATTTTTGGTGACATAATAGAATTTCAATAAGGAGTATAAGTTACTAAAATATAGTTTTGGAATGAAGTTAGTAACAAGAAAATAGAATAATAATTTGGAATGAATTTTTATCATATGTCTGCAAGGGGTTAGTGGGAGCACCTCTATTTTCCAAGTAAAACATGTTTGATAAAATATGGAAAATATTTATTGGTATTATAGTTAGTTAAAACTAGAGTGAAAGTAAATCGCCATATATTGACTTAAAGTAGAACCTATGTTCTAGGGAACAAGATATAATAAGGTAGATCTAATGGGTTTCTTAGACCAACTCAAGTATATATATTGATAGGTATTTGAAATATAAGTTGGAGCAATTCGAGATAAAAATTTTACCAATTTCACATGGAATAAATCTCTCCAAGAATACATAAAAGAGATATATGAGGATATTGATGCGGAAATTATAATTTCATACACTTTAGAAATGGATCTATTACCTATGTCATGCTGTGTACAAGATATGATATTGCCAACATATACTTTATGGTAGAAAAATATCACTTATATCTAGGAAAACTGTATGGGAAGCAGTCAGAACTATACAATTGTACTTGAGAGAGTACAACAGATATGTTTATAGTGCTTTGAGAGGAAGTGACATTGGTTTTAAGTGGGTATAAACTAGTATTACTTTGGTTCAACATAATCTAATATCACTGTCAGGCAGAGGTAATAATAAAGATAGTTTCATTCAAGCCAGTGGTAGTCATATCTACAAATACTGATTACATTGTGGCTTCTGATGTAGAAAAGGTAGTGTAACATACATAGTTATTTGTTCCAATTATTAAAATTGTACCTAGTAAGTAAAGTTTTATCATAATTATTGGTACCCTTATTTTAATTCTCACAAATCATGTTAATTATGTTTTTAATGAATTTACTATTTTATGAAATCATTTTATCATATAAGGCAGTCTGGTGATATTTTGGATAATTATGGAAAAGACCTACCTCCTGGAATGACTCACTGCCAGGAATGACCTGCCATTGAAGATGAGTCACCACCAGAAATTAATCACCACTAGGAATGACCTACCTTTGAAGATTATTCAGTTCTAGGAATGACTCGCCACTCAGACGAGTCACTGGTGAGATGAGTCATCACTGAGATAAGTAATCGTTGAAGATGAATCACCATTGAAGATGACCTATATTCAGAAAATTCACCATTGAGTACAAGTCACCACTGAATATGACCTACCACCAACCAGAATCACCATTGGACTAAATCATCTCCAAACTCATCGTTTTGGATTATTTTAATTATTATTCTTAACTATTTAAGGGAAACATGAGAGTTTATGTTAGATATTAGTATAAGAATACAGAATATTGTGATGATTGTTCTTCAAATGGATTCTCTATCATATATTGCTATATATTCAAGAAGTCTTCCTCGTATGAAAAAATATGAATTGAGATCTATTTATGAGAAAACATTTGATCAAGAGTGCTACATTCTAAATAATTTTATGAAATATTACATTTTGCATCCTTACTTACTTTGAACTATGAAAGAGTGGATCATATAAAACATTCAAATATTTTCCTATAGTTAGAACAAAGAGATCCTTACGATGATCTATTTTACTGCTAATTTCATAGAAATGGATCAATCTTCTCTCTAAGATCCATATAAGGAGACTCAAGCATCTAAAGCGCATTAGATCGAGCAACACTATATTTTCCTTATCCTATAATTTTCTCTTTATATTTGTTACATTTATATTTTGAGAAGTGTGTTTATTTTATTGTTTATTAACACATGTTGTCTCATAAGCTATAATTGGAGAATACAATATATTCTCATCACTCTAATTTTACCTGTATTCCCACAGTGTTTATGGAAGAGGTCCTTATGTGACCTATTATTGTTTTATTCCCATGTTTTTTTATGGAAGAGGTCCCTACGTGGACTAGACAGCTTGTTAGTTGTTGTATGTATACCTGATCTAGCTTGTGGATTGGATTATAATTTTATAATATGCTTAGCAGTGGGTGATTTCAAAGTGGATGGGATTATGTCTCATCTTGAGACTGAACCCCTTGTTTTATTCCACTGTGATTTATTTTTCTTTATTCTTTACAAAGCATTAAACCGTTTTGATTTAAACTGTAAACAAAACCAATACTTTGATAGTTAATCTTAATTAGTTTTTATCTAAGTATTTGATTGAGTAAAATGATTTCAAAAGCTAAAATAGTATTCATATTGTTTTAACTGAGCACTGATCAATATTTTAGAAACTTTTAAAAGATAAAAATTATATAAAACTGCTCTTTTAATTAACTGGGAAATTTTATTTTAAATTGGGGGATTTTATTTGAACTTTTTTTTAACAAAAATTTTGATTGAAAACTCAATTAACCCCCCCCCCCCCTCTTTAATTACTTACTCCAACCAAAATTTGATATCAGAGGTTTTCAAAATCGTTTCAACTATGATTTTAGTTTTTTTTTAAAGATCCTAAATTTTTGTTAGTTCTAATTTTAGTTCTTTAAATGGATAATAGACTAGAAGGTTCTACTACCAAAATACCTTCTTTATTTAATGTAAATAACTATTATTAATAGAAAATAAAGATGAAAATTCATATTAAAAGAATGGGTTTTGAAATTTGGACTACTATTGAAGATCAATATAAAATACCTGACACTACTACACATGGGATGATGCTACTAAGACATCTTATAACAATAACTATAAATCCATGAATGATCTATATTATTCTTTAGGAGATGAATATTTTAATAGGATATCTTCATGTAAAAATGCATATGAAATATGGGATGCTTTAGTTGTTTCTCACAAAGGAACAACTAATGTTAAATAAATGAGATTAAATACTTATATAATTAAATATAATACATTTAAGATGAAACCTGATGATATTATTTCTAAAATGTATCGCAAGTTCAATGAGATATTAAATAAAATTCACTCCTAGGGGAATCCAGTTTCAGATAAGGATCAAATCATGCGACTACTGAGATGCTTACCTGAGAGATGGAGAAGAACTTCAGTATCCATAAAATAATCTTATGATATCAATAAACTACCTATAAAGGAGCTGATTGGTAAGTTAATTATGTATGAGGAGGAACTTGAAGTAAATCAATAATAGGAAGATGAATCTAAAAGGAAGTTTGTAGATTTTAAGTCTACTATTTCAAAACAAAAAGAAAAGTTCGAGTTGAAAGTTCTAGTGATGAGGAATCGCCAGCTGATAGCGGTGAATAAATGGCACATTTGGCTAGAAGGTTTAAAAGGTTTTATAAGAAGAATAAATTCTTTAGGAAACAAAGCTATAAAGGAAAATATTATAATAAAGTAAATTGGAAAAATGACTAGAATAGGGATGATACTCAAAATTAGATCATCTATTATGAATGTAAGAGAAAAGGACATGTCAAAGATGGTTGTCCAAAGCTAAAATATAAAAGGAAATATGATGACAAGGATAGGAAGTATAAGAAAGAAATGAAAGAAACCCTGAGTGCTTATGAGGAAAACTCTAGTGACTCAAACTCAACCCATAAGGAAAAGTATTATAAATCAAATATGTGTTTTGGGACAAATACATATAAGGTATCAAATATTTTTCCTGCTTCTCCTATAAATAATTATAATCATTATAAAGAAGAAAATGATGAGAATATATCAAATGAGGATATGTTTTAATATTCTAACATTTTATAATAAAATTTCAATATTTTGAAAGATAACTACAATTTTTTAAAGATATAGCATGCATTTATCGGTAATATTAAATTTGGTATTGCCATAGAAAAAGAGAAAAAAGGATCAAATACTCAAAGAAAATATTGAATTGAGATTATCTAATGAGAAATTAAAAAATTAATTATAGATTCACAAATGGTAGAGAGACTCTCTCAAAAATATCAAGAAAAAAATAACACCTAAGTATATTATTGGCCTAGGTTATCAACCTGGTTAGAGGATAATTGTAAAGAAAACATTATTCCTAAATCCAATTCTGTAAATTTTGATACTAGTTTTTATTCAAGTAGACCTAAAAAAGTTTTTATTTCCAAAAGTTTACAATATTCTTATAGGAGACCCATTAAGAAAATATGGGTTCCTAAATCTCTTATTACTAACATTTCTAGATCCAAGAAAATTTGGGTACCAAAATCCTTTTTGGTATAAAATTTTTTTGTAGGAAACCTGCTTGAAGAGATCTAGTAAAATTATATGGTACCTAGATATTGGATATTCTAGATATATGACTAGATATTACTCAATATTAAACAAATTGATAAAGGTTGATGGTGGACATGTCACCTTTAGTGATAATAATAAAGGAAAAATCATTGGCATTAGCCAAATCATGAATTCTAACTTATTTTTAATTTCAAAAGTATTATTTTTTATAGTTTAAAATACAATCTTCTTAGTATCGCACAACTATGTGATGTTGTTTTTCATGTGAAATTTAAAAATAATGCTTGTAATTTTTTTCTTCTAAAAATTATTTATTATTTACTACCTTGAGAAATGAAAATTTTTATGTTGTTAATATAGAATCTTTATTGTCTCAAAATGTTTCATATCTAAGTGTATTTAGTAAGGAATCTTGGTTTTAGAATTGAAGACTAGGCCACTGTAATATTCACTCACTTATAAATCTAACTAAAAAGGGGTTAGTAAAAGATCTACCTAAACTTGAATTCCTAAATGATAAATTCTGTAAACCATGTCAAAAAGGGAAACAACACAAGATATCTTTCAAATCAAAGAAAGAAGTTTCAAATTCTCATTTCCTAGAGTTGGTTCACATGGATTTGTTTGGACCATTTATAGTTTAGTTTAAATGGTAAGAACTATATCTATATCCTTTTAGAAAAAATTTCTAGATATACTTGGGTATTATTTTATCTCACACGAGTGAATCCTCCTCTTACTTTATCAAGTATGCTAAATCTTTAGAAAATATTAATGGACTTAGGATTATAACCCTAATAAGTGATCGTGGATGTGAGTTTGAAAATCAAGACTTTGAATCCTTTTGCTCAAATAATGGCTATTCTCGCAACTTTTCTCCTCCTAGGACCTCCCAGTGGAATAGTGTTATAAAAAGAAGAAATAGTAAACTTCAAGAAATTTATAGGACATTACTAAATGAACATGACCTTCCTGTTTAATTTTGGGTAGATGCTATGAATACAACCTGTTAAATGACTAATAGATTTTTAATTAGGACTCTATTAAATAAAACCCCTTATGAAATTTATAATAATAGGATTCCTAAGGTTAATTAATTTAGATTTTTTGGTTTTAAAGACTTTATTCTTAACACTAAGGATAATCATGAAAAATTACTTATAAGAGTGATGAAGTAATTTTCCTTGGTTATTAAACATATAGTAAATCTTATAGGGTGTTCAATAAAATAACCAAGACTATAGAAGAGTCTGTTTAGATCAAGTTTGATGAGACAGATATGTATGAACCTAAAACTCCTTTAGAAAACCTTGAGGATGATTTATCAAATTTGGACATAAATGTCAAATATTCTGACACTCTTGCTAAACAACTAGAAAATCATTCAGTTCTGAGGAACTTTCTCAGCCCGAACCTGAACCTGTAGATGACCATGAGATGACCAAACCTTTTTTCAAAGAGATGTTAGGATTCATAGATACCATCCTCTAGATGTTGTAGTTTGAGACCTAGACATAGGTATACATACTAGATATTCTCTTAGGAATCAGTTTTAACATCAAGCATTCTTTTCATAGATTTAACCTAAGAACATCAATGATGCAATTAATGATGAATTATGGGTGATAGACATAAAATAAGGACTTAACCAATTTCAAAGAAATAAATTTTTGGAACTTATTGATAGACCTAAATACACCTTGAATATTGGAACTAAATGGTTTTTTAAAAACAAGGTTGATGAATCTGGTACATTAGTAAGTAATAAGGCTAGATTGGTTGCACAATGGTATATTCAGGAAAATGGTATATACTATGAGGATACATTTTCACCTATATCTAGACTTGAAGCTATAAGAATACTTCTTGCCTATGCATCACATTTTGATTTCAAAATATTTCAAATGGATGTCAAAATTTCATTCTAAAATGGATATATAATTGAGGATTTTTTTTTTGAAAAAACCATTGGTTTTCAAAACCCTCATTTTTCAAATCATTCTTTAAAATTAAAAAAAAAATTGGTTTAAAATAATATTCTAGATCTTGGTATGATAGGCTCAGATCTTTTCTAATTTATAAAGGTTTTTTAAAAGGTATAGTTGATCATACTCTTTTTATAAAAATAATTTCAAAATATGTTTTAGTTGTTCAAATATATATAGATGGTATTATCTTTTCATATTCTAAAAACTCTTTATGTACTAATTTTTCAAATATGATGAAAAATGAATTTGAAATGAGTTTAATGGGTGCATTGAAATTCTTTCTTGGTTTTTAGATTTTTCAAAATAAAGAATGAATTATTTTAAATCAAAGTAAGTACACCAAATATCTTCTTAAACATTTTGGTTTAGATAGCACTAAGAGTATTGACACTCCCATGAGTACCACCTGTAAGTTGGATCTTGATGAAGTTGGGAAACTAGTGAATTAAACCATTTTTAGAGTCATGATTGGAAGTCTTTTATTCTTAACTACTAACTGACCTAACATTATGTTTATTATGTGTATGTGTTCTCATTTTCAAGAAAACCCTAAAGAGTCACATTTAATTGTTGTTAAAATAATTTTTAAATATCTCATATATATCTCCAATTAAGGATTGTTCTACCCTAGAGGATAAACATTTGACTTAGTGAGTTATTCAGATACTGATTTTTGTGGTTCCAAGTTAGATAGAAAAATCACTATGGAATATGTCATCTTTTGGGAAAGTCTCTAGTATCTTTGTGTAGTAAGAAACAAAATTTTGTTGTATTCTATACTACTGAATCTGAATAAATAGCTATAGGTAGTTTTGTGCTTGGATTTTGTGGATGAAACACACTCTACTATACTATGGATATCAGTTTATACATGTCCCTATAAATTGTGACAACACAAATGCTATAAATATATCTAAGAATCCTATGTCTCACATTAGAATAAATCACATTGATGTAAGACATAACTTTTTGAAATATAATTTTCAAAAGGGTGATAGAACTCTTGAATTCATAGGAACTGAACATCAGCTTGTTGATATTTTTACTAAACCATTGAATTCTGAGAAATTAAACTAAATTAAACATGAATTAGGAATGATAATTTTTGGTTAGATTTAAATTTTGGGTACTCTCCATTGTAAATTACCCATTGTTAGAAATTACTCACTATTGGAAATTACCCACCATTGGAAATTACCCACCATTGGATAATCCACCATTGGATAACCCACTGTTGGATAACCCACCGTTGGAAATGACCTATCATTGGTTTTAAGCCTCCATTGTTAATTTTTTTTAGGTTAATTATTTATTTTATTATCAATTTAAAAGAATAATTTCTCATTTTTAGATTTTAAAATCCATAAATGATATAAATTGGGCCTTAGTCTAATTTATATGCACTTTCTCTCATGATTGTTTCCCTTCATTATCTCTCAACCGTTAACTTTCCTTTATTCTTGCCTGAACATTAAAACTCTATTGAAATGTTTAGAGTGAAGAGAACTATTGAGTCAACTCTTGAGGAATCACAACCTTCAAAGAAGCATAGATTATATTCGAGCAGACCTATAGTTGAGCTGCGAAAGCCGCAACTCAAGTATCACACTGTGGTACCTGAAAAATAAGTGAATGTCGAGTGGTTTTCATCCAAAAGATCATTGGTTATTCAAGTAATCTAGGACCAAGGATGGGTATAGTGGTTATTGAATAATGATAGGTCATTTTTTCCAAGGTTAGTGCATTAGTTTTATCAGAATTTTGAGTTTAGTTTTGGGGAAAATAAAGACTAGATTCGGAGTAGGATATATAGATAGAAGGTAGTTTTCTCTTCGAGATAATGGGATAAATGTCTTAACATACCTCATGAAGGAGTTTCAAATGATTTTCAAGGATAAATTCCTATAAATAGTGATTTTTTTGTGTATGAAAATTCCTTGGCTGAGCTTACAGGAGATGGAACTTTAAGAATACCAACTATAATTGAATTATATGGTGAGTGTAATTTTCTATTTAAATTTATACTACATATATTATTACCAATAAAAGGAGATTTAATCCTAATAAGATATCAAGATGTATATCTACTATACATTATGAAAAGAGGATATAGAATCAACCTGTGCAGGTATTTGATGGTTTATATGATGGGGATGTGTAAGAAATCTTCTAGGTCTAAATATCTTTGTTTATCCTAAGTTCATTTTGACCATGATAAAGGACAAGGGTTTTGTTGATGGAGAAGAATAAACCAAGGTAAATTGTAATGCCCCGATCCTAGTTACCCAGAGTAGGTGCATTATTACATAACATTATCATGATCACAAGGAAATCATGTCTCAAAAGACCGATCAGTTTAGTAGCCTTGGAAACAAGATTCATACACAAGTTCAAATTTATAGCTTGAAGAGAAATAAAACACAAATATATTTCATTAGAAACATCCAAACCTCCTAGATTATGCCTGAATGTCACTCACAACTAACTTCTTCATATCCTAGGAAAATGAAACATAAGAAAGGGGTGAGCTCAAATGCTCAGTAAGGGTAAGTAATACAGTGGAAAATGACATAAATATTAAGCATGGTGAATAATTGAAACCACATGCCTTTACCATTAATAAACAGGAATACTTTTATGGAAATAATATGAGCTGAGTAAATAATTTCATAATAAAACATAATCAGGGGTATTCTACTAGTTAAATGACCACATGAAACATCAATATTATTTCCATAATGAGGGAATGTATAATGTCGGACATTCTGAAACATTCTTTCAATTCCTCAGCCAAGAAGTCTAAAAATGATTAAGGCCTCAGCCAAAACCATATATCAAATTGGGAAAGGGCCTCAGAAAATTCCACGTCTAGTTGTCTCATGAGACCTACCGATGCATCGAGGAGCTATAGCGGGCTCCACCCGTCACTTACTAAGTCCAATACATTCCTCATATGAAAAGGTTTAAAAATATCATAAACATTCGTATTAAAACTAGCATACGAAATGTCAATACTTTAACCATAAACCATGAATGGCATAAAAATAGCACATCCACAGTCAAACATATCACAAAACTTTCAATACAATATGGAAGTTTTGTATCATAATAAATTAACTTCAAATAAACTTAAAATCCATCAAAGGATGTTGACATAGATGAAATCAAAATTCTTTTTAGAGAAATATCGCTTTCTATTTTGAAATTATTTAAGAGTCACATAATTATAAAGAAAAATTTATTTTGAAAATATTCTTATAATCTTATAAGGGAAGCTTTGATGATGTTATAATGGTGTAAAACAGCCGCACCCGCCGTATAAGTTAAAAAAAACATTCTTACCTTAAATTTGTCAAAAAAAGTACCTTGTTTGGAAAATGATGAAAAGATT
The DNA here is from genome assembly GCA_963277665.1 of Viscum album. Classification (NCBI taxonomy): domain Eukaryota; kingdom Viridiplantae; phylum Streptophyta; class Magnoliopsida; order Santalales; family Viscaceae; genus Viscum; species Viscum album. Next base: position 46,153,030 of record OY728122.1, read on the forward strand.
CATTTCAAAACATATAAGGGTATAAATTAATTTAACCCATTGTCTAGTAAATAGTAAAAAAAATTGAAATATATTTTTAAGAAACATGGATGTGGATGATAAAGGGGGTCCCAGTAGATACTTATGTAAAAATAACCTCGGATAATAAAGAGATTGTGAAATTAACCCTTACCTTGTACTTTTCCTTGGTCGAGGGTAGGTTAACATCCTTTATAATGGTTAAATAATTGTTATTAAATTATACAGGAATCATATACATTAATGTGATATCATATATGATCTTTTAACATTGTTTTGTTAATAATATCTTTGTATTATTGTCGTTTCGGGTGTTAACTTACTCGTTTTCTTTTATATGTTTTATTACATAAGTTGTGTTTGTTATGGAAATTTTGTATCTTATTCATATCCAGAATTATATAAAGTCTTTAAACATTGATTTTAATCATCAAATGATAATTATTCTTGAATGGATACAATGGGGAATGAATCTCATCGCGTTCGTGCAGATGGTAGTCTGTACGTACGCACGAGCGACAATATCATTCTTTTGATATTAAAATCATATATAATTGGATAGTATATCATATATAAAGAATAATTATAATGTTATATTTATTATTTACTTCAATTACACATCATTATCATACCCATCCAAATAATAATGTTTTGAATAACAATTACACTATGACGTGGAGACGGTAAGCCGTACGTACGCACGTATGGTGACATGTCATTCAAAGGACGGATAGAATACTGAATATGGCTGTACCATATTTATAATAACATCAAATTATATAGAAGATATTGGATTTATTATTTTATAATGGAAATAACAAATAAAGAAGAAGTGGAAGAAGAAAGGAACTTGAAAGAGGGTGGTGAAATCATTACCTTTTCTTTAGGTTCTTCCTTTTGATTTGATCAAAAAGGCTCATTAGGTTGGATTTATGATCAAACTAAGTCCTCTAGGTTGAATTTATGGAAGTTGGGAGGATATTTGGGTAGATTTTGTCCGATCCAAATGGCTTTGAAGGTGTGAATTAGTGATAAGGGGGAGTGCCCTTTTATAAGAGGGGTGAGGGGCACCTTAGGAAAAGCTATAAATATTATTTTATAATAAATTCATATTCGGTTTCTAATGGCTTCAAAGTGGATTATTTAAAGGTTAAGGTGGGGATAGGTTGAAAACAACTCAACCAATAGGTTTTAGATAGGTTTGGGTCACTTTATTAACCTTATCTTTTAGTTTTAACTCTTAGTTAATTAGTTTGACATTTACCATGTCTCGTTGTATTTTTATATTATATAGTTAATAAACTTACTATATACTTCCAAGAGACCCCCAAGTGGTCCATTAATGATACACCTATCATTATATAAGTCTTTTTTTCAATCCTTATATTTTTATGAATATAATATCAATTAATAATATAATATTTGTTTTAAAAACTCATTTATGTCAATTTTGACACTATTTAATAATTGATTTTTGTTAAAGTATTAATAACTTTATCAATTCGAACCAAATTTATTTAAGCCATACTAACATGTAATATTAAAAAATAAAATTCTTTTATGTCATCAAAAATTTCAAATTATATTTATTTTAACATTTATAATACCAATTATTTGATTCTTTCATTAATAAGAAAAATACGGCATCATTATTGTGTCATAAATAAATTTAATTATTCAATGTCTAGAAATTATAAATAAAATACTATTATGTAATAAATCTTTTTATATTTCTAATGAATATTTATATTTGAAAATATAACATATATAACCCTATGTAAAAAAAATTTGCTAAAAGATATATGCTTATGTTATTTTTGTATTTACTTTAACTTAATTAATATAAAGTGTCATTACCACTTACAAGTGGCTCCATAGGGTCCAAAAATCGACCCAAAGATTCCCATGGTCTAAAATGTATCAACCAATAGGGTTAGGACACGTATTAGAGTAATTTAATATTATTATAATATTATTTTTTTACCCTTATTTACCGTATTTACCCTTTAACCATGGTAAATAAAATATTTACCGAAGTAATTATTCAAAATGTATAAAAATAAAAGTTACCTATTTACACAATTTGGAACTCCTGATTCTAAATATGGAATCCATTTTTCTAAATTCAAAACACAGAAGTGGCGGAAATTAATTTAAAATTAATTCCTGTTGTCAAAACAAAAAGCGTGTTTTTAAGAAATAATAACTATCAAAAGATTGGCACTTGCTTATGTCCAATTTAAATGTGAAATTATGTCAAATGACCAATATTGGATTAAATGGTAAAAATATAATCTAATTATACTTTAAAATCACTCAAATTCATAATTTATCACTATTAATTATTTCTATTAAAAAAGTTGTTTTCAATTAAAATTTATTAATTTTCACTATTCATCAAAATATGAAAGTTATCAGAAAAGTTCAAAAAATTCACCCTAAGATAATTTTGATATTATGAATCCAAAAATGATGTCCGTTTTTAAACATAAAATGTATAAAATTTTAAAAAGTGGTTATTACTATTCATAATGGTTAGTTTGATTGGTTGTGGTGTGTTAGAACTCGAAGTTGCGTACAACACACGCTACTGTGTTATTAAAAGAGAAGCGTACCATGGAATCTTGGGGTGTTACATTCTTCCCTCCTTCAATAAATTTTTTCCTCCCAATTTGAAATTGTTCTTCGAAAAAAAAAGGTTGAAAATGGAAAATATCTTTGTGGGAAAACCCACATCGGAAATTGGGTTAATAAAATTTAGTCCTAATAAGGGGAAAAGAGAAATGAAAGGTTCACCACCAAATTATCATCTCGATTAGGAGAACATTGGTGGAAATTAGATACACATAATGGGATGAAAAACGTAAATATTTATAGGGAGTGATTGAGGTCATCAGTCACAAATAATTGTAGAATTGAGGGCCTCAAGGACATCAATCTATGATGATTTAAAATATCATCGGTTCGACAAAACATAAGGTATTGGGATAACACATTTTTAGTTTTAAGATAACTTACCTAATGTTTAATAATTAATTTCTTCATAGAATAAGAGAAGAAAAATATATATATATATATACTTGACACGTAGAGTTCCGTCTTTTCACTAATTTCTACCACAAACTCATCTTTCACTCTAAAAGATAATAGAACTTAAAAAAATATTTCATTTATCCTATTCGTATAGGGTTCCAAAAAAATGAATTTATAATTCATCTACCAGACCTTTTAAAAAACTACATTATTCAATCCAGGACATCACGTGAGCCAGTGGTAGGTGATACACCCTTGTCGCCCTTCGGTTGCGGGTTCAAGTCTTGCGGCCTTGCTGGACATAACGGGTTGTTGCCCGACCTCCAGGTTGTCCTTTTTATGGAAATCCAAAAATAATCTCAAACTAAAATTATCCAAAATGCTTCTGTCCAAACTCACAGTCCAAAATTTATAAGGAAGATAAACACAATGAAATCCTTTTTGTTGCGTAATAACATGTGAACACCTTCATCATGTATTTTTTTTAAACACTACAACATCCTGAATTACCATAAAACCTTATTGATTACATTTATGATACCTTATTCCTTATAGAATACTGGATATACTCCTTCTATCCAAAAAAACTGTAAACTCCATCAATGATGGAATATACAAATCATTAATCAGTTTCAAGGTAGTCAAGAATATCCAATATAATTTATCCAAATCAATCATGTATTATTCCAAAATCACTACCTCGGTATCAGAACCATATTATGGTTTATCCTTCTCTTATCATATATTTTCCAAAAATTTAACCTGTTATTGAGTCACTTTTCTTAGTTCCACACAATCTCAAGTCCTTAATGAAATAGTACTACAGTACAATCCTTATATACTCTATAATTATTATAACCAGTATGGCGTTGATACAACACTCAAATGACATAATTATTTAATAACAACATAAGAACTCTAATCATTCCTCCTCATCTGTGGTAGTATCATAACTTGATTATTATCTAATAGCATCATTTGGATAATACTCTGATGATTTGAACATTGGTTTGCGTAGTGTCCCAACTCCTTACAGATGAATCATTGTACATTTGAAACCTTTTTCTTACCCTTGCAGTCACGTACTTGGTGTCCTTTTTCTCCAAACTTATAACAAACTCTCATTCTCTTCAGGAAAGTTCCATGGTGTTTCTTCCCATAGTTATCACATATGAGAAAATTTTTCTTTTCCCTCTTCCCTTTATCCATCTTTCTCTCTTCCATAATTTTCTTCTCTTTCTTCCCTTCAAATCCATAGGACTCATAGAATTCTTTACTTATCTTATTAACACATTATACTATTTCTTCATATGTTGAGAATACATGGGAGACTATTTTCCTTTTAAATGTTGGCTTAATACCGTGAAAGATATGATCCTTCTTACTCCTTAGATCATACGTATTGCTGGAGTTCACATTCTTTCTACTGGGCACCATTTCTATACAATGTCATTAACTAGGTCAGTTTATGAATTGCAATGAATAATTCTAAACTTATAAAATACCTAACGTAAATTGAACAGTTTATGGATATAATCTATAATCATAAAGATGTTTTCTTTGAGGAATTATATATTCATAAACCCTTCATAATGGTTTGTAAAGAAAATGAGAATTATCCTAAGCATATCCCCTGGGAGTGTCGTAACTAAGAGTGCAGCAAGGCCCGTTGTCGTGCACCAGTTCTCATTCGAGTCTAGCTCAAAGCGGTGTTTTCGGGTTTTACCCTGAGGTACATCTGTGCCAGAGCCGCCACTACCTTCTCATATCCAAACAGGGATATATTTCTCGGAAAACTCACAAAATATGTACAATACCAAAATTCTAGAAATTTCTTCTATACTAATCCTTAAAGTACATCTTAGGTCTATGAGCTCTAATCAGAGTTTATCTAACTCTGTCTTCCAAGGTTTGTACTAAACTTCCTATGATACCAACTGTAACGCCCCGACCCTAGTTACCCAGAGTAGGTGTATTATTACATAACATTGGCATGATCACAAGGAAATCATGTCTCGAAAGACCAATCAGTTTAGTAGCCTTGGAAACAAGATTCATGCATAAGTTCAACTTTACATATTGAAGATAAATACAACACAAATATAATTCATTAGAAACATCCAAGCCTCCTAGATTATTCCTGCAGGTCACTCACAACTAAATTCTTCTTATCTTGGGAAAATGAAACAAAATAAAGGGGTGAGCTCAAATGCCCAGTAAGGGTAAGTAATACAGTGGAAAATGACAAAAATATTAAGCATGGTGAATAATTGAAACCACATGCCTTTACCATTACTAAACATGAATACTTTTATGGCAAGAATATGAGCTGAGTAAATAATGCCATAATAAAACATAATCATGGGTATTCTACTAGTCGAATGACCATATAAAACATCAATATTATTTTCATAATGGGGGAATGTATAATACCGGACATTCTGAAACATTTTGTCAAGGCCTTGGCCAAGACGTCTAAAATTGATTAAGGCCTCGGCCAAAACCATATATCAAATTGGGAAAGGGACTCGGCCAATTCCACTTCTAGTTGTCTCATGAGACCTATCGATGCATCGAGGAGCTATAGCGGGCTCCACCCATCACTTACTAAGTCCAATACGTTCCTCATATGAAAAAGTTTAAACATATCATAAACATTTGTATTAAAAATAGCATACAAAATGTCAATACTTTAACCATAAACTATGAATGGCATAAAAATAGCACATCCATAGTCAAACATATCACAAAACCTTCAATACAATATGTAAGTTTTGTATCATAATAAATCAACTTCAAATAAACTTAAAATACATCAAAGTATGTTGACATAGATGAAATCAAAATCCTTTTTAGAGAAATATTGCTTTCTATTTTGAAATTATTTAATAGTCACATAATTATAAAGAAAACATTTATTTTGAAAATATTATTATAAGCTTGTAAGGGAATCTTTGATGATGTTATAACGGTGTAAAATATCCTCACCCGCTGTATAAGTTAAAAAAACATTCTTACCTTAAATTTTTTGAAAAGGTCAAAAAGTACCTTGTTTGGAAAATGACAGAAAGATTCCTTTAAAAACATATAAGGGTATAAATGATTTTAACCCTTTTTCTAGTAAATAGTAAATATGTTTTGAAATATATTTTTAAGAAACATTTATTTGGATGATAAAGGGGGTCCCAATAGATACTTACGTAAAAACAACCTCGGATAAAAAAGAGATTGTGAAATTAACCTTTACCTTGTACGTTTCCTTGGTCGAGCGTAGGTTAACCTCCTTTATAATGGTGAAATAATTGTTATTAAATTATAAAAGAATCATATACATTAATATGATATCATATATGATCTTTTAACATTGTTTTGTTAATAATATCTTTGTATTATCGTTGTTTCAGGTGCTAATTTACTCATTTTCTTTTATATATTTTATTACATAAGCCATGTTTATTACGGATAGTTTGTATCTTATTCATATCAAGAATGATATCAAGTCCTTAAACATTATTTTTAATCATCAAATGAGAATTATTCTTGAATGGATACAATGGGGAATGCATCTCATCGCGTTCGTGGAGACGGTAGTCCGTACGTACGCACGAGCGACAATATCATTCTTTTGATATTAAAATCATATATAATTGGATGTTATATCATATATACATAATAATTATAATGTTATATTTATTATTTACTTTAATTACACATCATTATCATACCCATCCAAATAATAATGTTTTGAATAACAATTACACCATGACGTGGAGACGATAAGCCATACGTACGCACGTATGGTGACATGTCATTCAAAGGATGGATAGAATAATGAATATGGTTGTACCATATTTATAATAACATCATAGTATATAGAAGATACTGTAGTTATTATTTTATAATTTAAATAACAAAGAAATAAGGAGTGGAAGAAGAAAGGAACTTGAAAGAGGGTGGTGAAATCATTACCTTTTCTTCGGATTCTTCCTTTTGATTTGATCAAAAGGGATCCTTAGGTTGGATTTATGATCAAACTAAGGCGTCTAGGTTGAATGTAGGGAATTTTGGAGGATATTTGGGTAGATTTTTTCCGAGACAAATGTCTTTGAATGTGTAAATCAGTGAGAAGGTGGAGTGCCCTTTTATAAGAGGGGTGAGGGGCACCTTAGGAAAATCTATAAATATTATTTTATAATAAATTAATATTCAGTTTCTAATGGCTAAAAAGTAAATTATTTAAATTTTAAGGTGGATATATGTTGAAAACAACTCAACCAATAGGTTTTAGATAGGTTTGGGTCACTTTATTAACCTTATCTTTTATTTTTAACTCTTAGTTAATTAGTTTGACATTTACCATGTCTCTTTGTATTTTTATATTATATAGTTAATAAACTTACTATATACTTCCAAGATACCCCCAAGTGGTCCATTAATGATAAATATATCATTATATAAGTATTTTGGATGAGCCTTAGATTTTTAGGAATATAATATCAATTAATAATATAATATATTTTTTTAAAACTCATTTATGTCAATTTTCACACTATTTAATAATTGATTTTTGTTAAAGTCTTATCAACTTTATTAATTATAAAAAAATTCATTTAAGAAATAATAACATGTCATATTAACCAATAAAATTATTGGATCTCATCAAAACTTTCAAATTATATTTATTTTAACATTTATAATATCAATTATTTGATTCTTTCATTAATAAGAAAAATACTACATCATTATTGTGTCATAAATAAACTTAATTATTCAATGTCTAAAAATTATAAATAAAATAACATTATGTAGAAATTATTTTTAGCTTTATAATTAATATTTATAGTCGAAAATATAACATATATAACCCTATGTAAAAATTGTTTTTCTAAAAGATATATGCTTATGTCATTTTTGTATTTACATTAACTTAATTAATATAAAGTGTCATTATCAGTTACAAGTGGCTCCATGGGGTCCCAAAATCGACCCAAAGATGCCCATGGTCAGAAATGTATCAACCAATATGGTTAGGATACATTTTAGGGTAATTTAATATTATTATAATTTTATTTTTTTACCCTTATTTACAGGATTTACCCTTTAACCATGGTAAATAAAATATTTACCGAAGTAATTATTCAAAATTTCTAAAAATAAAAGTAACCTATTTAAAAAATTTTGACCTCATGATTCTAAATATTAAATTCATTTTTCTAAATTCAAAACACATAAGTGGAAGAAATTAATTTAAAATTAATTCATGTTGTCAAAACAAAAAGCGTGTTTTTAAGAAATAATAACTATCAAAAGATTGGCACTTGCTTATGTCCAGTTTAAATGTGAAATTATGTCCAATGACCAACATTGGATTAAATGGTAAAAATATAATCTAATTATACTTTAAAATCACTCAAATTCATAATTTATCACTATTAATTATTTCGATTTAAAAAGTTGTTTTTAATTAAAATTTAGTAATTTTCACTATTCATCAAAATATGAAAGTTATCAGAAAAATACCAAAAAATCACCCTAATCTAATTTTGATATTCTGAATCCAAAAATGAAGTCCATTTTGAAAGATAAAATTTATAAAATTTCAAAAAGTGGGTATTACTATTCATAACGGCTAGTTTGATTGGTTGTGGTGTGTTAGAACTCGAAGTTGCGTACAACACACGCTACTGTATTATTCAAATAGAAGCGTATCGTGGAAGCTTGGGGTGTTACATTCTTCCCTCCTTCAATAAATTTTTTCCTCGCAATTTGAAATTGTTCTTCAAAAATAAAAGGTTGAAAATAGAAAATATCTTTGTGGGAAAACCCACATCGGAAATTGGGTTAATAAAATTTAGTCCTAATAAGGGGAAAAGAGAAATGAAAGGGTCACCACCAAATTATGATCTTGATTAAGATAAAATTGGTGGAAATTAGATACACATAATTGGAGGAAAAACGTAAATATTTATAGGGAGTGATTGAGGTCATCAGTCACAAATAATTGTAGAATTGAGGGCCTCAAGGCCATCAATCTATGATGATTTAAAATATCATCAGTTAAACAAAACATAAGGTATTAGGATAACACATTTTTAGTTTTAAGATCACTTACCTAATGTTTAAGAATTAATTTCTTCATAGGATAAGAGAAGAAATATATATATATATATATATACTTGACACGTAGAGTTCCATCCTTTCACTAATTTCTACCACAAACTCATCTTTCACTCTAAAAGATAATAGAACTTAAAAAATTATTCCATTTATCCTATTCGTATAGGGTTCCAAAAAAATGAATTTTTAATTCATCTACCAGTACTTTTAAAAAAAACTACATTATTCAATCTAGGACATCACGTGGGCCAGTGGTAGGTGATACACCCTTGTCGCCCTTCGGTTGCGAGTTCAAGTCTTGCGGCCTTGCCGGACGTGACGGGTTGTCGCCCGACCTCCAGGTTGTCTTTTTTATGGAAATCCAAAAATAATCTCAAACTAGAATTATCCAAAATACTTCTGTCCAAACTCACAGTCCAAAATTTATAAGGAAGATAAACACAATGAAATCCGTTTTTCTGCGTAATAACATGTGAACACCTTCATCATGTATTTTTTTAAAACACTGCAACATCCTGAATTACCATAAAACCTTATTGATTACATTTATGATACCTTATTCCTTATAGAATACTGGATATACTCCTTCTATCCAAAAAATTTTGTAAACTCCATCAATGATGGAATATACAAATCATTAATCAGTTTCAAGGTAGTCAAGAATATCCAATATAATTTAACCAAATCAATCGTGTATTATTCCAAAATCACTACCTCGGTATCAGAACCATATTATGGTTTATCCTTCTCTTATCATATATTTTCCAAAAATTTAACCTGTTATTGAGTCACTTTTCTTAGTTCCACACAATCCCAAGTCCTTAATGAAATAGTACTGTAGTACAATCCTTATATACTGCATAATTATTATAACCAGTACGGCGTTGATACAACACTCAAATGACATAATTATTTAATAACAACATAAGAACTCTAATCATTCCTCCTCATCTGTGGTAGTATCATAACTTGATTATTATCCAATAGCATCATTTGGATAATACTCTGATGATTTGAACATTGGTTTTCGTAGTGTCCCAACTCCTTGAAGATGAATCATTGTACATTTGAAACCTTTTTCTTACCCTTGCTGTCACATACTTGGTGTCCTTTTTCTCCACACTTATAACAAACTCTCATTCCCTTCAGGAAATTTCCAGGGTGTTTCTTGCCACAGTTATCACATATGAGAAAAATTTTCTTTTCCCTCTTCCCTTTATCCATCTTTCTCTCTTCCATCATTTTCTTCTCTTACTTCCCTTCAAATCCATAGGACTCAGAGAATTCTTTACTTATCTTATTAACACATTATACTATTTCTTCTTATGTTGAGAATACATAGGAGACTATTTCCCTTTTAAATGTAGGCTTAATACCGTGAAAGATATGATCCTTCTTACTCCTTGGATCATACGTATTGCTAGAGTTCACATTATTTCTACTGGGCGCCATTTCTATACAATGGCATAAACTAGGTCAGTTTATGAATTGCAATGAATAATTCTAAACTTATAAAATACCTAACGTAAATTGAACAGTTTATGGATATAATCTATAATCATAAAGATTTTTTTTTTAAGGAAGTATATATTCATAAACCCTTCATAATGGTTTGTAAAGAAAACGAGAATTATCCTAAGCATATCCCCTAGAAGTGTCATAACTAAGAGTGCAGCAAGGCCCGTTGTCATGCACCATTTCTCGTTCGAGTCTAGCTCAAAGTGGTGTTTTCAGGTTTTACCCCGAGGTACATCTGTGCCAGAGCTGCCACTACCTTCTCATATCCAGACAGGGATATATTGCTCGGAAAACTCACAAAATCTCTACAATACCAAAATTCTAGGAAGTTCTTCTATATTAATCCTTAAATTCCATCTTAGGTCTATGTGCTCTAATCAGAGTTTATCTAACTCTGGCTTCCAAGTTTTGTACAAAACTTCCTATGATACCAACTGTAAAGCCCCGACCCTAGTTACCTAGAGTAGGTGTATTATTACATAACATTGGCATGATCATAAGGAAATCATGTCTCGAAAGACCAATCGATTTAGTAGCCCTGGAAACAAGATTCATACATAAGTTCAACTTTACATCTTGAAGAGAAATACAACACAAATATATTTCATTAGAAACATCCAAGACTCCTAGATTATTCCTACAGGTCACTCACAACTAAATTCTTCTTATCTTGGGAAAATGAAACATAATAAAGGGGTGAGCCCAAATGCCTAGTAAGGGTAAGTAACACAGTGGAAAATGACATAAATATTAAGCATGGTGAATAATTGAAACCACATGCCTTTAACATTAGTAAACATGAATACTTTTATGGAATGAATATGATCTGAGTAAATAATTCCATAATAAAACATAATCATGGGTATTCTACTAGTCGAATGACCACATGAAACATTAATATTATTTCCATAATGGGGGAATGTATAATGCCGGACATTCTAAAACATTTTGTTAAGGCCTCGTCTAAGACGTCTAAAAATGATTAAGGCCTCGGCCAAAACCATATATTAAATTGGGAAAGGGCCTCGGCTAATTCCACATCTAGTTGTCTCATGAGACCTACCGATGCATCGATGAGCTATAGTGGGCTCCACCCATCACTTACTAAGTCCAATACATTCCTCATATGAAAAGGTTTAAACATATCATAAACATTCGTATTAAAAATAGCATACAAAATGTCAATACTTTAACCATAAACTATGAATGGAATAAAAATAGCACATCCATAGTCAAACATATCACAAAACCTTCAATACAATAGGTAAGTTTTGTATCATAATAAATCAACTTCAAATAAACTTAAAATCCATCAAAGGATGTTGACATAGATGAAATCAAAATCCTTTTTAGAGAAATATCGCTTTTTATTTTGAAATTATTTAATAGTCACATAATTATAAAGAAAACATTTATTTTGAAAATATTCTTATAAGCTTGTAAGTGAAGATTGATGATGTTATAACGGTGGAAAATAGCCTCACCCGCTGTATAAGTTAAAAAAACATTCTTACCTTAAATTTGTCGAAAATGTCAAAAAGTACCTTATTTGGAAAATGATGGAAAGATTCCTTTCAAAACATATAAGGGTATAAATGATTTTAACCCTTTTTCTAGTAAATAGTAAAAATGTTTTGAAATATATTTTTAAGAAACATGTATTTGGATGATAACGGGGGTCCCAGTAGAAACTTCCTCGGATAAAAAAAAGATTGTGAAATTAACCTTTACCTTGTACTTTTCCTTGGTCGAGGGTAGGTTAACCTCCTGTATAATGGTGAAATAATTGTTATTAAATTATAAAAGAATCATATACATTAATATGATATCATATATGATCTTTTAACATTGTTTTGTTAATAATATCTTTGTATTATCGTCGTTTCAGGTGCTAATTTACTCGTTTTCGTTTATATGATTTATTACATAAGCCATGTTTGTTATGGATAGGTTGTATCTTATTCATATCCAGAATGATATCAAGTCCTTAAACATTATTTTTAATCATAAAATGATAATTATTCTTGAATGGATACAATGGGTAATGCATCTCATCGCATTCGTGGAGACGGTAGTCCGTACGTACGCACGAGCGACAATATCATTCTTTTGATATTAAAATCATATATAATTGGATGTTATATCATATATACAGAATAATTATAATGTTATATTTATTATTTACTTTAATTACACATCATTATCATACCCATACAAATAATAATGTTTTGAATAACAATTACACCATGACGTGGAGACGATAAGCCATACGTACGCACGTATGGTGCCATGTCATTCAAAGGATGGATATAATAATGAATATGGTTGTACCATATTTATAATAACATCACATTATATAGAATATATTGGAGTTATTATTTTATAATTGAAATAACAAATAAATAAGGAGTGGAAGAAGAAAGGAATTTGAAAGAGGGTGGTAAAATCATTACCTTTTCTTCGGGTTCTTCCTTTTGATTTGATCAAAAGGGATCCTTAGGTTGTCTTTATGATTAAAATAAGGCCTCTAGGTTGAATTTAGGGAATTTTGGAGGATATTTGGGTAGATTTTGGCCGAGAAAAATGTCTTTGAATGTGTGAATTAGTGAGAAGGTGGAGTGCCCTTTTATAAGAGGGGTGAGGGACACCTTAGGAAAAGATATAAATATTATTTTATAATAAATTAATATTCGGTTTCTAATGGATAAAAAGTAAATTATTTAAAATTTAAGGTGGGTATAGATCTAAAATAACTCAACCAATAGGTTTTAGACAGGTTTGGATCATTTTATTAACCTTATCTTTTAGTTTTTACTCTTAGTTAATTAGTTTGACATTTACCATGTCTCTTTGTATTTTTATATTATATAGTTAATAAACTTACTATATACTTCCAAGAGACTCCAAAGTGGTACATTAATGATACATATATCATTATATAAGTATTTTGGCTGAGCCTTAGATTTTTAGGAATAGAATATCAATTAATAATATAATATATTTTTTAAAAACTCATTTATGTCAATTTTGACACTTTTTAATAATTGATTTTTTCTAAAGTATTATCAACTTTATTAATTAGAACCAAATTCATTTAAGAAATACTAACATGTCATATTAACCAATAAAATTCTTGTATGTCATCAAAACTTTCAAGTTATATTTATTTTAACATTTATAATACCAATTATTTGATTCTTTCATTAATAAGAAAAATACTCCATCATTATTGTGTCATAAATAAATTTAATTATTAAATTTCTAAGAATTATAAATAAAATACCATTATGTAGAAATTATTTTTAGCTTTCTAATGAATATTTATAGTCGAAAATATAACATATATAACCCTATGTAAAAATTGTTTTTCTAAAAGATATATGCTTATGTCATTTTTGTATTTACATTAACTTAATTAATATAAAGTGTCATTATCAGTTACAAGTGGCTCCATGGGGTCCCAAAATCGACCCAAAGATGCCCATGGTCGGAAATGTATCAACCAATATGGTTAGGACACATTTTCGGGTAATTTAATATTATTATAATTTTATTTTTTTACCCTTATTTACCGGATTTACCCTTTAACCATGGTAAATAAAATATTTACTGAAGTAATTATTCAAAATTTATAAAAATAAAAGTTACCTATTTAAAAAATTTGGACCTCATGATTCTAAATATGAAATCCATTTTTATAAATTCAAAACACATAAGTGGCAGAAATTAATTTAAAATTAATTCCTGTTGTCAAAACAAAAAGCGTGTTTTTAAGAAATAATAACTATCAAAATATTGGCACTTGCTTATGTCCAGTTTAAATGTAAAATTATGTCCAATGACAAACATTGGATTAAATGGTAAAAATATAATCTAATTATACTTTAAAATCACTCAAATTCATAATTTATCACTATTAATTATTTCGATTAAAAAAGTTGTTTTTAATTAAAATTTAGTAATTGTTACTATTCATCAAAATATGAAAGTTATCAGAAAAGTACCAAAAAATAACCCTAAGCTAATTTAGATATTCTGAATCCAAAAATGAAGTCCATTTTAAAAGATAAAATGTATAAAATTTCAAAAAGTGGGTATTACTATTCATAACGGCTAGTTTGATTAGTTGTGGTGTGTTAGAACTTGAAGTTGCGTACAACACACGCTACTATATTATTCAAAGAGAAGCGTATCGTGGAAGATTGGGGTGTTACATAAATTATGGAGGATTTTGTTTGAATAAATTCATTTGTAAAAGGATTAAGATTAACTATAACCCATGGTTTAGGAAATGGGTTGATGATGTTGATAAGCTATATAAAGAGTTTAATCATGTTAATCACCCTACAAGACAGAAGAATCTTGTTGATCCTAGCTTGGATCTAAATGAAGTGGTAGAATATTTTGATGACAAGCAATAAGAATCTGTTGAATATGAGTAATTATCAGTTGAGGAGGGTAAGGATCCTGGCCTTCCATAGAGTCTAGCTATCACTTTTGTTTTGGCTAGTCCACTTAGATCTCTATCTATTCAAGAAACTCTTTTAAGTGAATGAAGTGAAGAAGAGAAATTGAAGTTTTAGAAGAAGAAGAACAGTTTAGGATTTCCTCCTCCAAATCTTTTAAGGAAGTATTAGATGTATCTAATGGTGGAAATAGTGATGAGAATAATGGATATGAAAAATAATAAGAAGATAATAGAAATTAAGAAGATGATGGAAGTGATGGAAGTGACAAAGAGGTTGGAGATGGAGATAGAGATGGTAGTGAGGATGGGTTTGATCATAATGGACCTGATGACCATGATATGGTTCAAAATATTTATACTTCTCCAGCTATATTTGTTGCTACTAGATCTAAGGAGAGACCAAGTTTTGTTCATGATGTGTATTAGGCTATTTTTGATAGAGATAAGATGGGATCATCAGTCTAGGGGGAGGAAACTCCTAGTTTTGTTATCCTCTTAATTGACCCTGCTAATGGATAACCTGTTGATTCTGCTATTGTATCTTCTTCTAGATTATATGTTTCAGTATTTGAAGAATGAGATAGATATCCAAGATATGTGAGGTTTGGATTATATTATTTTGATTCAGATGCCAATGAGATGTGTCCATCAAATAATGGCGGACCTGTTGTTCCATATCGATGTGAGATAGATCCTAAGGGATCCATGGTTGACTAGATAAATGTTATAGGATAGTTTTAGTCATATCAAACATAACATC
This sequence comes from Viscum album, assembly GCA_963277665.1. Classification (NCBI taxonomy): domain Eukaryota; kingdom Viridiplantae; phylum Streptophyta; class Magnoliopsida; order Santalales; family Viscaceae; genus Viscum; species Viscum album. The sequence goes on from OY728122.1 coordinate 46,168,944, forward strand.
GATCATGTTTATAAGATGGTAAAGGAATTCCTAAATGAATTTAGAGATGATCGAGAAAAAATTATCAAAGCAATAAAGTATTATCTTTCCAAGATCTACACCAAGCATGATCTAAACTTTCACTTCATGTTTTTAGCTGAGAACCTATGTATTCCACCATTTACTTAAGCCTTCAAGGAGAAATTTAATCAGTTAAAGGTGATGTCTTCAGTTCTTAAGTTGTTTATGGAGGAAAAGAATGATTTTTTTAGTTTCATGGATTGGGGAGGAAACATCATCATAGAATTAATAAATCTGAGGAAGCCCTTATTACATGTTTTTGGTACAGCAGTTGTAGATCATGAGGACATTCCAGTGATTTCACATCTAACTCCTCCAACCACTGCTCTAGAGTTTTCCAAACCAGTTATTGTCAGGGATCCAAATTCTCCTTTACCTCCTTAGTTTTTTCCTCTCATTATGTCTCCTAGGGAAGCAATATAGAACCTTTAGCCAGTAATCATCAGAGAGATGCCTTCTTCTACCTCTATCCCTATAGCCACTACCTTAGCCTTAGCCTCTACCTTTGTTCCCTATGCCTTTGGAAAGTGAAAAGCACCTACTGATCCAAGTATCTAGGCTAAGAGTGTTTTAGGTTGGACTTTTGTCTTTGATATGGGTTTCTTTATACTTTATTGTATCTTCCTTTTTCATTTTTGAATTTATTATCCATATTTTTATTTTTTGGATTTATTGTTTCATATTCTCACTTTCTGATAATCACAAAAGGGGTAGATTTAATATGGAATTTATATGAGAAGAATAATTATGAGCCTTTTCTTTTACATTTATGTTATTATTTGATACCAAATCTTTGATACCATATTTATTTGTTTGTCTTATATTTTAAAGTTTTAAAATTTATGTTCAAACCCTTACATTAGTTTTTAAAAGTGTTAAGAATATCTATTTTATTCCAAAGTTTATTTTATACATGGTTTTTAAAATTCCATTATTTTTTATCATCAAAAAGGTAGAAATTGTTGGCACCCTTTTTTTAATGCTCACAAATCATGTTAATTAAGTTTTTAATGGATTTACTGATTTATGATATAATTTTAACATATAAGGAATTCGGGTGATATTTTAGCTAAGTGTTGAAAAGACCTACTGCCATGAATGACTCACCGCCATGAATGACCTACTTTTGAAGATGAATCACTGCCAAGAATGACCTACTGTTGAAGATGAGTCATCGCTAGGAATGAATCACTGATCAGATGACTCACCACTCAGATGAGTCACCACTGAGATGAGTAACCACTAAAGATGAGTCACCGCTTAATATAACCTACCATCAGATAAGTTAAAATTGAGTACAATTCATTGCTAAAGATGACCTACCATCAGATGACCTACCTCCAACCTGACTCTTCATTGTCCTAACTCACTGCCAGACATGATTCACCACCAAACTGACCTACCATCACTATTCTGAGACATTTTAATTTGATTCTCCCACAGGATATATTATTAAAATTAATTTTTTGGATTATTTTAATTATTATTCTTAACTATTTAAAAGAAATATTAAATTTTATGACAGAGCGCAGTATGAGGATACAAAAGATTCTAATGATTGTTCTTCAAATGAATTCTATATCATGAAGTGCTATATATTCAAGAAGTATTCCCCATGTACAAAAAGGAGAAGTAGGATCTGTTTGTGAGAAAACATTTGATAAAGAGTGTTACCTGCTGAATAATTTTACAAAATCTTACATAATACATCCTTACTTTTGACTATGAAAGATTAAAAAATATAGAACATTCAAATCCTTTCCTTTAGTCAGAACAAATAGATCCTTACGATGCTCTATTTTACTACTACTTTCATATAAATGGTTTGATCTCCTCTCCAAGATGAATTTGAGGAGGATCAATCATTTGAATCACATCATACCGAGAAACATGATCCTTTCCTTATCCTATAACTTTCTCTTTCTATTTGTTTCATTTATATTTTGAGCAGTGTGTTGTTTGTCTTTTTTATAAACACACATTGTATCTTGTGTTATAACTAGAGAATACAAGATATTCTCATCACTCTTTTTTTACCTGTATTCCCACGGTGTTTGTGGAAGAGGCCCTTGTATGACCTTTTATTATTTTCTTCTGAAAATTTTTATGGAAGAGGTACCTACATGTCCTAGATAGATTGTTATATATTCTCTGTATACCCAATCCAGGTTGTGGATTAGATTATATTTTTACAATATTCTTGGCATTGGGTGATTTCCAAGTAGAGGGGATTAGGTCTCGGCATGAGATTGAACCCCTTATTTTATTCTGCTATGTGATTTGTTTTGTTTCATTATTTACAAAGCTTTAACCCATTTTGATTTAAAATGTAAACAAAATATATACTTTGATAGTTAATCTTAACTAGTCTTTATATAATTATTTGATTGAGTAAATTCATTTTGAAAGTTAAAATAATATTCATATTATTTTAACTGAGCACTAATCAAGATTTGAGAAATCATTTAAAAGATCAAAATTATATTAAACTTATATTTTGATTAACTGGAAACTTTTATTTTAAATTGGGGGATTTTATTTGAAATTTTTTAACAGAAATTTTGATTGAGAACTCAATTCACACCCCTCTTGAGTTTCTCACTCAAACCAACAATAATATAAATTATAATAATTCTGTTACTGGTACTAGACAAGATGTCAAGTTTTGATAGTGGACAAAAAGGAATATACTCGGGGATATAATCTCTTGAGGAGTCTTACTCAAGGAGGTAAATTTGAAGAAAGTAGAATTTTCATGCTGTAAAGACATAGAAAACCCAAATACTAAATCCATATCTCAATAGAAATATTATTTTATCAAGTGATAGCTAATAAGAATAGTTATAAAGTTGTATCTAGTGAAAGAGGGAGTGTTATTGTAACATCTCTCCCCTCCTCATTGGCTTGAGTCGAGGAAAAATTTCTATTTGGACTTAGGATACATCTCTAAGATGTCAAAATCTGACAATAAATGTCAAGGGATTCAATACAATTGGGGGACGATTTTGAATTTGAAAATAAAACAACCACAACCAAACATACCATAACCAAAAACACTATATAATGCATGATAACAATTTATTACATGTCATTGTATAACAAATCATACCAACTATATCAGATTACTAAGAGGAAACCAAGATTAACATTAACTAAAAAGTGGATGACAAAACCAACAAAGTTCAAAGACTCTGAATACATAACTCCACTGCTCTAAACATGCTTCATGCTCCAACTCGGAAATACATCCCAAGTATCATGAAGCACCACTAAATAAATTTTATGCCTTCCCTTTACCTATGTCCCGATAAACAATATCTACAAAAGCACCAAAATTCCAAAGCAGGGTTAAGTAATGAAACTTGGTATGTTTTCCCCAAATGACTTCCCTAATCAAGACAATAGGATATAACAAGTTAGCACATTTATATAAAATAGTTCATATAAAAAATTAAAAATAGTTTATGTTCAAGGAAAGCAACTAAACAATTCATTCAACCATTATCAATTTCATTTGGCATAACCCATTCTATTTCACACAACTACACACATGCGCTCAACCACACAAGCTTGGTGTTACCATTGATGGTGGAACTTCATGTCCATAACACATCCCTTTGATGGTGGTACTTCACCACCAATATCCATCCCATTCAACTCACGCTTAACTATTTAAGCCAACAACTTGCCAACACAATATTTTCCAAACCATTTTAATAAAAATATCCTTTTTTAAACACTATTCTATGCATCAAAACCAATCAACCGTTTTAAAATCATTATTTTAAAATCATGTTACCACTTTCACTTTCCACCAAAACATCAAATTTTCACAATTCCAAAAACGGTCACCAAATAAGGTTTCCATCAAGCATTTAACAACAATTTCACAATAAATTTCAATAAAAAAATCAATTTTAAATCAAGCCTTCAAGTTATAATAAGATTAGTCGAGATTGAATCCACCTACCTTAAAAACTATGGCAAAAACAAAGAACAGCACTAAAACTTCAACAAAACCAGGTTGAATGTCCAAAAACCCACCTTATATATCATTCCTTAACATCAAAACAGCCATATCTCATCATTATAGGCATCCACTATCATATATATATCCCCAAAGAATCATATTTATGAATACAAGAGAGGTAAGATAAGTATATCTAAGGAAAACAACTAAGAATGGAGACTTATCATGCAATTCAGCCTTCAACACACTAATATTTTCCAACAGATCGCTTTCAGATCGAAGGGTACAGTCTCAACAGCCTTTGGGAGGAAGAAAAAATGAGTTAGGGTCTAAAATAGTGAAAAATGAGGGTATATGGGGTAAAACCAAGTTAGATATACTTTTTTAGGATCAAACTTTTAACCATGCATGGTTGGGTCGCATGGTTAGGAAAACTGTGTGCCAACTATGCGCCAACCACTGCCTCACCAACACCCTTCACATGGTTGGCTCGCATGGTTATACAAATTGTGTGTCAACCATTTTTTCCCTCTATTCCACTTTACATGATTACTCCTAGGGTGTCTTTACGGTTTGGCCAAACTATGTGCCTAACTGTGCACTTTCCCAGAAGACTTTGTCTTACTGTGCATGATTTCCTGTACGAGTTTCATGGTTTCTACTAACTGTGATCAAACCATGAACCTCTGTAAAATTCAAAAAAACATTCCAAAAGTCTTCCAAACCCTCCCAAACTTCACCCAAAAACTTTATATACTTCAAATACATAAATTAAGGGTTACTTAATTGAAATTTGGGGTGCTATATTCTCCCCACCATTGGACTTTCCATCTCTAGAAATTAGAAAACCATTGCTTTCCCAAAAGAGCTCAGTCCATTTCTTGACCATGTCTTTCTCCCATTCCCAAGTTTCATCTTTAATTTGACCATATTGACACAAAACCAGGACTAGACTAATTATTTTCACATGCAAGACTTTCTCTTGCCTATCCACAATCTATACTGGTACATAAACCAATGAAGCATCCGGATCTAGGTTAGTGTGACTCCATCGAATCACATGGGCAGTATGAGGATGGTACTTTTTCAAATGAGATACATGAAACACATTATGCACTGCACTAAACTATGGGGAAAATCCAACTGATATACCACCCCACTAACCCATTCATGTATCTCAAAAGGGCCTTTGTATCTAGGAGATAGCTTGACCTGCTTCCCAAAACAATGATGCCTGAGCCTTGGATAGATTCTCAAGAACACATGATCACTCACCTCGAATGAAAAAGGCCATCGACAATGATCTGCATACAATTTATGATGAATCTGATCCAGCTCCATCATTTTACTTATTAAATGAATCTTTTCTGTTGTCTCTTGGACAAGGCTTGACCCAACTAGTGAAGTATCACCTCTTTCCACCCAAAAAAGTGGATATGATAAGGATGTTCATACAATGCTTCAAAAGGATCCATATGTATCGAGGCCTGATAACCGTTGTTATATGGGAATTGCACTAGTGGTATGTGTTCCTCCCATGAGACACCAAAATCCATTACACAAGCTCACAGCATGTCTTCCAATGTTTGTATCATTCTTTCAGATTTTCCATCCATCTGAGGATGATATGTTGTACTCATTTTCAATTGATTCCTAAGGGATTACTGTAAGGATTTCTAGAAACAAGTCATAAACCTCAGATCTTGGTCTAATACTATTGAAACTGGTACATCGTGCCTCTTTACCACTTCTTGGATATAGATATTTGACAATTCCTCTACTGTATGAGATTCAAAAATATGGATGAAATGGGACGAATTTGTGAGTCGGTCCACTATCACCCATATGGAATCGTGTTTTTGAACCGTCTTTGAGAGACCTATCACAAAATCCATGGCTATATACTCCCATTTACAAATAATAATAGGTAAATATTACAACATACCTTCCATTCTCTGATGCTCTGTTTTAACCTGCTAACAAGTTAATCATCTTAAAATAAACTCAGTCATGTTACTTTTCATGTCAACCCACCAAAAGTGTGATTTCAATGCCTTATACATGTTTTTTATTCCAAGATTAACAACCCATATTGAATAGTGGTAATCATGAAGAATTTTTTCTCAACAAGCTATAGGTATGATCATATAATCCTGAAACCACAAAAGGGAACCCTTATCTAGATTTCATCCCTCAATGGTCTCCCCACCATTGAGTTTTAAACCCATTGCAACACATTCAGAATTAGATGTTTGTGCCTCTTTAATTATCTCAACCAAATCAAGAAAAACAAATTGGAAAGAAAACCACTATATTACCTCAGTCTTCACAATTCAAGAGCATGTCATCTATCACTAACATCAACTACCACTGGTCTAAAGCCTCTTTTTTTCAACTGAGCATATGAATTTCTGCTTAATTCATTCTCTAATGAATTTCCTTTACCTGATGTATATATCAAGTCAAAGTTTAACATTTGGAGATAATTCATCCATATTCTTTATCTCATATTCAAATATCTCTATGAGAAAATATGTTTCAAACTCTTATAATCCACAAACACCATAATTTTCTCATCGAATAGGTAATGATTCCAAGTCTTCAAAGCATGGAAAATAGCAGCTAACTCCAAATCATGTGTTGGGAAGTTCTTCTCATTCAATCGTAACCATCATGATCCATAAGCAACAACATGATCTCCCTTCATAAGAACACATCCCAACCCAGATCCCAAAGCATCATAATACACCATGTACCCTCATCTAGATTCTAGAAATATCATGATCGGTGTTGATGTAAGGCGAACCTTGAGCTCTTAAAAAGACTTCTGACATTCTTTATTCCATTGGAATGGATAATTTTTCCTTATCAGAGTTTTCATGGGTGATTATAGTCATGAAAAATCACAAACAAAGCATCGATAATAATTAATCAATCCAGGGAAACTATGTATCTTGAAGGCATTCTTTGGTGGTTTTCAATAGATAACAACCTCTATATTTTCTACATTGAAAGAAACACCTATTTTAAAAATAACATGGACAAGGAAACATACCTCTTGTGTCCAAAAATCACACTTTGATAATTTGGCATACAAATTATGATCACTCAATATTATAAAAACTATTGTCAAGTGTTTCTCATGCTCATCCCTTATCCCTGGATACACCATTATGTCATCCACAAACACCACCACAAAAGAATCCAGATATCTGTGAAATATTCAATTCATCAATTCCATAAAGACCGCTGGTTCATTCAAAAGACCAAAAGGAATAACCACATACTTGTAATGGCCATATCTACTCCTAAAATATTTTTTTAGAATATCCTTCTTCCAAACTCACAATTGATGATATCCTGAGCACAATTAAATCTTAGAGAACCACTGAGCTCCCCTCAATTGATCGATCATATCATTAATGCATGGAAGTGGATATCGATTATTTATCATAACTTGGTTAAGCTCATAATAATAAACACATAATGATGATAATAGTTTTTCATGAACCAATATTCAATAAATTTATTATTATCCTAATAATTCACCATAGTTTCACACCCTAGGATCGATCACAAGGAGGCTGCTTAAGACCTATCACACATCACCTTCTCTTTTGAAATGTCATCACCCCATATCTAGACCTTTGCATATGGGGAAATGCTATTCATTAAGTAAGATAAGAGACCTATTCATTGACCATCATAATCTATGTCATGATCCACCATATTCATGACACAAATAGTGAAGCAGAGGATGATTGATAAACAAGAAGAACTCGGTGGTAGAGAAAATGGGGAGACCACTCACCGTAATTGATTTAACCACCATCAAAAATCCCAGAATTGAATAAAGAGATAAGAAATTAAATCACAAGAAACTCAATCAAACCACCATTCCCTCCCTCATAAAAGTTTTGTGGTTAGTTCTCTATTTTTATTGAAGTTGAGAAGGGAACAACAATGGGAGAACACATAAAATAACAAAAAATAGAAAATGAGATGAATGAATAATAAGACTAAACTAATATATTAAAAGAAAACTAATATTACAGAAACTAAAACACTAAAATGATACTATAAATGTCCAACAAAGAATACCCCCTAGTTTCTAACCCCTTGAAAATGAGAGGAGACACTCTTTTATAGGGAGAGGGGTGGAATTTTTTTCTCCAAATCCTTCCACCAAAAGTTTATGCATGTTATCCAAATTTAATAACAAAATTTGGACAAGGTGTATTCATTAAATGTGTTATTATATTTATCCTATTTCCACCCACAAAATTTGAGATTATTTGGACACTTTTTGTGAGAGAGATTGATGTTTTTTAACAAGACGTTTGTTCTATCCAGGTGACTCTTCATATTTCACAACTCTGAATTCCAGTGCATTTATGACCTTAAAATGAAGGAATAATGCATGTATACCTTAAACAAATTAGTTAATACATTTAGAATTTGAGATAATTTGGTTCATCCATTTAATAGATATAGTCCCATAATAAAAACTCTTTAGATTTGTGCACGGTTTTTGAGGTTTGGGTTGTGAGCTAATTTTGGGCCTCTAAATGATTGATTGAGCTTTGGCTCCAGAAGGATGAAATGAATCCCAATATGTAAAGAATAATAAAAAAAAGTAATTTCACAATTTTATTTAGTGTAATAAATTGTGGCTGAGATATAGAATAAAAATAAAGCAATTAAATCCCAAAATTAGGCCATTTTTTACAATTAATATCAAAATTTCACTAAAACCTAAAAATGTGTCAAATGCCCATAAAATAACACTATGGTGGGATTATAAACATTGAATTATAGAATAAAATATTCTAAAATTTTATATTCATCACTCCCCACACTTAACCATTTCACTCCCAAGCAATCATCATATATCCAAATCAAAATCCACACAATAATCAAAAATGAGAAAACATCCATGATCATTTTTAAAATAAAATCCCATCATGTCTCATCTATGAAAAAAAATCTCTCTCATTTTCATTCCTCACATTAAAATTCATTCAAACTCATAAATTCATCCATGAATCAATAACAACCTACCTCACATTGATTTTTATGTCACTCTTCACTCAAGAGAAATTGAATCTGGAGTTATGCTCAAACTTGGATAGTGCATGTATCACTATAGTCTTGTGATGATTCTCATTTATCCATAGCGCGAGACATGAAAATATTTTCAATCATTAGGACTTTTTCAAGGTTAATTTTGTGTCTTATGTTTGGTGGGAAAATGATTTAAAATTTTAAGGCTGGAAAAGGAGGTTTGACTCTTAAGTACAATGCATGAATATTCAAGTAAAAACATAGGAAATTCCTCACTCAATCCCCCCTGAAAATGTGAAACACAACACCACACCCTTTTTATGACAAGTTAAATGATTCGATCAATGATTAAAATAAATGACATCATCCAAGTTCTCCCCTTTTTTATTTTTTTCCTTTTTTTATAAAACTCTAGAAAGGCACAAGTTTATTTTCTTTTTATTCTTTTTTTACAGAGAATGATATAAAAGTGAATACAATGAATGAATGAAAATCATGACCATGATTTTAGAGAGGTACATGATTCATAAAATAATGTAGAATGATAAATTCAAGATCATTCCATATATTTTTTCTTTTTCTTTTTTTAAGGAGAACCAAAATCAAATAAAGCACAATGGAATGATGACTCATACCCAATTATTACTTTTTCCACTGCCCAAAATGATGAACCACACCTCACACCACCGAAAAATGAAACAATTGTCAAATAACGCACACAAAAGGCCCTTCCCCACACTCAAACTTGAAATATACATGCAAAAAAACACCTAGAGTGTGGGTAGGTAAGGAAAAATTGTATTGTAATGTGGCTTAAACCTATAAGAAAATTCATGGAATCTAAGGGATAAAAAAATATAGATGTAAGGGAAGGTCTCAAGATAAAATATTTTTATCCAAATAATTGAATCAATCATGTTAGAAACATATCATGGAATCTGAATCTTTTAAATAGAAAAGTCACAAATTCTGGTTCTCACACAAAATCTAATTTTCCCTCAAGAAAGTGTTGGTATTATGAATAATATGTCAAAGTGGTGTAGAATACCTCACAGGATTGGAAAAAATATTTTGAGTCACTATTTCATGGGAATGGATTTCAAAAATTGGTAAAACTCATAAAAATTATTGAAATTTCAATTCAAGGAAAAAAATACACATCAACAATCATTTAAAATCCATTTTTTCAAAAATAATTTCAATTTTCTCAAAATAAATTGATGTGTGAAAAATGATCAAAATATTCATTGAAACTAAAGGTCCCTAAAGAATGAAAAATAAAAATAAAAATCATATGATAACAAATATGTAAGTTTAAAACCCCCCCATGCTTAAATTTAACTACCCCTCATTTCAGCACAACAAAAAATAAAAAATAAGGTTAAAAACTAAAGAGAAGGAAAGATACAACCTGGCTTTATTTTCTAGTGGAAGCTTTGAGTTAAGATCCTAGATACTAGAAAAAACCTAGAAAGCATGAAATAAATCAAAACATAATAAAAATAAATAAAAATAAAGATAAAGGGAAAAGATTATAGATCATGGTTTAGACCCCCATGTGGATGTTAGGTTTTTACTACCCCTAGTCAGGTAGTTGCAGTGGTTTAACCCCAATCCGAAGATGGATGGGGTTTCTTAATTAGAAACCACCAAATTTTATTTCTCCCAACATCTATTAGTAGATTCTAGGATTTAGAGTCCCAAAATAAAAAAAAATATTCCCAACCCCCAAAATATATGGAAAAAATTGAGGTCTAAAGGGGGAGGGAAAAGAAAATAGGAGTGCTCCTATTTAGCTCATCTGGAGGAGTTGTGTACACTGGTGGTGAAAATATTAGAATAATAAGTGTATTATCTTCTAGTTTAGGTTCATTAAATGATTCTTCAGGGATTTTTTATTTTGTGTCATCATCCTCATTTTCACCAATGTACAACTTGATAGGCTCCTCTATTCTCTCCTCAACACATGGAACTTCTTCTTCTTCTTCTTCTAGGGCCTGGAGTAGTGGTGTTGAATCTAAAAAATCATAATAAAAGAGATTAATTTTCAATTAATAATTAATAATAATTTAATGAAATTAATTCTTTGAAATTGAATCTCCCTTAAAACTTTCAACTTCAAACTCTTTTTCCTCAAGCAAGGCAGTTGGGAACTCATTTATTGAAAAGGGAAGTGGATATTCAAGTATGGCTTCAAACTCACCAATGTTTTCCTGAAATGTGGGTGTAAAAACAATTTAATTATACACATATTTTCTTTATTGTCATTCCATCCATAAGACTTTAACTTCTTCAATTTAGGAAACCAACAATGTAACCATCTTTCTTGCTTTCTTAAGAACTTTGAAATTCTCTTTAAGCGTCAAGGCATTTTGTTCTATTTGGATCTCCAATGTCTCTTCCCATATAGGCTCACCATTAAAGTTTTCAATATGAAAATAATTAAAGTAATCACCATAAAAAAATCTATTTTCTCCAAAGAAATTAAATATATACAATGAATCTATTTTTTAGTTTCTAAAAAAAATTGTTTTTTTGTTTTTTTATGAAAAATAGTGTGCGTAAGAACTTGGCCTCCCTGAAAACGGTTCCAAATTGATGATGGTGGTTTTTTGTGAACCAATATTCAATTAATTTATTATTATCCTAAGAATACACCATAGTGGTACACCATAGGGTCAATCACAAGGAGTCCTCTTACACACACAAATTTTTTGTTGTCACTATTATAAATCTAGCTAATATAAAACTATAAAACTAATATAAATGGGGGAGGGGTTTTAAATTAATGAAATATAAAATACTATATATGTGTGTGTGTGTGTGTGTGTGTGAAATTAAATATATAATGAATTTAGAATAATCAAGGAAGGAAAAATTTCTTAGTAGTTCATGGTGATTGAAATCATTATTCAAAATGGTTCTCAATATTCAACTCAATGAGGTGATCAAGACCTATCACACCTCGCCTTCTCATTTGAAATGTCATCACCCCATATTGAGACCTCTGCATACAGATAAATTCTCTTCCTTAATTAATATAGGATACCTATTTTCTGACCATCATAATATATTTCATGATCCACCATATGCATGACACAAATAGTGAAGGGAATGATGATTGATAAATGAGAAGAAGAACTCAATGGTAGAGAAAATGGGGTGACCTCTCACCATAATTGATTTAACCACCACAAAAATTTCCAGAATTGAATAAAGAGATAAGAAATTAAATCACAATAAACTCAATCAAACCACCATTCCCTCCCTCAAACAAACTTTGAGATTATTTCTCTATTTTTAGTTGAGTTGAGAAGGGAACAATGGTGGGAGAACACATAAAATAACAAAAAATGGAATAAGGAGATGAATGAAGAAGAAGAGTAAACTAATATATTAAAAGAAAACTAATATTAAATAAACTAAAACACTAAAATTCTACTTTAAATTTCCAAAAAAATGCTACCCCCTAGTTGTAAACCCCTTGAAAATGAGAGGAGACACTCTTTTATAGGGAGAGGGGTGAAATTTTTTGATCCAAATCCTTACACCAAAAGTTAATGCATGTTATCCAACTTTAATGAACCTATTTTGACAATGTGTATTCATGATAGGTGTTATTATATTTCTCCTCTTTCATTCCACAAAATTTGAGCTTCTTTTGAAACTTGTGGAGAGAGATATTGATGTTTTACTCTGAGACATTTATTCTGTCCAGGTGACTCTTCATATTCCATAACTTCAAATTCCAGGGAATTTATGGCCTTGAAAATGAAATAATCATGCATTTATACCTTAATAGAGGTAGTTAATATGGATTTTCTTTATCTTCATGTCGAATTTGAGCTCATTTGTTTCATCCATTTAAGATATATGGTCCCATAATAAAAAATCTCCATATTTGTGCACAGTTTTCGAAGATTGGGTTGTGAGATAATTTTCAAACTCCAAATGATTGATTGATCTTTAGATATAGGAGGATAAAATGAAGCCCAATATTTAATTAATCTTAAAAAAATTAATTTAACAATTTTATTTAGTTTAAAAAAAGTTATGGATGAAATACAAAATAAAAATAAAATAGTTAAATCCGAAAATTAGGCCATTTTTTACAATTAAGATCAAAATTCCACTAAAACCTAAAAATATGACAATTGAACATAAAATAATACTATGGTGGGATTATAAAAATTTAATTATATAATAAAATATGCAAAAAAATTATCTTCATCACATAGTCTTAGAGTTTCATCCACCTTTTCGACAAACAAAACTGGTGTTGCACGCGGAGACATGCTAAGTCGAATGAACCCTTTGCTTTCCAGCTCTTCCAACTACACTTTCAATTCATTTAGTTCTTTTGGTGTCATATGATAAGAATTAAGGTAAATAGGATTGGTACTTGAAATGATATCAATCATAAACTCCACTTCTCTTATGGGTGGAAACCCTGAGAAGTTTTTGGGAAAAACATCTGGGAAGTAACCAGCCACTATTGAAAAACTTCTATTCAAAATCTCTTAAAATGATTCCAATTTCAATGCTAAGAACTGGTAAGAGATCGTTCCAACTATCAGTTTCAAAAATCCCATTTCACCTGCCTTTACATTCTGGTCTCCTTTAAAGAGATTCTTGAGGCCATCATCAATCATAAAACTAACTTTTCCCATATAACAGTTGATGTGAGCCTTGAACATTATCAACCAATCCATACACAAGATTATATCATATAAATCCATCTCAATAATAGAGAAATATCATATCAACTTAGATCCATAAATAGTTATAGAACATTCTTTATGCATAAAGGCTCAATATTCTCTTTGACCAAGAGGAGTTTGAAGTTTCAAAACATAAGGCATCATCTCAAGATTTAAACCCAACAAATCAAAAGCACAAGAATCTATAAACAAATGGGATTCAACAATATCAAACAAAGCTTTCATAATGATATAATTAAAAAGAATCGTGCCTATCACCATTGATGATCTAGATTGATCATCCATAATCACCTTTTCAACTCCATACAACTACTTAGTCGTTGCACTTTGTTATTTATTTACCTATTGATATTTTACTTGCTGAGCAGTCATGGTATTGCTGGAATCACCATGCATATATCTTTTTTGCTGTTGAGATGTATTCTTATTCCCTTGTACCATCAAATCATACAATGTCTATGACACATAGGAAGTGTCCTGAACACTTGAACTTGGAGAACTGCGACAATAGCGCTGAATATTCCCCCTCTGATTGTAATTGTGGAATGATCTAGGTGGTGTCGCACAATATATCTTCATGTGGTCCAAATATCCACATTAAAATCATGCAGGCTTTCTCTTAGGTTTTGGAGGAAGATTCACCGATCCAGTCGTATGATTCTAAGTCATCCCCCTATGTTATAAATAGGTTTCACTCTTCTTCTTGTTCCCAATATTAGAGTTATCACTATTACCCATAGGTATAAACATGCTCCCTCCACCTATATCTCCTAATATGTCCTTTTTATCACTTTTTCTCTATTGAGCATCTTTATATAATTTGTTATACAGAGCACAGAAATATTTGAGTGAATATCTTACCTCATACCCGATTCAAAAATGCGTGCCTTCAAGGATGCACTAGTAGAAAAATTGGGTGAAAAATAGACTAAATTCATAAATTCATCCATATACTCTGTCACTAAGAGGTTCTCCCACTTTAACCCAAAAAAATTATCGTTCTTGAAATCCTGAACGTATGAGGATAGAATTGTTTTTTGAACAATTCTTAAAAATCAACACATGAAATACCTTAGTATAATTTAGCCTAAACTAATAAATCCCACCATTGGCGTGCAAGATCCTTCAGGATATACATCGCCAACTTGAATTTTATCTCTGCTAGTGTGCCAAGAAAATCGAAGATTCGATTCATCTTGTTTAGCCACACCTTTGTCTTCTTTGGTTCTAAATCACCCTAAAAGATGGGTGGATTATTCTCCTATAAATGAATGGAATGATCCACTTACCTTGGTTCATCCTTCAGGTTCCCTCTATCCACAGCTTGAAAAGATTGTACTATACTCTGAACAACTTGTTGGTTCACCTATGGCTCAGGTACAACCAAATTTTCAACAGCTTCTTTTGGTTGGTTTCTAAGATGCCTATTGAGTACTATTTTCTATAAACACAACAAACGCCATAAGTCTCACTCTCTAGTAATTGAAGGCTTAACAATTTCAATTTTACCACATCATAACTATCACAAGGCTTTCCTAAAATTCCATACTTTCTATTTTCAACAAAATTTTGAAAATTCCACCATGCTTTTGAAAATTAAACCATTTTCAAAATGCCACTATCATACCATTTTCAAAATCTCACATTTGAAAAAAAAATCAATTATTTTCAAAAATCATCGTTTTTGCACCAAAATCATAAAACATTACTCAAAATAAAATTTTCACTCCTAGTGGGAAGTCATTTATATCAATGCATGTCAAGTTCTTCTCATTGGATAAACCCATGACAATGAGAGTACAACTCCTATAAGTGTATCCAAAACACTTATGTACCCAACTCTCGAGTAACTTGAAGTTCAGCATAAAAATGTTAGCTACGTCTTTTTATGATCTAAATTTCAAGTTCTAACAATTCTACTCAGTTTTACCATCCCAACTCAAGAACTATACCAGAATTAATTTCAACTCCAAGACTAAAAATCTATACCATTTGTCCCAAAATTAAAGACAAGCTGACCAAGACTGATTCCATTTTTAATTCAATGACTGAACAAGTTGATAACAATTATAACATCTTGCCCCTCCTCAATGTCTTGATTCAAAGAGAAATTGCTACTTGGAATTAGGTGATATCCCCAAGATGCCAAAGGCTGGCAATAAATGTCAAGGGCTTCAATACAACTGGGGGACAATTTTCCCTTTGAAAATAAAACAACCCCAACCAAACATACCATAACCAAAACCACTATATGATTCATGATAACAAAGTATGAAAACTCAATGTATAAAAAATCATACCAACTATATCAGAGTACCAAGTAGAAACTAAGATCAACATCAAATACAAAGTGGAAGACAAAACCATCAAAGCTCAAAGACTCCAAAGACATAACAACTCCACAGCTTCAAATATGATCCATGCTCTAACTCCAAAATATATCCCAAGTATCATAAATCACCACTAAAGAAATGTGATACATTCCATTTACTTGTGTCCCAATAAACAATATCTTAAAAAACACCAAAGTGCCAAAGTAGGGGTGAGTAATGAAATTCAATAGGATTTCCCCAAATGAATTTCCTACTCACGCCACTAGGATAGAATATTTTGGTGCATTTATATAAAATAGTTTATAAAAGACAATTAAAACAATTTATATCAAATTCAAACCATTTCAAAGTAAAATAGTTTTGATACCAAAACAGTTTTCCAAACCAAAGTCATATCTAAGGAATGCAACCAAACAATTTATTCAACCATTCTCAATTTCATTTGGCATAACCAATTTCATTTCACACAAACACACACAACCACACAAGCTTGGTGTTACCATTTACAGTGTAACTTCACGTCCATAACCTGTCCCTTTGATGGTGTTACTTCATGACCAATATCCATCTCATTCAACTCACGATTAACCATTTAATCCAATAACATGTCAAAAAAATCTTTTCCAAACCATTTAAATAAAACTATACTTTTATTTAAAACAATATTCCATGCATTAAAACCAATCAAACATTTTAAAATCATGTTACCACTTTCAATTTCCACTAAAACACCCAATTTTTACAATTTCAAAAACCATTATCAATGAAGGTTTCCATCAAGAATTTCACAACAATTTCACAATCAATTTCAAGAAAAACAATCAATTTGAAATCATGTATTCAAGTTCTAATAAGAGGGGTCGAGAGTGAATCAACCTACCTCAGAAACTATGGAGAAAATGAAGAACAACACTAAAACTTCAACAAAACTGGGTTGAATCTCCAAAAATCCACCTTAGATCTCATTCCCTAACATCAAAATATCCATATCTCATCATTATAGGCATCCACTATCATAGATCCATCCCCAAAGGATTATATCTATGAATCCAATAAAGGGGAGATAATTATATCTAAGTAAAACAACTAAGAACAAAGACTTATCGTGCAATCCAACCTTTAACACACCTTGATTTTCCAACAGATATCTTCCAGATTGAAGGGGAGAGTCTCCTTAGCCTTTGAGAGGAATAAAATTTGAGTTAGGGTAAAAAAATAATGAAAAACAATGGGATTTGGGGTAAAACTGAGTTAAATCCACTTTTTTATGATCTAACTTTTAACCGTGCATGGTTGGGTCACATGGTTAGGTAAACTGTTCACCAACCATGTTCTAGTCACTGCCTCCCCAACACCCTTCACATGGTTGGCTCACATGGTTATACAAACTATGTTCTAACCATGTTTTTCCTTTTGTTTTTCTTTACATGATTAGTCCTAGGGTTTCTTCATGGTTTGGCCAAATTGTGCGCCTAACTGTGCACCTACCCAAAAGAGTTTGTCTTACTGTGCACGGTTTCCTATAGTAGTTTCATGGTTTCTACTAACCATTCTCAAACCGTGAACCTCCATAAAATCCCAAAAAATATTCCAAAAATATTCCAAGCCCTCCCAAACTTCATCCAAACTCTTTACATAATTCAAATATATAAAAAAAATGTTACATACTTGAAACTGGGGATATTACATTCTCCCAACCATTGGTATTTCCATCCTCATATAATAGAAAACCACTACCTTCCTGAAAGATTTCGGGCCATTGCTCGACCATTTCTTTCTCCTGTTCCCAAGTTTCTTCCTGAATCTGACCATACTGCCACAAAACCTGCACTAGAACAATGATTTTACTATGCATGACTTTCTCTTTCCTATCTGCAATTTGTACTGGTACATGAAATAATGAAGCATATGGATCTATGATAGCATGACCCCATTGAATCACATGGTCAGGATCAGGATGATACTTTTTCAACTAAGATACATGAAACACATTATGCACTGCACTAAACCATGGGGGAAAATCCAACCGATATGCCACCTCACCAACCCATTAAAGTATCTCAAAAGGTTCTATGTGTCGAGGAGATAACTTTCCCTACTTTCCAAATTGACAATGCCCAAGACTTGGATAGATTCTCAAGAACACATGATCATTCACCTCGAATGAAAATGGTTGTCAACAATGATCAGCATACGATTTCTAAAGACTCTAAGTTGCCTTCATCATTTTCCTGATTAAATGAATCTTCTCTGTTGTCTCTTGTACAAGGCTTAAGCCAACTAGTGAAGTCTCAACTATTTCTACCCAAAAAAGTGGAGAACAATAAGGATGCTCATGCAATGCTTCAAAAGGATCCATATGTATCAAGTCCTGATAACTATTGTTATATGAGAACTCCACTAATGGTACGTGCTCCTCCCATGAGCCATCAAAATCCATTACACAATCTCGAAGCATGTCTTCCAATGTTTTTATCATTCTTTCGGATTTTCCATACATCTGAGGATGACATGCTATACTTATGGTCAACTGAGTCCCAAGGGCTTTCTGTAAGGATTTCTAGAAAGAAGACATAAACCTCGGATCTCAGTCTGATACTATCGAAACTGGTACACCGTGCCTCTTTACCACTTCTCAGATGTAGATATTTGACAAGTCCTCCACCGTATGAGATTCATGAATATGGATGAAATGGGCCAAATTTGTGAGTTGATCCACTATCACCCATATGGAATCAGGTTTATGAACTTCCATTGGGAGAATTATCACAAAATCCATGGTTATCTACTCCCATTTCCAAATAGGAATAGGTAAAGATTACAGCATAACTTCCGGTTGTTAATACTCTGCTTTAACCTGTTGACAAGTTAAGAACCTCAAAAAAAACTCAGCCACATTCCTTTTCATGTCGACCCACTAAAACTATGTTTTCAAATCCTTATATATCTTTTTTATTCCAGGATGAACATACCATCTTTAATGGTGGTAAGTATGAAGAAGTTGTTCCCCATAAGCTATAGGTATGACCATCCGATCTTGAAACCACAAAATGGAACCCTCATCTAGCTTCTATCCCTCAATGATCTCCCCACCATTGAGTTTTTACCCCATTGCAACACATTCAAAATTGGATGTATGTTCCTCTTTAACTCTCTCAACCAAATTAGGAACAAAAGAAATTGGAAATAAAATCATTGCACTACCTCAGTCTTCACAATCCAAGTGCATTTCGGCTATCACTGATATCAACTTTCACTGGTCCAAAGCCTCTTTCTCCAACTGAGCATATGACTTTCTTCTTGATTCATTTTACACCAAATTTACTTTACCTAATGTATACATAAAGTCAAAGTTGAACATTTGGATCCATATTCTTTGTCTCATATTCAAATCTCTCTATGAAAAAATATGTTTCAAACTCTTATGATCTGTAAACACCGTAGATTTCTCATTGAAGAGGTAATGACGCTGAGTCTTCAAAGAAAATACTACAGTAGCTAACTCAAAATCGTGTGTTGGGTAGTTCTTCTCATGTAAATATAACTATCTTAATCCATAAGCAATAACATGATCTCCTTACATAAGAACAAATACTAACCCAGATCCTAAAGCATCATAATACACCACGTACCCTCATCCATATTCTAGCAATATCATGATCGATGGTGATGTAATATGAATCTTGAGATCTTGAAAAGACTTCTTACATTCTTTATTCCACTGGAATGGATCATTTTTCCTTGTAAAATTTGTCATATGTGATTCTAGTCATGAAAAATCATGAAAAAAACATCGATAATAACTAGCCAATCCAAGGAAACCGCATATCTCGAAGGCATTCTTTGGCGGCTTCCAAGAGATAACAGCCTCTATCTTTTCTGGATCGACAGAAACACCTCTTTCAGAAATAACATGGACAATTAAACCTACCTATTGTATCTAAAAAATCACACTTTGATAATTTAGCATAAAAATGATGTTCCCTCAAGATTCTCAACATTTTTGTCAAGTGTTTCTCATTCTCAGACTTTGTCCTTGAATACGCCAATACGTCATCCATAAACACCACCACAAAAGAATCCAAATATCTATGAAATATTCGATTCATCAATTCCATAAAGACCGCTAGTGCATTCATAAGACCAAAAGGAATAACCACATACTCGTAATGGCCAAATCTACTCCTGAAAGTTGTTTTCGAAATATCCTTCTTCTAAACTTACAATTGATGATATCCTGAGCGCAAGTCAGTCTTAGAGAACCACTGATCTCCCCTCAATTAATCGAATGGATCATCAATGCATGGAAGTGGATATAAAATCTTTATTGTAACTTGGTTAAGCTTATGATAATCCACACATAGTTATGATAGTGGTTTTTCATGAATAACTATTCAATTAATTTCTTATTCTTCTAAGAATGCACCATAGTGGTACACCCTGGGGTTGATCACAAGGAGGCCACTTAAGACCTATCGCACCTCATCTTCTCTTTTGAAATGTCATCACCCCATATCGAGACCTCTACATACGAGGAAATTCTCTTCCTTAAGTAAGTTAGTATACCTATTCACTGACCATCACAATCTATTTCATGATCCATCGTATGCATGACACAAATAGTGAAGGGGAGGATGATTGATAAATGAGAAGAACTCGATGGTAGAGAAAATGGGGAGACCGATCGCCGTAATCGATTTAAGCACCACTAAATTTCCCAGAATTGAAAACAGAGATAAGAAATTAAAGCACAAGAAACTCAATCAAACCACCATTCCCTCCCTCAAACAAGAACCAAGGTTAGTTCTCCATTTTTAGTGGAATTGAGAAGGGAACAATAGTGGGAGAACACATAAAATAACAAAAAATAGAAGAAGGATATGGTTGAAGAATAATACTGAACTAATATATTAAAAGAAAACTAACAATACAGAAACTAAAACACTATGATTATACTATAAATGGCCAAAAAATGCTACCTCCTAGTTTCCATCCCCTTGAAAATGAGAGGAGACACTCTTTTATAGGGAGAGGGGTAAAAATTTTGGCTCCAAATCCTTCCACCAAAAGTTTACGCATGTTATCAAAATTTAATGATCATATTTGGACAAGGTGTATTCATGAAAGGTGTTTTTATATTTATCCAATTTCCTCCCAAAAAATTTGAGCTTCTTTGGACACTTTTGGAGAGAGATATTGATGTTTTACTATGAGACATTTATTTTTTCCAGGTGACTCTTCACATTCTACAACTCTAAATCCCAATGCATTTATGGCTTTGAAAATGAATAAATAATGCATGTATACCTCAATAAAAGTAGTTCATACGGATTTCCTCTATCTTCATGTATAATTTGAGATCATTTGGTCCATACATTTAATATATATGGTCCCGTAATAAAAACTCTCAAGATCTGTGCATAGTTTTCGAAGCTTGGGTTGTGAGATAATTTTGGTCCTCCAAATGATTGATTGAGATTTGGCTCCAGAAGGAAAAAATGAATCCCAATATGTTAGGAATACTAAAAAATGAATTTTATAATTTTATTCAGTTTAGAAAAAATTATGGTTGAAATACATAATAAAAATAAAAAATTTAAATCCTAAAATTAGGCCATTTTTTATAATTAAAATAAAAAATCCACTAACACCTAAAAATGTGTCAATTGTCCATAAAATAATACTATGGTGGGATTATAAAAATTTAATTATAGAATAAAATATGCAAAAATATTAGTTTCATCACTCCCTCATACTTAACTATTTCACTTCTGGGCAATCATCATATATACAAATCAAAATCCACACGACAATCAAAAATGAGAAAACATCCATGATCATTTCCAAAATAAAATCTCATCATGTCTCATATATGAAAAAAATCTCTCTCATTCATTCCTCACATTAAAATTCATTCAACCTCAGAAATCCATCCATGAATCAATCACAACCTACCTCACATTGAAGTTTATGTCACTCTTCACTCAAGAGAAATTAAATCTGGAGTTATGCTCATACTTGGAAAGTGAATGTATCACCATAGGCTTGTGACAATTCTCATTTCTCCACAGTGTGAGACATGAAAATATTTTCAATCATGAGTACTATTTCAAGGTGAATTTTGTGTCTTAGGGTTGGTGGGAAAATTATTGAAAATTTTAAGGCTGGAAAGAGGAGGTTTGGATCTTAATTACAATGCATGAATATTCAAGTGAAAACATAGGAAATTCCTTACTCAATCCCCCCTAAAAATGTGAAGCACGACACAACCCCCTTTTTATGACATGCGACATGAGTCAATCAATTATTACAATGAATGAAATCATCCAAGTTCTCTCCCTTTTTTCTTTTTTTCCTTTTTTTGTAAAGCTCCAAAAAGGCATAACTTTTTTACTTTTTTTATAGAGAATGAGATAACAATTGAATACAATGAATGAATGAAAATTGTGCCCTTGATTTTAGAGAGGGACTTGATTCATAAAAGAATGTATAATGATAAATTCAAGATCATCTCCATTTTTTTCTTTTTCAATTTTTTTAAGGAGAACTGGAGGAAAATAAAGCACAAAGGAATGATGACTCATATCCAATTATTACTTTCTCTACTATCCAAAATGATGAAATACACCTCACACCACCCAAAAATGAAACACATCTCAAAGAGTACACATGAAAGGCCCTTCCCCCACACCCAAACTTGAAATATTCATGCAAAAATACCTAGACTGTGGGTAGGTAAGGAAAAATTATCTTGTAATGTAGCTTAAACCTATAAGGAAATTCATGGAATCTAAGGGATAATGAAAGATAGATGAACGACAGGTCTCAAGATAAAATATTTTTGTCCAAATAAGTGCCGCAGTCATGTTAAAAACATACCATGAAATCTGAATCTTTGAAAGAGAAAAGTCACAAATTTTGGTTCTCACACAAAATCCAAGTTTCCCTCAAGAAAGTGTGGGTATTAGGAAGAATATTTCAAAGTGGTATATAATACCTCATAGGACAGGATAAAATGTCTTGATTCACTGTTTCATGGGCATGGATTTCAAAAAAAATTCAAACTCATAAAAATGCTTGAAAATCCAATTCAAAGAAAAAAAATCCACATAAATAATTATTTAAAATCCATTTTTTCAAAAATCATTTCAATTTTCTCAAAATCAATTGATGTGTAAAAAATGATCAAAATATTCATTGAAACTCAAGGTCCCTAAATAATGAAAAATAAAAAGAAAAAGCGTGTGATAAAAAGCGTATGAGAATAACTACACAGGTTGAAACTACCCCCACACTTAAATTTAACTACCCCTCATTTCTACACAACAAAAAATAAAAAAAAAGGGCAGAAAAACTGAAGAGAAGGAAAGATACAATCTGACTTTATTTTCTAGTGGAATCTTTGAGTTAAGCTCCTAGCTACTGCCAATAAATCTAGAAAGCATGAAATAAATCAAAATATAATAAAAATAAAGAAAAAGAAAGATAAAGGGAAAATATGATAGATCATGGTTTAGACCCCCATGTGGATGTTATGTTTTTACTACCCTTAGTCAGGCAGTTGCAATGGTTTAACCCCAATCTGAATATGGATGGGGTTTATTGCTAAGAAATCATTATATTTTATTTATCCAAATATACATCAGTAGATTCTAGGAGTAATATTCCCCAAACAAAATAAAAATAGTCCCAACCCCTAGAATATATGAAAAAGAAAATTTGAGGTGCAAAGGGAGAGGGAAAAGAAAATAGGAGTGCTCCTATTTAACTCATCTGGAGGAGTTGTGTACACTAGTGGTGGACATAGTATAATGGTAAGTGGATTATCTTCTAGTTCAGGTTCATCAAATGATTCTTCATAGATTTCTTCTTTTATGCCATCATCCTCATTTTCACCAATGTACAACTTGACAGGCTCCTCCGTTCTCTCCTCAACACATGGAACTTCTTCTTCTTCTTCTTCTTCATCCCAAACCTATAGTAGTGGTGTTGAATCTAAAAAATTAAAATAAATGAGATTAGTTTTCAATTCAAAATTAATCATAATTGAATGAAATGAATTCTCAAAAATTAAATCTCCCTCAAAATTTTCAACTTCAAAATCTTTTTCCTCAAGCAAGGCAGTTGGGAACTCATTTGTTGAAGAGGGAAGTGGATCTTAAAGTATGGATTCAACCTCACCAATGTCTTCTTGAAATGTGGGTGGAATAAAAAATTTATTCTCCATAGATTTTCTTTTTTTTTTGTTCCATCCATAAGACTTTAACTTCTTCAATTTCAGCGGCCAACAATACAACCATCTTTATTACTTTTTCAAGAACTTTGAAATTCTCTTGAAGCATCAAGGCATTTTTATTACATTTAGATATTCAATGTCCCTTCCCTTCTAGGCTCACCATCAAAGTTTTCAACAGGAAAATAATTAAAGTAATCACCATAAAAATCTATTTTGGCCAAAGAAATTAAATATATGCAATGAAGCACATTTTTTTAGTTTTTGATTTTTTTTTTGATTTTTTTTCTTATGAAAAACAGTGTGCGTTAGAACTTGACCTCCCTGGAAACGGCACCAAATTGATGACAGAGGTTTGTCATGAACCACTATTCAATTAATTTCTTATTATCCTAATAATACACCATAGAGGTGCACCATATGGTCAATCACAAGGAGGCCGCTTACACACAGATTTTCTATTGTCTCTATTATAAATCTAGCTAATATAAAATTATAAAACTAATATAAATGGGGGAGGGGTTTGAAATGCATGAAATATAAAATACTATATATATATATATATATATGCAATGCAATACAGAATGAAGTTAGAAGAAATAAGGAAGGAAAATGTTCTTAGGAGTTCATGGTTATTGGAATCATTATTCAAAATGGTTCTCAATATTCAACTCAATGAGGTGATCAAGACCTGTCACACCTCACCTTCTTGTTTGAAATTTCATCACCCCATATCGAGACCTCTCCATATGGGGAAATGATCTTCCTTAAGTGAGCTAGGATACCACTTTTTTGACCATCAAAATCTATGTCATGATCCACCATATGCACGATATAAATAGTGAAGTGAAGGATGATTGATAAATGAGAAGAAGAACTCAATGGTAGAGAAAACGGGGTGACCGCTCACCGTAATCAATTTAACCACCACCAAAATTTCTATAATTTAATAAAGTGATAAAAATTAAAGCATAATAAAATCAATCAAACCAGCATTCCCTCCCTCAAATAAGCGTCGAGATTAGTTCTCCGTTTTTAGTATAGTTGAGAAGGGAATAACGGTGGGAGAACACATAAAATAGCAAAAAATGGAAGAAGGTGATGTATGAAGTAGAAGACTAAACTAATATATCAAAATAAAACTAATATTATAGAAACTAAAACAGAATGGCCAACAAAGGATACCCCATATTTGTCAACCCCTTGAAAATGAGAGGTGACACTCTTTTATAGGGAGAGGGGGTAAAATTTTTGGATCCAAATCCTTCCACCAAAAGTTTACATGTGTTATAAAAATTTAATGACTGGGTTTGGATAGGGTGTCTTCATTAAAGGTATTATTATATTTCTCCTCTTTCCACCCACAAAATTTGATCTTCTTTGGAAACTTGTGGAGGGAGATATTGATGTTTTACTCTAAGACATTTATTCTGTCTAGATGACTCTTCATATTCCACAACTTTGAATTCCAAGGCATTTATGGCCTTTAAAATGAAGAAATCACGCATGTCTACCTTAATAAAAATAGTTCATACGGATTTACTCTGTCTTCATGTCGAATTTAAGATCATTTGTTTTATACATTTAAGAGATATGGGCCCATAATAAAAACTATCCAACTTTGTGCATCGTTTTTAAGGCTTGGGTTGTAAGCTAATTTTGAGCCTCCAAATGATTGATTGAGCTTTGGATATAGAAGGATAAAATGAATCCCAATATTTCAGGAATCCTAAAAAAAGAATTTCACAATTTTATTTAGTTTAGAAAAAATTGTGGCAAAAATACATAATAAGAATAAAATATTTAAATCCCAAAATTGTGCCATTTTTTACAATTAAAATCAAAATTACACTAAAACCTAAAAATATGACAATTTCCCATAAAATAATGCTATGGTGGGATTATAAAAATCTAATAACAGAATAAAATATACAAAAAATGTTAGCTTCATCACATAGTCTTAGAGTTTCATCCGCCTTTTTGACAAACAAGACTGTCTACCCACGGAGACATGCTAGGCCGAATGAACCCTTTGTTTTCCAGCTCTTCCAACTGCAATTTCAATTCCCTTAATTCTATCGGTGTCATCCGATAATATGGAAGGGAACTAAAACTGGTCCTCAAAATGAGATCAATCGTAAACTCCACTTCTCTTGTGGGTGGCAACCCTGAGAAATTTTTGGAAAAACATACGGGAAGTGATCAACCACTGTTGGAAAACTTATATTTTCGATCTCTTCCACTGGTGCCAAATTCAATGCTACCAATTGGTAAAATATCGTTCTAAATTCTGGTGTCAACAAGACCATTACACCTACCTTTACATTCTGATCTCCTTTAAAGAGATGCTCGATGTTATCATCATTCATAAAACTAACTTTTCTCATATAACAGTCGATGTGAGCCTTGAACATTATCAACCAATCCATACCTAGGATTATATCATAAACATCCATCTCAATCCTAGAGAAATATCATATCAACTCAACTTCATCAACTGTTATAGAACATGTATTACACATTAAGGCTCAACATTCTCTTTGACCAAGAGGGGTTTGAAGTTTCAGAACAGAAGGCATCATCTCAAGATTTAAACCCAGAAAATCAACATCACGAGAAGCAATAAAAAAATGGGATACACCTGTATCAAACAAAGATTACATAAGGGTAGAATTTAAAAGAATCGCACCTCTCACTGTTGATGGTCCAGATTGATCATTCACAATCACCTGTTCAACTTCATACAACTGCTTAGTCGATGCACTTTGTTCTTTATTGCCCTGTTGATATTTTCCTTGCTGAGGAGTCATGGTATTCCTGTAATCACCATGGCTAGCTCTTTTTTTCTAACGAGTGGTATTTTGCTGCCCTTGTACCATCAAGCATACAATGTCTGTGACACATGGGAAATGTCCTGAACACCCTACCTCAGAGCATTACTACAATAGTGCTGAAGATTCCCCATCTGATTGCAATTGTGGAATGCTCTAGGTGGTGTCACACAATCTCTCTTCATGTGGTCCAAAGATCTACATTGAAAACATCCAGGCTTTCTCTTAGGTTTTGGAGGAAGATTCACCAATTCAGCCGTTTAATTTTGAGTCATCCCACTACCTTATAAATAAGTGTCTCTCTTCAGCTTGTTCCCAGCATTAGAGTTCTCACTGTTACCCGTAGGTATCAATATGATTCCTCCATCTGTATCTCCTAAGATTTCCCTTTCTGTCATTATTTCTCTATTGACCATTTTCATATAATTTTTTATATAGAGCACAATAATATTTGAGTGAATCTCTTGCCTCAGCCCCGATTCAAAAATGTGTGTCTTCAAGGATGCACTAGTAGAAACTTCGAGTGCAAAGATGACTAAATTCATAAATTTAGCCGCATACTCTATCACTGAGAGGTTCTCCCACTTCAAGCTGAAAAAGTCTATCGTTCTTGCAATCCTGAACGTATGAGGATAGAATTGTTTATTGAATAATTCTTCAAAATCCTCACATGCAATGTCCTGATCTAATTTAGCCTGAACTGCTAAATCCCACCATTGGTGTGCTAGATCCTCCAGCATATACATCATCAACTTGACTTTTAGCTCTGTTGGTGTGCTAAGAAAATCGAAGATTCGATTCATCTTGTTTAGCCGCACATTTGCCTTGTATGATTCTAAATCACCCTGAATGTGGGTAGATTCTGCTCTTGGAACTGAATAAAATGATCCACTTGCTTTGGTTAATCCTTTCAGTTCCCTCTATCCACATCCTGAAAATCTTGGACTATACTCTAAACCAGTTGTTGGTTCACTTGTGGCTCAGGTGCAACTACATTTTTAGCATCTTCTTCTGGTTGGTTTCTAAGACGCCTACTGAGTGTCATTTTCTATAAACACAACAAACACCATAAGTCTCAATCTCTAGTAACTGAAGGCTTAACAATTTCAAATTTACCACATCACAACTATCACAACAAGGCTTTCCCAAAATTTCATGCTTACTGTTTTCAACCAAATTTTGAAAATTTCACCATTCTTTTGAAAATTAAACCATTTTCAAAATCTCACATTTGGAAACATTTTTCAATACTTTTCAAAAATCAACATTTTTGCACCAAAATCATAAATCATTACTCAAAATGAAATATGCACTCTTAATGGGAAGTCATTTCTATCAATGTATGTCATGTTCTTCTCATTGGCTAAACTCATGACAATGATATTACAACTCCTATAAGTGTCTTCAAACACTTATGTACCCAACTCCCTGGTAACATGAAGTTCAGTATAAAAAGGTTAGCTACATCTTTTTATGCTCTATATTTCAAGTCCCGACAATTCTACTCAGTTCTACCATCCTAACTCGAGAATTAAACCAAAATGAATTTCAACTCCAAGACTGACAATCAATACCATTTGTCCCAAAATGAAAGATGAGCTGACCAAGATTGATTCCATTTGTAAGTCAAGGACCAAACAAGCTGATACCACTTGTAACATCCCGCCCCTCCTCAATGGCTTGAGTTGAAGCAGAATTTCTACTTGGCCTTATACGACATCCCCAAGATGTCAAAGACTGACAATAAATGCCAAGGGATTCAATACAATTGGTGGACGATTTTCTCTTTGAAAATAAAACAACATCAACCAAACATACCATAACCAAAACCACTATATGATGCATGATAACAACATATGACAACTCAATGTATAACAAATCATACCAACTATATCAAAGTACCAAGTGGAAACTAATATCAACATTAAATACAAAGCGGAAGACAAAATCAACAATGCTCAAAGACTCCAAATAAATAACTCTACAACTCCAAATATGCTTCATGCTCCAACTCCACAATACAGCCAAGTATCACGAAGCACCACTAAAGAAATGTGATACATTCCCTTTGCTTGTGTCTCAATAAACAATGTCTGCAAAAACACCAAAATGTCAAAGCAGGGATGAGTAATGAAACTCAGTAGGTTTTCACTAAATGAATTTCCTACTCACACCGCTAGGATAGAACAAGTTAGTGCATGTATATAAAACAGTTTATATAAGACAATTCAAACAGTTTATATCAAAGTGAAACCATTTCAAAGTAAAACAGTTTTCATACCAAAACAGTTTTCCAAACCAAAGTCATGTCCAAAGAAAGCAACCAAACAATTCATTCAACCATTCTCAATTTCATTTGGCATGACCCATTCCTCTTCACACAACCACACACACACACACAACCACACAAGCTTGGTGTTACCATTGACAGTGGAACTTCACATCCATAACTCGTCCCTTTGATGGTGGTACTTCACAACCAATATCCATATCATTCAACTCACGCTTAACCATTTAATCCAACAGTACACCAACACATTCTTTGTCAAACCATTACAATAAAACTATCCTTTTATTGAAAATACTATTCTATGCGTCAAAACCAATCAACCATTTTAAAATTATCATTTCAAAATCATATTACCACTTTCACTTTCCACCAAAACACTCAATTTTCACAATTCCAAAAACCATCACTAAAGAAGGTTTCCATCAAGCATTTCACAAAAAATTCACAATCAATTTCAAGCAAAACAATCAATTTGAAATCATGTCTTCAAGTTCTAATAAGAGGAGTCGAGAGTGAGGCCACCTACCTCAGAAACTATGGCGAAAATGAAGAACGACACTAAAACTTCAACAAAACCGGGTTGAATCTCCAAAAAAACTCACCTTAGATCTCGTACCCTAACATCAACACATCTATATCTCATAATTATAGGCATACACTATCATAGATCCATCACCAACGGATCAAATCTATGAATCCAATAGAGGGAAGAGAAGTAGATCTAAGGAAAACGACCAAGAACAGAGACTTACCACACAATTCGACCTTCAACGCACCAAGATTTTCCAACGGATCGCTTCCGAATCGAAGGAGGGAGTCTCCATAGCCTTTGGGAGGAAGAAAAAATGAGTTAGGGTCGTAAATAGTGAAAACGAGGGGATTTGGAGTAAAACTGAGTTAGATCCACTTTTTTAGGATCTAACTTTTTACCGTGCACGATTGGGTTGCACTGTTAGGAAAACTGTGCGTCAACCGTGCGCCAGCCACTGCCTCCCCTACACCCTTTGCACGGTTGGCTCGCACGGTTAGACAAATTGTGCGCCTACCCAGAAGTCTTTGTCTTACTATGCACGGTTTCCTATAGGAGTTGCACGATTTCTACTAACCGTGCAACTCCAGAAAAGCCCCAAAAACATTCCAAAAGTCTTTAAAACCCTCTCAAACTTCACCCAAAGACTTTACATACTTCAAATACATAAATGAAGGGTTGCATACTTGAAACCGGGGGTGCTACAGTTATACTAGTGGGTGCCCTAAACCCAACTTAAAACAGTACTTTTCGATTATCATATCAAATATAGAGTGAGTTGTGCATGATGTACACTTACCATAATAGTGTTGATATTTCTACATCTACTATTTATATGGTAATGTCCTTAGATTGCTTATCATATCAAAAGGTTATAGTAGTTCCCAAACTATAATGAGAACATCAAGATATTAAGACAATAATCTTAAAAATATGTCTTATGGTCTAGATACATCATACTAACTAGACACAAATGATGTATGACCATCTGGTGTTAGAGATTCATAAGCATTGAGACTTTTTCTCATAAAGTTTGCACTTGGTGATCTTGAGTGAGATCATGAGAATTGACCCGCCAATAGAAACGTCACATGTTTCAAGTGTTATTGGTTGTTCCTATCTGTGAACACTTGTAATGGTCTCTTGACTTGAGATTATTATTAGTGTGTATTATTTAATCGTGTACAATGATGTAAGATGAAAACAATGACATTAATGTCGTAGTAAGGTAGTTTGCATTGGGTGCATCATTGGTGGTATGACATTGATTGAATAATCAAGAAAGAATTTTTCACTTCTAAAAGGAAATAATATCTTGAGTCTGGTTAATCAGGATAGTAGTACCCTCACTAAATTCATGGTCATGGTAGAAGAAGATAAGTCCATCCATTAAGGTCAATAAACAATAAAGCAAGAAAGGATGATCACACGAAGTGTGTGCCCTGCTTTATGAGATATCATGAGACAAAGTAAGAATATTCAGAAGTCTACTTTATTCGTATGAATAGGAGTTTAGGACACGGTGGACCCCACCATGGGGTCCGAGTGATGTCCGAGAATATATGATCGCCATAAAATAAATAAATTCATATAATCTGAGTTTAGAATAATTGGTATTAAATTTATTTCTTAAAATTATTTACAAGTATTAAAGTAAATACATGGAAAAATATTATACTAACGACTATTATTGTAATATTCAAGATTCGTTTAATATTTGCGGGAACAACGAGTCGAGTTAATGACTCACTTTTATCAATTAATATATTTATTATATTATAAGAAAGTGATAAAAATATAAATAACATTTATGACACAGTTGGTCATAACACGTCATTCATGGCTTATTTAGTAGGCAATAAATATCCGAGGATCAGGGAGCCATTTCTGAGTGTTTTTTACCTCACTATATAAGTCAGAGGAGGCTCTCACTCCAGGTATTGTTTATCCTATGATTTTGAGAGCCTCTCCCTCCTCTCTCTCGCTTCCTAAAGAGAGAAGTTATCAATCCATGCAATTGATCTGAGTTCTCTTTCTCCAATCGAAGGATCGATGTAGCGGCGATCGTCGGGTGTCGAAGGCATCATCGGATCACTGCGCTAGCACCTAAATTTTGACGATCAATATTCCCACAGATTTTTGAAGCGCATCTGGACGATCTAGAGGGATCTAGCTTCGATTCCTTCAAGCAACTGTCACCGACGACGTACAATTGTCGAACACGTCATCAAATTGAACAAGGTGTTTTTTTTATTTAATGTTTGTGCTTAATCCATTTTTGCGAGATCTTTGGATTGTGACCAGGTAGCGTTTATGTTGGTGATGACGTTACAACTTCGATCACATCATTAAAATTTTAAATTCTTGATATTTCAGTTTTACGGTGCGTGTCTGATACCAACACCTTTCACCTTGCCATTGTGGAACTGAGAGTTTCCCAAAGCTGGCATTTGGTGGAGACACATAGCTTGTGCTTGCAATGAGCTTCTAAACTTGTTTCTGATTAACGATTCACAAAGCTTGAAGGCGAGCCAAAGCACCATTCATTTGCAAGCACCATTCATTTGCTTTGATTGGTTTTAGTTCTTCTGCATCTGGGTTGCTTGTCTCTTTCATTTGTTGGTGGTGCTCTTCTGTGTTTTTTACTCTTGGGACGTCAAAACTTTTGCTTCCACACCCTTATGTATTTTTCTTCTCATTCTCAATTTCTCAGCTTGAAAGAAACCATAATAAAAAATTAATGCATTTTGCATTGTTGCGTTGGAAACCAACAATTATTGTGGATTTTGTTAGGTTGAGTCAAAACTTGATCAATGCATTAATGAAGGGACTTTCATGAAAGCTGACATACCCTCCTTGGGGATGAGTTTGAAGTCGATCTCAAAATTCACTAATGACAGAATCTTAATTCAACATGTGACAACTTGACATGTCTAAGATCAATGAGCGATTTTTTGTTACATGTGCAAAGAAAATACCAATATAATAAAAGTGGGTGGTGTTTGATTCAAGGAAATAGTCAATTTTATATATAAGATGGATTACACTCCCAAATCAAAAAAAAAGTGTTTAGTGTCTACTGAAAATCATATGGAACGTATATTAATTTTGTCAACAATTGGCAACACTGCCAAATGGTTGAGAAGGAAATAGCTATCATGAAAAATGATTTTGCAACGCATCTCAACTAAACATTCTACCATCATCCAATCTCGGTGTTCTACAGTGTCACTAAAAAAATTCCTCAACCTCAAGAATTAAAAGAAAGTTGATCAAACTTAGAAATTGCAATCGCTTTAAAATATCCAGAAAACTAATTATAACGCTACTTTAAAAAAGTAATGAAAACAAAGTAGAAAAGAAAGTAGGAACCATTTTGATTCATCATCCCGTCATTTATGGTGGTCCAGGCACTAGAGAAAAACTCTGATAAAGGAGTTTCAGGCCTTTATCCAATAATTAATTAACAGTGGTGGAATGCTGTTGACCACTAAAGGTGGACAAAGAGGGCGATGATTCTCTTTTGGACGCAACCCTGTTTTATTCTTAAAATCAACTAATATTAAAATAATTCAACATATTTACAACACATTATTTTAAATGCTTCAACTGGGTAAAGTTGCATCATATTTAACATTTGTCTAACATAAATAGGTTAGAGCTGACGACTTCATTAATGGATTGGATAACATCACGCCGCTTAATTAAATGGATCATGTTATGGGTTCATCCAAATTGCCACATCTAAGTAGCACTACCCTTTAAACTAAAATACTTACCAATTACAATTACTTTCAACATGAAAGAGAAAAGACAAAAATATGAAAGGATTTTCTTAGCCATCATATCAACAATCCACTCACCAATAAACACTGAAATGAAAAAATCTCTCTTAAGAACTGGTGGATCTAAGGCTACACTTGGTACGAGGGAAGCTGCGTATTGGAAATGGAAAACCAATATAACATCGCATCCCGTACCTGTGGCGCTATACCCTTCATCCAATTCAGAAACATACATAAAAATATATATTCTGAAAGGAGTTTACTCGGACCAAAACTTCACAAAGGCAGTGAAAAGGGCTTTGAAAAATGCCAGAATTGGATTGGTCTCTCGTCTGACAGATTTCTTGGCAGCCCATGATTCACTGAAAAGTTGGGCAAACAGATAAACCATGAGAATTCCCCGAGTTGTTCGGAACAACAATAGAAAATAGTGTAATGAACCTATGCACAAGGAAAACAGATATAATAACCCCTGTCTAGTTTACAAAGAAAAGATGACAGTTTCGGTTTAAAGTGATTGAACATATTGAATTCATCACAAATTATAATATATTTTCAAACTCTTGATTCAACATTTACACCTAATCCACTCATAATTAATGAAGGTTGTTCGAGAGAAAGTAAAATTAAATGCGCTTATCTTTCTTTTATTTTGAACCACAAAAACACTATTTTTTTCCCCTAATAATAGGACCAGGGATGGTATCTAGCATAACATGCTATAAAATATTAAGTAGTGGAATTTCAAAATCATTTTATAACTTATTTCAGTATACTTTATTTTTTTATGCTACATTATTCCATTTTTAATTAAATCAGACAAATAATTGGGGATCATAACTTGAGTTGAACCCAAGTTATCTCCATTCCTATCTCAGAGTTAGGCTCTGTTTGACGGCACCAATTGAAAAATATTTATAACCCTTATCAGTTGTGATAAACATTTCAAAAATATAAGTGATATCTGTTCTTTTCCTGAAAGAACACTCAACACTTGAATTCTAGAAGAAAATCAATTAAATAAGTGGCAGAAAAACAATTTCTCACTAAGCAATATAAAAGCACTTGTACAAAAGCACTCAAGTATTATAAACACTTTTCAATGAATGTAGTAAAACACGGCTTTCATTGAGTTGATGAGAATTTTTTATTTTTAAAAGCTATTCATTATTCAAAAAAGATTTCTCAGTTTGATAATTTCACTAAATATAAATCAGCGCCAGTAATTGAGCACTCGTTGGGTGATACCCATTGAATGGTATGTACTAGCATCTTATTGAATAACATGAGCTACAACCCTCCAAATTACATTTATATTGCATTAGTCTATCTCTCTTTTCGTCATATCTTGCCAGCGCCACATGAAAAATAGTGCATTTAGAGCACCGCCATGTCAAGGCGGAAGCTGCGGGTTCGAAGGAGACGGCTCCAGTCAAGAAATAATCAAGTCATCTTTCTTTTTCTATAAAAAAAGCCAAAGGGCATCGGAAGGTGATGGCAAGCACTGCACCTGGCTAAGGTTGGCTGGGGTCATCGTTTGTTGGCTGTTTTGGCAGTCAGTTCATTGGTAAGAGTGGTGGTGCGGCGGTGAAGATGGCCTTGCGATGGTGGTGGTTCTGTTTCTGGTTTTCTGGTGCTGGTTTGATCTCGCTATTCGGCAGTGTCTTGTTTGTGGTGGTGGTTTTGGGTTGATGTTCCGATTGTTGGGTGAGCTTCTCTGATGGTGATTCAGATTTGGTGGTTCATCAGCACCAACCGTCAGGGTGCAGGCAGAAGCGAGCTCGGCGGCAAAGCATGTAGATTCTTGTCCACATTAGTAGTTTCACTCGGAGGCGACGGGCTCGAGGCGCTGACATGGGTCATGTCAGGCAGTGTTATCCCGATCCAACTCATGCCAGAGAAGCCTTTGCTTTTGCATCTTGTTTTTTTTTTTTTTTTTTTTTTTTTTTGTGAATTTTGGATTTTGTATGGTGTTTTTGAAACTGTGATCCGTAACGGGTTTGGTCTGGTTTATTGTATGGTAGGTCCCCACTTTAACCCAAAAGTGGTTTTATTAAAAATCAAAAAAATGGATTTGGAGGGAAAAAAATGGAGCACACCATGCAGTAAAACCGGTGGACTCGATCAATGAATAAAATTGTTTAATCACTTCCAAGATTGCATTTTTAGACAGCCAACTTTCAAAAAAAAAAAGGTAACTTGAGGTGCAAATTCACTTCATCCTCAGGGTTCATTATGCGAGGCAAATCTGCCCTCTGGGCCCAACAGCTCAGCCAGGTCAGCCGACCCAGCCCGGCCCAGGTCCCGGCCCTTTTTTCAAAATAATTTTTTTATCACAAAATAATACATAAATAATTTTCTTAAAAAATTAAAAACCAAGCTGGACCGGGCCCAGTATTACACCCCTGAAGCCATGATCATAAAAACTTTCATCTACCGACCACTATTTTCTATTTGACCTCACTTTTATTCAAGTGCATGAGAATGATGTAAGAGAACATGAAAGTAATGAATTAAATATGCTATAAAATATTTGGGGATTTATAAGTAATAGGATTTTATATTTTAATTCTTTCCATTTTTATTTATGAAAGGTAATCATCTAGAATGTTGACTGGAATCCTAAAATGTCATCATTCCAATTTTAAAATTTATCAAGTCAATTATAACCTCATATTTATAAAAGCCATTTACTAATAACAACCACATATACTTACAGGTTAATTCTGTCCAAAGAAGGATTGCTTTCTCCTGGGGATCTGTGAGTTGCAAGCACTCCGGGTGTTGAACCACCTGGGACACTGATAGGCTACAGAAGGGAATAAAAATAACATAAATCAAATTATTAATTTGATACAGTGACCATGAGACACAGGACATATGTTCAGCTCATATTGAGCAAAAAAAGCTAAACAATAAATAAAAAACAATTAATAAAACAAAGAGAAATAATAATAACAAAACTACAAAATATAAACATGTTAAAATGGAAAACCAAGGCATTCCATTGATATTTGAAGCAGAATTCTGACATCACAACATTAGGCATTGTCAAGATTCACATGAGCATGTTACTGGAATTTTATAAATGGGAAAAGAAAACAAAAATTACTCTCAAATATTGCAAATATATATTGAAGAAATATGAAAGCCAAACTTTTTAGGATTAAAAGGCATCATAAGCTAACTATAAAACAAAACTCACCGTAACTTCTTTAATAGACTGGCCTGTTTCAATTGTCTCCGACGTTGTAGCAACACAAGGAGAAGGCACTGGATTGTTGCAATAATCGCTCTCAGTCACAGCACCTCGTTCGCTTGCTGAACCATTCAAGCCTCCTAATGCAACACTTCCATAATTTGGGGCAGATTTCCCATCTACCAAATCAGGTTTCTCATCTGCAAAGGAAGAACAGTGTCCCGCTGAACTCTTCTCATTTAAAGCAGGACTGCCATCTCCAGGCTCACCACTCTTGCTCGAAACAGAACCCAGATTCTCAGATTTCATATGACCGCGTTCGATCTTGATTTCTTCAAGGGTTTCAACTAGCTCCTCAGCTTCACCTGTCCCTTCTTCCAAGCATTGACTTCCTTTTGCAGCTGACCTTAATGGAAGAGTCTCTACTTCAGCCAATGAACCCTCCATTTCACTGGCAAGTCGCTCAATTTTCTTCAATGTCTCGTTACATTTTTTATGCTCATCACCAGCTGGATCCCCACTTACTATCCTTACATTTTCAAAACTCTGAGATTCAGGAGAGGGAAAATGCCTATTCAAATTTATAAGCTTCTCTTCACTCAACACCTGGTCATGACTAGGTGGTACAAAACAAGTTTCATCAGGAGAGACTATATCTGCAGGTTCAACATGCTTTAAGGAGACACCTGTTGCAGTTATAGATACTCCAGCAGCATAAGCTTCCATTTCATCAACATTTTTCTCACCCACTAAACTGTCATTGCCATGCAACTTTACAATTTTACCATTTTGGTGATCTGTATGATTCCCATCAATCATTTGCACATTGGCAAAGTTTTGATGTTCGGACTTAGCAAAATGACCATTTGAATCAATAGCAAATTCTTCATTTGAAATCTTGGCTACAGGTTTGGTATATTTTGCAGTTGCAACTCCCATTGTGTCACTTGATTCAGCAACAAAAGCTTCTATCTTGTCAACATCATCCCCTGTTCCTAAAGTGCCATTAACTTGAAACATTATTAACTCGTCATTCCTTCCATTATCCTCGCTTGGAGGCTTCCCATAAACTATTTTCTCATCATCCAACCTTTCAGATTCATATTTGGTAACCTGCCCAAGTGAATTCAAAACCAGCTTTTCATTTGTATCCAGCTGGTGATCAAGTTCAAAACAGGTCCCATCTGATGACAAAGAAAACTGTGTTTGAGGTTCAACAGAATCTGGTGCTGCAGGAATTTGTTTTGTGAACGCATCAGAGTTTTGTTTCACAGTGGAAAACTTCGAAGGACCAAGCACTCTATTTTCTTGAATTATTTCTCGAACGATCTCCCGCACCGTGTAAAAAGAACCACCAACTTCCTTGTGTGTGAGGCGAAGAGAAGGGAAATCACCACTATTCAATTTCTGATATCTACAAGACGGTTCAGGGATAAGCAGAAATTCCAAGTAATGATAACAACTTCAGCGTGAGTTTCACAAAAATTAATGGCCTTCAGATGCCAAATCTATAACCAAACAATTAGTGAGGTATACCAAAACTTTCAAATAACAAAGGTACGATACTCAAAACTTGGCAAAAGAAACATAAAAATAATATCCAACTAGGGTCAATTGGCAGTGGATTAGCATCATTAAGCTTCTCAATACTACAGAATCATAAGAAAAGTGATTGCCACAGTTAAAGAGTAGAGTAAATTGCACAGACCACTCCTCGGATTAGGTGAACTCGCTCATGATTTCCCATATATCAAAATTTGCATTGCCCTCAGATGAAATCCTGGCACAATAAAATAAACCCATAATTGCCTTACCTTTAAAAACGTAAAAATAAAATGAAGCGAGAAATAGATTAGAATCTTTATTATAAAATTACCGTATGACTGCATTCATTGAAATAACTAATTGGAAAAGGTGGCAGTTTTAGGCAGTGTGGGGCTAAGGAATGGGGAAACACAAACCTTAGCCCCGAAAATGTTCAATGAACACACTGCACGATCAATACGGTTCCAACCAATAAGAACACCACAGAGAATGTTTTCCACTAAGAAAGAAAAAACGAACATACAAGGACCAAAGTAATTATCCAAGCAAAGTCCTTGTTAAATCTAGGAGTAGTCACCACCTCTACCTCGAGGGTATAATATTCACTCTCAAACGAACGGATACACACCTCACAGAAACATAAACCACAAATGGAGAAGAAACAAAAATGCGAAAGCAAATGCTTACAAAGTTGAGTTCAAATAACAGGACTCGGATTCATTTTACAGCAAGAACGCATCTCCAACCCCATGTACCAGCTCTTTTGGATCAGTATGGTAGCATCATCATCGTAACGGATCACAAGGAAAGAACAACCGGGAGTAACCAATCAAGGGAAGAAATTCTAACTAGAGAGAGAACTCGAGAACTCTCGCAAAACTGAAGTGACCGAGAGAGGCAACCTCAAGGCATAAAGGCAAGGCTGTTTTGGTACTGGAAGAAGATGAGTTCTGTGCCAGTGGTGAAAATCAGAGGAAGGCCACTAGAAGGTTTAGATTACAAGCCACAGGTGAAAATGAAAGAAAAAATGAGATCTAAAACTAGCCACCTCACTGGGTTTCATCTATTCTCTGATAAAGAGAAAGCTTGACGGCATGATATTCATGTGTGTTTTGTAGGGATTATGGATGTTTCTATTGTGATTCAAAGGAGTAGATGAACCCTTAGTTGATGTTGAAGAAGAATGAAGTGTCCACGGGCCAAAAGTGGAAGAAGCTCCTCTCCGCCCCCCACGAAGATATCGCATACTAGAAAGCATGCAAAAGTGTAACAGAGGAGATTGCTCGCAAGAAAGAAGCACACTGGTATACTCCCTTTCCCCTAATGGCAGGTTTCATGAGGTATAGTGAGTAATTAATAGACAACAAAGATTTAATGGTTAACTCTCCTGTTTCCTATACTGAGCCACGGCTCAAGTAGGCTTAATGTGGTTGGCTAGTATTTCTTTAAGTGGTGAAATGCTCTCTGAAAATTAAGAAAAATGCAGCACTGGAAGAATGGGATGTTTTGAGCTACACAAGAAATGTTTAATTGTCTTGGATTTGTGAGTCAAAAGGGAAGAAAGGTTTGACACGGGTTGACAACAAAATCCAAAGAGAGGGATTGTTGGACCCAAAGGATATTCGTTGTTGGGTTTTCTATCAACCCATGAAGCATCAACCTATCAGGAGGGAAGTACAGTGAAGATCTTATGGTGATACTTAAAGGATTATTGAAGATCGGAGAGCTTGGTTGAAGCACGGTTGGAAAAGTCTCTCACGGTCCGGGGCATGTTTGGATGAAGGGGACTGTGAGATGTGTTGGATTACATTTAAGAAATGATTATGATGACTCTTGATGCTTGGGAAGCATGTGGAAAGTCTGGAAGAAGTTAAGACTCCCAGAAGATTGTCAAAAAGATTGCTGGAAAAAGGTTGAAGAATTGGCTAAGGCTGCCGTGCAGAAGAGCACTATCGACTGTGGCAATACTTGGAAAATATGCTGAAATGGATGATCTATGCGTTAAAGATTTGCTGACGATGAATTCTGTTTACGTCTCATAAAGACCCAGGTATTGAACTAGGTGGAGTAGAAAGAATATATTCGTTCAATGCAAAGTGTTATAGTGAGTAAAAGTCCCGAGCAAAATGCAGTCGCGTGAAGTAGAAAAGCGACAACAGAAGTGAAGCAAATGTGCAGAGTAAAACCACAAAATTCTAACCAACACATTTGCGTGAAGTAAAAAACAACGATGACCAAAGTAAAGCAGATAAGTTGAGTAAATGTCAAGGAAACGCAACGAGCAATATTTGGAGAATATTTGGTTGTGTAAAATATATTTTAATTATCTACATCACGCAGAATATATCCAGCGGTTTTCTTTTGAGAGTTCTATTGCACCCATCAAGTGACTCCCGCCCACTCCTGCAGACGCCCCATCTCCAATCGGCCCCATCCTCTTCTTCGTCGGCACTTCTATACGCGTCGCCTTGTGCGACGAATCCAGCCGCGACGGCCCTTTGCGACCCCCTCCCTGCGCCGCATCGGCTCATCTCTGGTCGGCGACTCCCACGCGAGGCCATCTCTAGTGGCCCGCCTCCCTCCCGACCGGCATCCCTGCGCGATCCCCCCCCCACCTCCGCCGACGACAGCCTCTCCCGTGCGCAACGGATCCTGCCGCGCCGACTCCCTGCAACGTCGTCCGGTCCAACGGCGGCGGCTTCAGCATCCTTGACCGATTCACCCGTTTCAACTCTTTTGCGGCTATCCCGGGTCCCCGATCTCTGTTGCACCTGACTGCAGCCTTCCCAACGCCATCTCGCGGCTGACCGGCCTGTGGTTCGTTGGCATCAGCCGGAACCTCATCTCCAGCGAGATCCCGCCTGGCCTGGCCAACCTCCGCTATTCCCTCCCGTCCGGCCAAATTTGGTTGGCTGCGCCTGCGCATCTTTTCTTCTCAAACATCCGCAACAGCCCCTCCACCCCGCTCGTCCCCTTGTGCCGCACGCGCCATCTGCCGACTACGCCTCCTTTCCGATGCCCTGTAGCCGACCCTCCCGTGCAGAGATTTCCCTGTGCTCCATCGATCGGCCCCGTCTATGCGGCTTTCCCGACGCTTCATTGACCGGCCCGCCTGTGCAGTTTTCCCGGCATCTCGTCGAGCGGCCTCACCTGTGCGGCTTTCCCAGCGTCTCGTCGACCGGCCCCGCCTGTGCAGCTTTCCCGGTGCCTCGTCGACCGGCCCGCCCGTGCGGCTTTCCCGGCGCCTTGTTGGCACATCTTTTCATCATCCATCATTTTCATCTCAAAGGGGAGCTGCGATCGCGGATGATTTATTTTGTTTCGTCTTGTTTTGTAATCAAGCTGGGTATATCCAGCTTGAGGGGGAGTGTTTGCAGTATTTTGTGTTTGTTTTGTTTTCTTTGGTTTGTTTTCTTTAATTATACGTTCAAACTAGGTAGACATAGCTTGAGGGGGGGTGTTGAAGTTTGCGTCCCACATCGGACTTGTGGTCTTATGTGGTCTTACGTGGTCTTTATTATTCATTATAAAATAACTTCAAAACCTCCCTTAGAGAGGCATCTTGGGTATTGGGTTCACCTCTCTCCCATTTCTACAAAAATATTTGTGGAATATTAAGAAGATATTAGTGGAGATACAGATTTTCCATATCTGCAGCTCAAAGCATGGCATTTTTGTCGGGGAGTATATTCAACCTCACATGGGTATTTCTGTTTAAAGAAGACATGGCTGAGATATGATCAAGGTAACGTGGGCTGAGATATGATCAAGGTAACGTGGGAGTTGTGACACACTCAAACTGGTATGTGACCATTCCATTGAATTTAGGTTTATTCTGGATTGAAATGGAGGACAAAGGAGATTTTGGGCAAAATGAATGGCTCATGCACGGTTAAATAATAATGCATTTTAACTGTGCATTTCAAGAATTTGGAGCCAGTAACCAATGCACAATTAGGTGCGGGTGTATTTTAGAAAAATAAGGACAGTAAGGAATGCACGACTGATACAAGGTTTGGGTAAACCGTGCATCCTAACTATGCATTCAGTGAAAGATGCATGGATTTATTTTCAAAACCTCAATTTCCTCCGTTGACTCTCAAACCTAACCAACTTTGTCAGGTTTAAGGCTCTCCTGGGATGATTTTGAGGGTTGTTCACCATAAAACGACAAATCCCACTCGAGCAATGGATGGATCAACACCCGATTGAAAGTAAGGGGTTGTTGATCTCTTGTATTCTTGGATCTCTCTTTCTTTATCTCCATTCTCTCTTGAAAACTCCGGTGTGGAGATTGGATCATAAACGGAAGGATCGTGAGGTCGATTCCTTGATGATGGGAACTAAAGGATCGAATCAAACACGTCATCGCCAGAACTAGATCTGCAGGATTTCCAAAATTCTTGTCTAAGGTAGGTGGTTTCTATTCTTTCATATGATGGTTGTGATCATTGATGTGCTTATTAATTTGTTTTGATTAATTGAACTTGATGTGGATTTATCAAATAATGGTATGTTCGAAATTGAATTGATAAATCGTGAAAATTGGTTTTTGTGAAAAATTGATTTTTATCTTGATGGAAAACATGGATTGAGATTTGATAAATCATTTTTGATTTTGAAAAGGGAAATTATTTATGGAAACTATGGGACTTTGTTTAAACATTGGTTTTTGGGTGAGAAGCGGAATTTCTGAAAAAATGAGTTTCAATGTTAAATCATGTTTGGATTTCAAATATTGGATTTTGTGGATTTGGTTTTGGAAACCGGTTTTGGAAATAAAATGGTTTTGGGATAAATGAATGGAAACAGGATATGAGTTGTAGGCAAAAGTAACGTAAACACAGACAAGCACTGTGGAAAAATGGACAGGAATGATCATTTTTCAATATTACATGAACGGGAAGGACCCTGACAAGGACAGGAAGAACCGTGAATGTAAACACCTGGATGGATGACGATTCATTGTGGGTGACACTATAATCATTGGAATTTGTGAATGTAAATTGTTTATTACTCATGATGCCCTAAGCTTGCTAATATAATGTGATCTAGATATAATGCTCATATTGTGATAATGTTGTGGATACTGGTTTTGACTGGGGTATGGGTGAACCGGGTGGGGTTACCCATGTTTTAAAAACTCACAGGAGGGTTAGATTTGATATGATGTTTTATTTCATGTGAAATGGTTTTATGAAAAGCTGTTTTTGCAAAGCGATACTTGTTTTTAAAAATGGCATTGACTTGAGCATTTTGGATAGATAGCGCATGGGAACACATGAGTGATTT
This sequence comes from Viscum album, assembly GCA_963277665.1. Classification (NCBI taxonomy): domain Eukaryota; kingdom Viridiplantae; phylum Streptophyta; class Magnoliopsida; order Santalales; family Viscaceae; genus Viscum; species Viscum album. Next base: position 46,212,796 of record OY728122.1, read on the forward strand.
GGGAAAATCTTACTAGGTAACGTTTTACTCACCCCTACATGCATACCTCAGTCTGTATGTAGATGTTATATGTCATGATGCAAGAAGGGAAGACTTCATTGTTCGCCAGCAATGGACCTTAGGAGCTGAAGAGGAGGGGGGGCATGTCAGTATTCGGCCATACGATGGAGCAGAGTTATCCATGGAGGATAGGCAGCTATCTTTTGTTTTTTGTTGCATTGTGTCCATATACCTGGTCTGATTTGTTCCCACTGCACTCCACTTACCTTTCAAGTTGTTTTAAAGTTTGGTTTTGGTTTGAAGTGCCCGGGAATGGATACCAATGCAACATTGGGAGGGGGGTTGAATCAGTGTTGATCATTTTTTATGATTATACTCTTTAATCAACCATCGGTACTTGTTAGAGCACAAATCCACTCATGATTTCAATTATTCTTCATCACCCGTATGCAAATGAAATAAAGACGGTAAGCACACAGCTTTACAAGATTTACCAACTCGATGTAAGTGGCTAGTCCTTGGGTATGTTGTGGTTGTTGTCTCACTTCCACACGACTGATCTCTTGGTATCAAGATGCTGACAGTGGGGAAAAGGTATAGGTCTCACCAGTGTTACAGGCATCCCACCTATCTTCTTCTTCAGTAGGTGTAAACACCTGGATGTAAAGAAACTCCTTATATTTCACTGGAAATATACAGCAGCAGATACAGGAGTATCTTTTGAAAATCTCACTTGTTAAAGCTCCATGCTATAGGGTAAGTCAGAAACTTATCACTTCTTGAAGCCTTTGCATGAACACGCAGTCCATAGGCTTACAAGAACTCAGACCACAACCCTCTCTCTTCAGATTTGGCAGGGTTATCTTCTTCTTCACTCAAGTTTTTTTCTCAAGCTCTGCAGTCTCTCCTGGGCTCGCTTTTTTCCACTCCTAACTTTCACATCGTTTTATTCTCACCCACAATCCACGATTGCAGCAGTTATCGCCATAATTTTAGCACGCAACGGCTCCAATAAATGGGATGAAACTGCCTTGACCAAACCACCATAATCATTAATAATTAAGGATAATTATTGCATGAATAACTTCCTTTAAATTGTGGCATGAATCTCGGAACAGATGGAATATCAGAATTGATTCAATGTTAGCAGTAATTCTGATCTTCACTATGACACAGCACCTGAATCATGCAAATCACACGTACCTCAAGTCTTCGCCAATCACACGTAGCAATGCTGAACTCCCACAACCTTCAGATATCTCATTTCCCCATTACGCAACAACCAGCCACACTCACACAGCTTCACATTCAGACACTTCTCATTTATGCAGATCTGGTTCTCACTTAACGCAGCTTCTATTCTCATTTAATCAGCTCCAATACTCGCTTAGCTCCAAAAAACTCGGGTTTGACAGCAGTGAATCTTCTGAATAATAAATATCATCATTGACCGGAATATGAAAATAATAAATCTTTGTTTAAATCCACAGGATCCTGGTGAAAGAATCTTCAAAAAAAATCATTCGGCCAACATCAATCAATGTCATGTCATAGCCTTCAAATTCCATCTTCACATCTTCAAGAAATCTTCATGAAATGTGAAGTAATGCAAAAACAGAGCATTTTATCATAATTTGAAATACTCAATATCTTAAGCAGCAATATCCATAATTTTGGCAAAGTTCACGGTCACTTTGTTCTGCACGGTCAACTCTGCTCATTTACAGTCACTTGAAATGTTTTGTAAGGTCAGCTCTGAGCCCTTCAGGGTCAACTCTGAACTAGTTCACGGTCACTTCATTTGTTCTACACGGTCGACTCTGAACTAGTTCACGGTCACTTCATTTGTTCTACACAGTCGACTGTGAACTCTTCACGGTCACTTCATTTGTTCTACACAGTCGACTGTGAACTCTTCACGGTCACTTCATTTGTTCTACACGGGTCGATCGTGGCCAATGCAGTCACCAAATTATCAGCATTTTCAGCCAAAGATCACAATCTCAAATGCGCTTCAACTCAATGCAATTTTGTCAACTTCATCAACATAAACTAACAATCTCCCAACATGAATATTGACAACAGTATGCATATATATTGATGAGAAATACAACACTCCAAGCTTGCTTGCAACATTTCCAAACTTCACCAAGTTTTGGGTCAGCAATCTCCACCTTTGGGTTTGTTGATACTTTCTTTTAACTATCTCAATTTATTCAAACTCAATTTACCCTTTGAGTTTCTCAATGTATTTCTCCCCCTTACTAAAATAAATACAAAGAATATTTCCAATGATGGATATCAATGGCGAACAACCTTGTTAGCATCCACATTGCCTCACATTTCTTAGCAAAGACTTCTCCTGACAGAGATTCGAGGAGAGGGGAATATATTGTTGGCCCCACCAGGTTAGTATTTAACCTAGTGAAGCCAACAATATTTCTCTCTCCTTGAATCAGGGTGTGATGAAATAAAACTATTTCCCCTTGTTATCTTGTTTTATCATTAAATAAAGCTCTCTTCTCATAGCAATATATGTATATGCAGAAAGAAATTTTACTTGCTTCACCCAACCGAGCTAGGCCAAAAAACATACAAATGTGACGTGTCAATGTATCAAATCTACTATATCGCACTCCTGTTACAAGATTCGAAGTGGACCCATTGTCCCTCTTGATTTACAACCATTCACACTTTGCGAACGCACTGTTGTCTCGATTGAAACAAACGCACTACTCCTCCAGAAGATCCTCCTGATCGTCTGTATCAGTTCTGTTTTGGTTCACACTGAAATGGGTGGGACATGAAGCTTTGTTTTCATCCGAGAGATGAAACCCACCCTTCCACGTACTTGACCACATGGAACACTATTCACCGCGAACTCTAGCCTCACAGACCACCATCACCGTGAAGTCACCTTTGCAGAAGCGGCTCACTGTGAACTCCGACCTCACAAACTCTATCTCGCAAACTCCACCTTAGCAGAATTCCTCCAGTGATGATGCCCTTTAACGGAATTCTCTCTGTGTTGAATGAAGTGATTAGAAGTCCTTTATATAGACAAAGCTCTCCGAGAAACCCGCTAAACATTCAATTATTGTTCAGCCTCTCACTTAAACTCATCAACTTCGTCATTGTAACTCATACTGATGCAGAAATGTCGGGGTCGCAGCGACAAAACAACAATTCAGAGAAGAATAAAAGGAAAAAAAAGAACGAGAACACAAGGATTTACGTGGTTCGGAAATAATCCCTACGTCCACGGAAAGGTAGAACTTCAATATATGTCAAGAGCACAAATTACAAGGAGATTTCTCAAAGTTTATCACTACTGAACCCTAGCCCGAAATGGACTACAAAAGGAGGGAGATGGTCCATTGTTCCACCAACCGCACAGGAAGTCCACATCGCTACAGTGAAAAGGCGGTCACCCAAATCAAAAGTGCTACAGTGACTGCCGGCTGGAAGTCCAAAGAGCTACAGTGAATGGCGGTTGGAAGTCCACACCGCTAAAGTGTCATGTCAGTGTCGGTCAGTCAACTCTGCTACAGTGGTCAGCATTGCTACAGCTCCCCCAAAATTGGGTCGGGGGCCTTAGGTCCCCGGACCCCCAGAGCAGGGGCGTGTTCCCCCTGCAACCCCCAACGAGCTCAGCGCAGAACTCGACCCGCGAAGGTAGCGGCCTATTGCGCAGTATGGGCCAGAAGCATTCGGCCCGACAACATCCGAAAAGGATCGGGCTACACCAATTCCAACACATACTGCAAACTCTACCTTGCGGTCCACGTACTCTCCTTCGCAGTGGCCCAAAAAGAACCATCAAACGACCGCGAACTCCCTTCCGCCTCGTAACCGCCAACTCGCCTTCTGCTCCGTCTCCGCAAACTTGCCTTCCGCTCTGTCGCCGCGAACTTGCCTTCTGCTCCGTCTCCGCGAACTTGCCTTCAGCTTCGTCTAAGCGTACTTCGTTCTGCCTTGTGACTGGGTACTCGACCTTGCAGTCTGCGTACTCTCCTTCACGTTGGCCCAAAAAGAACCACCAAACGACCGCGAACTCTCTTCCGCCACATAACCGCAAACCCGCTTTCCACCTCATAACTGCGAACGTGTCTTCCGCACTATTTCCGCAAACTTGTCTTCGCTCCATCTCCGCGTACTCTGTTTACCCTTGTGACCGGGTACTCGAACTTGAGGTATGAGTGCTTGACCTCGTGGTTCGCCAGCCGCGTGCTTCCTAAATGAAGCCGCAAACTTCACAGTCCGCGGACTCAACCTCGTGGTCCACATACTCTCCTTCACGGAGGCCCAAAAAGAACGTCAAAAAACCGCGAACTCCCTTCAACCTCGTAACCACAAACTCGCCTGTCGCCTCATAACCGCGAACTTGCCATTCACTCCGTCTCCACGAACTTGCCTTTTGCTCCGTCTCTGCGAACTTGCCTTCTGCTCCGTCTCCGCGTACTATGTTCCGCCTTGTGACTGGGTACTCGACCTTGCGGTCTGCATACTCTCCTTCGCGGTGGCCCAAAAAGAACCACCAAACGACTGCAAACTCTCTTTCGCCTCGTAATCGCAAATTTGCCTTTCGCCTCATAACTGCGGACGTGCCTTCCGCTCAATCTCCACGAACTTGCCTTCCACTCCATCTCTGCGTACTTCGTTTCCCCTTGTGATCGGGTACTCGACCTTGCAATCTGCGTGCTTGACCTCGCAGTTCGCCAACTGCGTACTTCCTACATGATTCCGCAAACTTCACAGTCCGCGAACTCAACCTCGCGGTCCTCGTACACTACTTCAAGGTTCCTTTGCCAAAAAACCAACTTTGAACCTCTGAATTTTTAGGCCCAAAAATTTGGCAGATTGGGAAACAATGTCACCTTCAACATGCTATGTTAACAAACACAACAACCCAGAAACATCGTGTTAAGAGTTAGATATTTTTAATATTTGTATCCCACATCGGTGTGGTTAACCTGTTGTGCTCCTTTTCTCATCTATAAATTGAACACTCTACCTCATTGTGAGGTACGGGTTTTCATTATAACATGGTATCAAAGGTAGGTTAGTCCGTAGCCCATTCCTACCCGTCGCACCTCCCTCTACGCTGCCTGCCTTCGCGGCGCCTCCCTGCGAGCCGCCTCCCTGCAATGGCCCTCTGCTCATCGCCCCTTCCAAAGCGACGCCCCCCTTCCTCGATCGCCCTTTGCATGACGCCAGCTTGCACGACCCCTCCCTTTCGCGCCTGAGCTCCTGCCCAACGGTCGTGTTAAGAGTTAGATATTTTTAATATTTGTATCCCACATCAGTGTGGGTAGCCTGTTGTATTTCTTTTCTCATCTATAAATTGAGCACTCTACCTCATTGTGAGGTACGGGTTTTCAAAATCTGACATGTCAAGCATGTAAAGATACCAACATAAATGATACTCCCCAACCTTGAGAGAACACCTCTTACATAAACAAATGTCCCTCAACCGTACTCTTAACGGTGTGTCGATCGTCGTAACCCCACTCACGAAATCCACTGTTAGACTCAAACCATTCACAAGTTGTGCAGATATAAAAGAATGGGAGGCTCATGTATCAAATAAGGCACTAGCAAGCATAGAAGCTACAAGAATAATATATCTAACTGTCAACGGTCCAGCCTCGCTATCCACAAGTGCAGGCAGAACGACATGCAACTATCCCGCCCCTCTTCCCTGTGCTACAGTCTAAGTTCCCTGAGCTGCAATACTCTGCTGATTCGGGCGCTCTTGCCCTGCCATACCCCATCCACTACCTCGACCACCACGGCCAGAAGAACCCCAACTGCTCGGCTGATATGGGGTGGAAGACCCCCTTCCAGTACTTTGACTCTGCCTGGCTCCTCCATCATTACTCATCGATCGAGGGTTTCTGCAATACCTCTGCAAGTGACTCATCCTACCGCAAGCTCGGCACTCCACTGGTGGTCGGGGACACTAGCTACGAATGTGACCCAACCTACCACACTAGTGGCAGTATATTCGGTTACTTATCTGAATAACTGATCATTCCCCCTTACCACTCCAGTTGTTATTTCCTTGGTTGACATTCTCGTAGCGACGCTTCCTACTCTCGGAAGACGTACCCCCTGGTCGTCCAGCAGAAACCACTTGCATTCCACTGGATGCCTCCTTCAGGTTCCCCTCAGAAAATTCACCACTTCAAAAAACTTCTTCAGCCGAAAGATGTTAACCCGGGACTTAATCTCACATTTAAGCCCATCATGAAAACGTTTCGCTGCAGTTGCCTCGACTACTGTCAATGCTGGAACAAACCGCTGCAAATCAGTGAAGCGACCGGTGTAGTCCATCACAGACATACTCCCCTGGGTAAACCGCATAAACTCAGCTGCCCTCTCTTGTCTGAGCGTCTCAGGATAAAAGTGTTCAAGGAACTTCTCCTAAAAGTCCTTCCATACCATGTTCTTCAGTTGCCCATCCGGAGTCTGAATATCCCACCAACGCTTCGCTTGACCTCGTAACATATAAGCAGCCAACTTAACTCTCTTCTCAGCAGGAGTCACTAAATAGTAAGGATTGTTTGGATAGACTCAATCCAGAACTCAACTGCCTAAGGTCCACCCTCTCCGGTGAATGTCGAAGGGTGTTGCAACTGGAACTCCCGTGTCAGGTCAGACATATTCCACACAACCCGCTCTGGGTCTCTTTCTATAAACTGCATAAAGCAAGCAAAGTTCTCACGAAACTCCTCTCTGGCTCCTTCACCCGGCACTATCGGAGCCTCAAGTTTCACTGTTGGGGGACCATTTTCGGTCATGTCCTTATGTCGTCCTATCAACAAGTGTCGTCGTGGAGGCATATCACTACAATGTCAAACACGCGTCTTAAGACACTTAACACATCACGGTCACATTTACGTAAGAGGGTTTCACAGAAAGCCATAACAAGTCATCCCCCAAACCTCGCCACACGATGAGGCATTAACACTACCCTTAACCATCCTCCATCAGGGTCATGGTTAACAGAGAATGATGCATGCATACACAACTCTCGTGTCATACCGGGCCAGAAGAAAAATCTCAGAAAAATAATATCACACAACAAGTGCGTCACTCGAGGTGAAATAACATTTAACTGTAACAACAAACATCAACAACTATCCCACCCTAGGTACTTGGGTTTTCCCCCGTGCATGGGTTAACTACTCCCATGCACAAGCTCATGACCAATACTCGACTCATCCTAGTCTCATGTCCACCTATCCCAAATAATAAGACAAATGAAAAGAAAAGAAAACTACCCTTTGATACCACTTTTTAACGTCTCAACTTGGGTACCACATACTGATGCCCCGAGGCGGTTGGTTACATGACCTCAAACTCGCCTCCCCGTACGTCAGAGGTTGTCGACTAGCAGCGAGGGTCTATTATATATCGTGGGGAGACTATACCCTCTTTATCAAAGCAACACAACAACGAAAATCAATAAACGATAGCCAGACGATAATAAACAATAACTAAAATAATATCATAACCAATAGAGACCAACATCACATGATAATCCCAAAACAAGAAAACAATCTCCAAACCAAAGTAGTAAATATGTCATGCCATAATAAGTGTCAAGTGTCAAATGCAAACCCAAAATAAAGACACTTGCAACTCCCAAACGGGTCCCGACATCATGTATGGATCCTTCATCCATGCTTCATCCCAACTCAGTCATCTAACATAGGGCTTTTGCCCTTGTCCTGTCCTGCAAACATTAAGACTATTCGGGTACTGATCGAATAGCCCGAGTAGGGTGAGTACAACTCAATAGGTCACCACCAACGACGTCTAAAACAATATTCAGTCTATAACAGTATATGCAGTTGTATAAAGAATAAAATACAAGATAAAGTAAACAATTTTCACATTAAATTATTCTTTAATTAACCACATAAAACCTCGGGTTCACGATGACACCCGAATCAACAATACCTGTTTTGGCTCATGCCGGAGTCTGAACCATCCACCAAGGGGATACCACATTTCATTCCATAATGGGTTTCCATTAATCATTTAATTTCAATTTCACATTCAAACAATGGGGGCCTAGGGCAGCAGTCTAGCACTTCGTGGGTATTTGGAGCAGTAGTCTCAGTGATCACATGCAATACATATATATATTGGGGCCTAGAGCGGCAGGCACCCTATAGGTATTTAGAGCGTCTCTACCCCACAACTCAGTCACAACATCATATCTCATGATTCCACATTCTCAACCCATATATCAACCATCTCCATAATTCATTATTCAACCATTTCATAAGTTCATTTATCAACATGCATAATTTTATACATCATCATTTCAATCATACCGCCACACCCCATGGATCGCCATCAATTTCATAAACCCATTAATCAATCAATTTTATAAACCCTTTATTCTGTCAATTTTATAATCCCATGTTAAACCAACGGATTAATTCAAATTAGAATGCAATTGTCCAACTTGGCAATTGCAAATTTCAAAATTCCATACACGCAATTATGATTAATACTACGAGAATTGACAATTAGACCACCTACCTCATGGTCGTTGACGAACGTTCGCCAAACCGAAATCCCCAAATTGATGCGGAATGTTCAAACCCACAACGGCGCAGAAGATCTAGGACTAATACCTAAGATCAAGATCCAAAGGATTAAGATCCATTAAAACCTAGATCTAAATCGTCGTCAACGGACGAAAAATCATCCCTCTTCATCGGGAGAGAGAGATGGGAGATAAGGGAAACCAAACGGAGAAGAAATCACATACCATAGAGTAAACGATCCTTCAATCGGAACTTCGATTTGTTAAGAAAGGGGTTCAAGGAGCCTTGGAATCCTCCCGGGAGCTTTCAAAATCGAAGGAATTTGCTTAGGACCGAGCTAGGGCGAATTGGAGTTAAAATCAAGGGGTTCTGGAATTTTAAATAAAATTTTCAGGGGATTAAAACTCGTGCCTACGGTTTCCTAGGCTGAGGCGCACAGTTTGTCAAACCATGCACCTTAATCGTGCGCCTCCGCTTAGGGGATGCACGATTTCTCCTAAGTGGCACACAGTTTGACAAACCGTGCAAACCTCCTCTGTCTGAGGGTGCATGATTTGGGGAGAAAGGTCGCACGGTTTGGCCAAAATGTGTGCCACCACCTATCTCTCCAAAATAAGGCGCACGGTTTCTTGGGGCAAGCTGCACGATTTGCCCTAACCGTGCGTCAATCGTGCACAGCCCCATGGGCTTCGAAATTTCTCCAACTTAACCCGAAACACTCCATATAAAAACCCAACCAAGGTATAACCAAAACAATGGCAAAAGAGTACCTGAAAAACGAGCACGAGGCATCTCGAGAAAGGTCGGGATCTTAAACCAGACCCTCGACCCTCCCCTCTAGGTGTTTTTTGGCGATCTTCGACTCCCAGGTTGTTTTTGACGATTCTTCGAGCATTTGATCTTTGGAAACAAAAGAGAAACGGAAGCAAGAGTTCATATCTACGAGATCATGTGAAGATTCTTCATATCGAACGTACTCGAGGTGGTTTTTCCCTCTTTCCACTTTCTTTGGGCTAAAAGAAATTCTTTCTGCTTTGAAATGAAATTATCATGCCGAAACACTGTTGGATTGGGCACTCGCTAGTTGATTCTTGAAACATGGGTTGTTGGTGACACCCAAAAGGTGGTTGGTGAATGGATTAAATGATTTTCCTAAAACAAAGGTTTCGATGTGTGAACTTGGCATGGTATGGTTGGCGTGTGTTCATGTGCATTGGACCTTGTCAGGAGGGACTTGGTCAAAGGGCCAATTTGGGCCAACGGTTATCGCTAATTGATAACTTGGTGGAGGACGAATCTCTGCTCGCAAGCAAGGGGGTGTCATTCGTCATGAATGGGTGGGTGGGTGGGTGGGTGGGTGTGTGAACATGAAAAGGATATTGTGTTTTAAAAAGAATTGTTTCTGCTGCTTATGAGAACTGTATTTCTGGTGAACTGCTATGACTTTCTTCCTGCCTGTTTTATATATCAATTGTGAAATTGTTTACTGCTTTGATATTTTGTACAAATGTTTTATAAAAAGTGTAATCTAACAAGATTCTTGTTTTAGCGGCATGTGGGAAAAGTCTCTTGGGGTTTGCCTACTGGGTTGTTATACTCGTCCTCTGCATATGCACTTTGGTGAATATGCAAGCATTGTTTTCCATGATACGGGAAACAGAAAGATTTCATATTTCACTAGCGGTGCTTCTTGATATAGTTGTCATGGATATTAGAGATGGAGCTTGGAAGTTCGTCGGGTTCTAGGGTCTAGAGTGGTGTCACCATGGTGTCTGAGTCTTGCTTTATTTTGGAGTCTTAGTTGTTCCGATTTATTGTCTTCGATGTTACTCTAATTATTCGTCTTGTTATACTTTAGTTGTTAGTTGACACATGAATGGGAAAACCCCCTTTCCTTCAAGGTGAGGCGGAGGCCTTTTATAGATTGAGAAAGGGGAATACAAATAGGAGTATTCCGTAGTGGGACTCGGAAATACCCAAAATAATAAAAGAGGATTTAACACTCCCCCTCAAGTTGGACAAGCCCAGCTTGGACAACGAGTCCCACAAAAAAAGAAAGATGACATCATACAAGACCAGACACACTCCCCCTCAAGCTGGGTTGCAGATGCTGTGGTTGCCCAGCTTGGAACTGAGCGAGGCTAGGCGAGCCCCTGGGAGGTCTTTGGTGAAGATGTCAACAAGCTGGTCCGCCGTCAAGATGTGGCTAAAGCTGACATGATTGTGCTCCAGGTTGTGTCGAAGAAAGTGGCAGTCCACCTCAATATGCTTCGTGCGTTCATGGAAGACGGGATTCGAAACAATCTTGGTGGCTGCCTGATTGTCACACCAGATGTGAGCAGATGTCTGCTGAGGAAAGTCAAGCTCCTGGAGGAGTTGTCGAAGCCAAAGGATCTCCGTAGTGACGGTGGGCATGGCACGGTATGCAGACTCCGCACTGGATCGGGAGACGACAGTCTGTTTCTTGCTGCGCCAAAAGATGAGATTGTTTGCCAAGAATACGGCAAACTCAGAAGTAGATCTTTGAGTAGCAAGACAACCAGCATAATCAGCATCACAAAATGCCTCAATATGCAGATGAGGATGCTGGGAGTAGCGAAGACCACGGGCAGGATCTCACTTGATGTATTTGGCGATGCGGAGGACAACATCCCAATGAGAGGTGGTCGGATGCTCTATAAATTGACTCACTTTGCCAACAGCGCAGGCAATATCGGGACGAGTCATGGTGGGCTGTTAAATGATACAAAAGGAAGACCTGAATCCCCAAGGTGCTCTCTAAAGGAGACCTTTAGGTTCTTTTATAATGAATAATTAAGACCACATCGGACCATAAGTTTGATGTGGGATACAGACTCCAACACTCCTCCTCAAGCTAGGTGTACCTAGCTTGGACACATAATGAAAAGAGACCAAAGCAACGAAAATACAAAGCAAACAAGAAACGCTGCAAACACTCCCCCTCAAGCTGGACATACCCAGCTTAATGATAAAACAAGACAAAATAAAATAAAACAAAGATAAATTGCCATGGCTGCTGCTCCCCCTCACGAAGATGGATGATGTTGCTGAAAAAGATTTGTCAAGCCGCTCAAGCGGTGCTGGTCGACAGAGCGTCGGGAAAGCCGCACTGGCAGTGTCGGTCGACAGAGCGCCGGGAAATCCGCATAGGCAGGTCGATCGTCAGAGTAGTCGGGAATACCGCACGGGCGGGCCGATCATCAGAGTTGCCAGGAAAACCGCACGGGCGGGTCGGTCGTCGTAGCATCGGGAAAACGCAGGAGGGCCGACATGGAGGCGGTGGCTGCCGCAGGAGGAGGCTAGCATGGAGGCGGTGGCTGCCGCAGGAGGAGGCCAGCATGGAGGGAGAAGCGGGTCGCCAGAAGAAGTGTCAGACGATGAGAGTCGCCGAACTGAAGCGGATGAAAACGGCGGGAGGGCTGCCTTGCAGAGGAGCAGCGCACTGAAGAGGGGGTTGGCGCACTGGAGGGGGGATCGCGCACTTGAGGGGATGACGCACATATCTGGCCGGAATTGGGGAGGTTGCTCGAAGGCAGGGAGGTGCCGGCCAACTTGTGATGGGAGGGGCGGCTCCGGGAGGCTACCGCGACAGGACGGACCAAGCGCGGTGCCAAGTGGTGGCGCCCATAGAGGAGCCCGCGGTGGACAAAATCTGGCCAAATCTTGGCCGGATCTGAGAAAGGGGAGGCCGCTGGAGACTGACGCGCGCAGGGAGGGGCCGCCTGGAGTCCGCCGCGTGCACAGGGAGGCGGCGCAGTGGTGGGCCGTTGCGCGGGAGCGGAGTCGCAGCGAAGGGAGCCAGAGATGACTGGATCCGGACGGGATCCGACCGGATCTGGGAGAGCAAGGGAGGGAGGCGGAGCATCATCGAGAGAGGGGGCCGACCATAAGCGCCAGATCGGCGAGGGTCGTCGCTGTGGAAGGGGCGACAGGAATCAGGGGAGTCGTAGGGAGGCCATCGCGGGAGGGGGTGACGACGGGAACAAAGGCGCTGGACGGGAACTGCGTCGCGCGGCGGGAGTAGCCTTGAAGCCGCTCGGAGGGTGGGTCGGGAAACGCGATGGGAGGTGGGGCTGGAGCGACTACGGAGGGGTCATCGCCGTCGGAAAGCCACACGGACGGAGCGCGGGCGGAGGCGTCGCACAGGGTTGGAGGGCCGCGCGGCGGGATGCGGCCAGAGGGTGCCGGCGACAGGAGACTGCAGAGGGGTAGCCGCTTGCGTCGGGAGGAGACGGAGGTGGAGGGGCGGCAGCTGTTTTAGGGCTCGATGGCCTTTGGCTAGAGAGTCGCCACCCCCCACCGGGGGAATTATCGTCGGATACCCTAGATGGGGAAATAAAATATGGCTGGGGAGGCTCAGGTTTGGAAAATTCTCTCTGATACCATGTTAAATGATACAAAAGGAAGACCTGAATCTCCAAGGTGCTCTCTAAAGGAGGCCTTTAGGTTCTTTTATAATGAATAATTAAGACCACATCGGATCATAAGTCCGATGTGGGATACAGACTCCAACAGTCTTGTTGTACTTTGAGTTGTTAGTTGACACGTGAATCATTTATATAGTTGTTTTGGGTTGTTTATTATATGGTTGTATGTGTGGGTTTGTGTATGTGTAAGAAGGGTAAAACGCTCCCCCTCTTTCATGTTAAACCCTCGGCATTTATTGGCAATCTTTGGTGTCTGAGGAATGTCACCTAAAGTCGGTGGCACCTCGGCTCTTTCCAAGCCAATGGTTAAGGCCGGGTTGTTACAATCTGGGTGTTGCTATCCATATTAAGTTGGTTGACGGTGACAATGGTCAAGTTGTTACATCGAGCCTAGAATCTCCTATAAAGCTAGATGTTGTCGTGCTCGAAGGCGATTTTAACAATGACGATAAAGGATGGATACAAGAAAAATTCGGAAGCCGTGTGGTGACGGAATGCGAAAGGAGTTCACCTTTTACGAGAGACTTGCAAGTTGTGCTTAAGGAGGGAGTTGAAACACTGGGAGAGATTACATTTATTGATAACTCTAGTTGGCTAAAGAGTAGGGCATTCAGGCATGGGCTCAAGGTTTCTCCCAAATTTTGTGAGGGTGTACGCTTACGTGAAACCAAATCAGAGGTTTTTACTGTAAGAGATCACAAAAGGGAATTATACTGGAAACGCTATCCACTTACATTAACTAGTGAGGTGTGGAGATTAGAGGAGATCGGCAAGGTTGAGACATTTCATAAAAAGCCAATCGCTGAAGGTATATTGACAGCCCAAGATTTCTTTCAGCATGCAGTCAGGGACTCCCAAAAATTACAAAATATCTTGGGAAGTGGCATGTCAAATAGGATGTGGGAGGATCTCATAGAGTATGCAAAGACTTGTGACTTGAGTGGGAAGCATTCTGTTTATTATCCTGCTCAATTAGGAAGTGTAGACGCCATGTTGAAGAAGGCATGCGATGATTGGAGCCCAGTTGTTGGGTATGTTGGCATAACACTTGAGTTTCCAACAACACAGTAGGACTTCTAGTCCTCCCAGAAATGAATTTCCAGCTGATTTAGTTAATTACCATAGTTCATTCAACCACTCCTAGGGACATCGCCTTTCTTCAGTGCCTTTTGGAGAATCATCAAAAGGACACTGTTTTCCGGTTGAAGGTTATAGTGAAGATGGTTTTACCTCTAGAAATGCTCCTCCCTCACACTTAGTTGGTGACTTTTCCTATGTTGATAAATATGAATATGAATATGTTGGTCTCAGTTGGGAATCATGGGGCCGTTTAATTGTGCCAAGAGCTGCAATTCGGCCATGGAACTATGTGGTCGGGAATCTTGAAATTGGATACATGACAGAACAGGGTGAAAATGTTCCCTTGAAATCATCTTTGCAGAGTTATCTGGCTCCTCTCCTTGCATCTATAAGCAGCAGGTCCCTCTAGAATTTTGATCTATGGCCAGAATTGGTCAGGGATGAGGTTGTGCTGGCACAAGGCTGCTACCAATTTTAAGGGGGGAGGGGCCACCGTTCCAGTGCTAAGGAAGTTGTGTCGTGCTTTTGTGGGTCCACCTTGGGGAGAAGGTGATTTTTCAAGTGCGGGCAAATGTTAGGAATGTGTGGGGGCTGGTCTTCCGTGGGCAGGGGTATTAGCTGCTGGGGAAGGGCAATTTTTTATTTTTTAGTTATTAGTTTGTTTTAGCTGAGTGTTGCAGGTTGGGGTGGTTGGTGGTTGGTGGTTGGTGGTTGGTGGATGGTGGTTGGTTGGGGTAATAAATAGGGTAGATGGGTGTTGGGGAGGAGATATGATATTCATTTGGGCATTTTCAGCTGGTTGTTGGGAGCTGGACCTTGGGAGGTCTCGACTTGACTCTTTGGGAGGTGGTCTTCCAAGGGAGTTCTCTTCTTCCTCGTCTCTTTCATCTTCTTCTACCTTCTCCTTCATCTTCTTCTACCTTCTGTGATATTCTTCTCTTCCTACTGTAACCTCCTTTTCTGCTGCACTATACAAGAAAATACAAACTGCGTTGTTCCTCTCTCGGCCTACGTTAGTTGGTTACCTAACACAAAGAGTTATCTCATGAAGCGTTTAGGAAACGTTTCTCCTTAAATGATCGAATGTTTGGTTTCCTTGGAGGGTCCTTGGATGGCCTATATAAGGAATCTCATATTTTGTGATTCATGTGCCATCTGATTGTTGATAAACTCCTCAAGCTGAAGCCCTTGCTCTCTCTCTCTCCCCCCCCCCCTTTCTCTTTAAACTCCAAGGTTCTAGAAAAGCATGGGGAAGGGGGAATTCTTCCCAAACATTGGGAGATTCATCCAGCCCATGGATACCCTAAGAGAAAAGAGTCAATTGGCTGCTTCTCAGTGATCGCTATCAAGCGCGTGGTAAAGAGCTTAGACATATTTGGAATCACCAGAGAAAAAGGTATGTCGATCTTCATTTATATTATTCAGTCCAATACGAATGGAAAGATCTTGTGACATATTAGGTTTTGGTTGATGTTTACCATTGCATATGATTAAGTGTTGTTCCCTCTAAAACCCTTCAGTTTTGACACCAGAGGAAGATGAGTTCTGTGTCGGTGATGAAAATCAGAGGAAGACCACTAGAAGGTTAGATTACAAGCCACGGGTGAAGATGAGAAAAGGGATGAGTTCTAAAACTCAACAACCACAGGCATTGTGAAGAAGTATAAAAGAACCCCCTTCTTCCCATTAAAGGCGACGCATATCAGAGATTTAACACCAGGCGGAGTTCATGGAATTTATAGAGTATTTGGCAATGGGGGAGATAACGGATTTCATGTACTATCGGATAAAGGAGCTTGGACGAATCGGTGACAACATGATATTCATGGTATAAACATATTTTCCCTAACACTTGATTTGTGTGTGCATTTGTTTTTTAGGGATTATGGATGTTGTTATTATGATTTAAAGGGGGTGGAAATTTAGTCGATGTTAAAGAAGAATGAAGTGCCCACAACATGATATTCATGGTATAAATATATTTTCCCACGGGCCAAATGCAGAAGTTCCTCTTCACCCAATGAAGATATCACATGTCAGAATGCATAAAAAAGTGTAAGGGGTTGGTTGTTCATGGGATGGAAGCACATTAGTAAAGGGAGTTCTTAGAGAAAGTCAGTGAATGGAAAGTTGCATGAGGTATAGTTGGTAAGAGTCCAATGGATAACATAGAATTATTGATCAACTATCTAGTGTTAGGAAAGTGTGGGGACCGGGCTGTACAAATTTGGGCTGTCATTTGTATGGGATATTGGCTGACGAGTGAGAGGGCAATTTGGTATTTTAGCATTTAAATTGGTTGTTGTTGACAGTTGTAGTGGGCAAGGGGGTTTGTTGGCTGGGCTGGTGGAGTTTTAAATAAGGGGTCGGCTGGAAGGAGGGGGGACACGATTCATTTTAGAATTCCAGCAAGCTGTTGTGGGGCTCAGACATCAGGACGTTCCAGCTGGTGGCTCGGAGAAGTGGTCTTCCCTCGGGTTCCTCTTTTTCTTCTTCATCTTCTTCCTCTTCTCCCCTACACTGTAATTCTCTCCCTCTCTATTCAGTTTGATACAAAACACAATATACATTTGTTTCTCCCCTATTCTCCATTTGTCAATATTTTCACCTAACAATTGGCGACTCTGTTGGGGAACCGCGATCGTTGCAGTGTGGCTTGGACGCCTGGGAGCGATTACTGGAGAACGTTTGTGGTTGTGCAGCGCAATCGCAGGAGGTAGTCGCACACACTGTGAGGAGAGACGGATCTTTGTTGTGACGAACAGAGCCAGACGATAGCGGTGAACAGTGGTGCCGAACATTGTGGAAGACGGAAAATTGTTACGTCATCAAGGTGGAGTTTGGAGGTTATTTTTTCTCTCACCTCTACCTACTTGCTTTACGATCTTCTGTGAGACATCCGCTGCTGGAGACGCCTACGCCATGGGGACGAACACTGTTGGAAGAACGTGGAGGTGCACTGCAAGAAAGTGGTTCTTGGTCAATCGCAACTGCTGGTGCGCGCACGCCAGAGGAACCTGCCGTTCATTGAGATTAAGGATGGAAAACATAGTTGCTAATGTTGAATCAACCGTGGAAAAGATACAGTGGGCACTGACGACTATGCAGGACATTCTAGATAAGATGGTATATGAACAGTTTGAGTATTTGCGCTCAGCAAGTGCACTATCGCGGCAAATTGGAGGAAAATCGTCACTCAAGATGCATGATTTGAAGGATCAGACAACAGAGATGAACCAGGGGTATGAGGTGCAAAGGGAACACGGTTGCGATACTGGAAAACAGAGTTACACAGCACCTGCGTTACTGAGCGGTAGTGGCGGTGGGTATGAGGAGGATGGCAGCAGATGAAATGGAAACATTATTCTGAAAGATGCTGCTCTAGGTAGAGGACTGAGGAGCATGACGAGAAGAGCTAAGCTGCCTTATTTTTCAGGTGAGGAACCACTTGGTTGGATAACAAAAGCAAAGGCGTATTTCTTCGAAAATCATACAGCAGAGGATATAAATCTTCACTATGTGCAGTAAAGTTTGGAATATGCAGTTTAGTTATGGTTCCTTTCTTGGCTGAGCAAAAAAACAGATTCGACATGGGAGTGGCTGAAACCAACACTCTTAGAAAAGTATGGGCAGTCGACAGAGAAGGATCCACCGCAGTGTTTGGGGGCACTTCAGCAACCTGGAGTTGTGGAGCAGTTCGATTTGCGATTGATGTCCCTTGCTGCAAAAGATTGGAGGCTGAGTGAACACCCAGCTGATACATTCCTGATAGATTTTGATATGGCAAGTGCAGAACAACTTGTTCTTTGTCCGCATTTGAAGCCTCAAGAACCTCAACTTGTGGGAGAACGTAGCGAGACGAGTGTGGGGGCCGAACTGGTAATGTCTCTAAATGCTCAATGGGGCTAGGAGAGATCTTACCATCAGTACAAATCGGTGTGGATACGAATGATTCTGGATCGAAACTTGAAGAATGTGATAAAGAAAAAGAAGAGGATTACATTGTGGTGGAAGGGAACCGAATTCGGGAGTTGGAGGAGCAGCTTGAAACCGTTCCAGGACGGCCAGAAAAGCTCAAGATAGGAATTGTAGTTGTTGTGGTAAGAAGCAAGGAATCACGAGCAGATCAGCCGGCTGCATCAGGGGGATATAGCCGACTGCCAGCGAAAGCTGCAAATATTGGGGGTCGAAAGGGAGGTATGGAAGATCATACACCACTGCATCGAAAGGAGTATCACCATATTCCTATTATTTTTGGGTCCGGAAAAAATTCTGGTTGTTGTATTCATAAAACCTGTCACTGCAGGGCGGGGAAGTGCAATTACTTTGGTTTTAGACTCTGGTTTTACTCCACACGCAGCGTTTTCATTAGAGTATGGAGCAATTACAGGGAGTTACAAGCCTTATGTTTGGCAAGCCTTTTATCCAACAATTGTAGCAGTCATAGGAGGAGTGGATCTGGAAAAAAATATGGCAAAAGATTTAGTTGGTAAGCTTCTAGGGCAATTCCTTGGTTGCAAGGTTGCTGGAAGAAAAGTGTTGTTAATCTACAGGGGCATGTTGGTGGATTATGACCGAGGAGTTACCTTTGACTATCAGTTTGCCTTTGAAACTTGAGGAGTGGAAGTGCATCATACCTGCTCCATTAAAGATAGGTTCGTTTGAAAAAAATCGA
This sequence comes from Viscum album, assembly GCA_963277665.1. NCBI lineage: Eukaryota > Viridiplantae > Streptophyta > Magnoliopsida > Santalales > Viscaceae > Viscum > Viscum album. The sequence continues at coordinate 46,231,566 of OY728122.1, forward strand.
ACGAGGGACAGAGCGGGGGTATTGTTGCAGCTACACCTAGGATGCGGTACCTCCAGCTCGTTGTGGTTTCCAAAGGATGGAGAACAACATGTTCATTGGATTTTAATTATGGTTTTACTCCTCATGCAATGTTTCCATTGGAGTTGATTGCATTGAAGTCTAAAACTTCAAAAGGCTGTGATGGCACACCCGGTGGGCTGAATGACAACTTATCTGAAGAAGATTGTATGAAGGAAGATGAAGAATTTGAGGATCTGGAGTTGAAAATCAGGGCATTAACGGAGCCTCTGCAAACTAATCAATAGGCCTACATTAACTACCATTTATGTGCTCTTGAAAGGTGGAACAATCCACCATGGTATTCAGAGGTTATACCCTCAGCTCCTTGTGATTCCCTTGTTTTGTGTAAGGTCTTTGAGAAGGCTATAGTTAAGAGGCTTATGAAAAATGTGCCTTTTGGTGCGCTGCTATTGGGAAAACTGGACTCAACACTTGTTGCTGCTATTGCTTTTTAGTATTTGGTAGAATTTGAAGCAGGTTGTCAATGGGGCTCACAATATCACACTTTCTGTCTTGATATGAAGGGTTCTCCATATTTGCAATTTGTTAGAGAAGTAGCGGATTATTTGAGAACTCAACAATATAAATTTCAAATCACTATGCAGGAAGGAATTGTTGCATTGGAGGTGGACAGATTGAGAAGACACGGACTGCTAAACCAAGACTGCACTTTTTCTGCCATGTTTAAGTCTAGAGCACCCAAGAAAAACCAAAGTGCAATCAAATTTGTTGTTCAAAAGCTGAAACACCATGGTGAAGTGTGGGATGATGGTGACCTTATGGGGGATATAGAGGTTTAAGAATCACCGCACCGGAAGGAGCTTCGTTACGGCAAAGAGTTGGGCCAAGTTATGGAGGTCCACCTTGGGGACTAGGTGGATTTTCAAGCGGGGGGTGATGTTAGGAATGTGTGGGGGTCGGGCTGTGCATATTTTGGCTGTCATTTGTATGGGATATTGGCTGACGAGTGAGGGCAGTTTGGTATTTTAGCATTTAAATTGGTTGTTGTTGACAGTTGTAGTGAGAAGGGAGTTTGTTGGCTGGGCTGGTGGAGTTTTAAATAAGGGGTCAGCTGGAAGGAGGAGGGACGCGATTCATTTTTGAATTCCAGTAGGTTGTTGTGGGGCTCGGATATCGGAACGTTCCAGCTGGGGGCTCGGAGAAGCGGTCTTCCCTTGGGTTCCTCTCTTTCTTCTTCCTCTTCTTCCTCTTCTCCACCACACTGTAATTCTCTCTCTTTGTTCAACTTGATATGAAACACAATATACATCTGTTTCTCCTATATTCTGCTCCAGTCAATATTTTCACCTAAAAACTAGTTTCTCACACCGAGTCACGGCTCAAGTAAGATTAAAATGGTCAGCTAGTATTTCTTTGTTAAGTGGTGAAATACTCTCTGAAAATTAAGAAAAACGCAACATAAGAAGAATGGAATGTTCTGAGCTAAACAAGAAATATTTGACTGCTGAAAACAAAATTCAAAGAGAGAGATTGTTCAACTTGATGAATATTCGTTGATGGATTTATTGTCAACCCATAAAGCATCAACCTAGCAGGAAGGAAATGCAAGGAAGATCTTAGGCCTTGTTTGATACAATGGGATAATTTTGATGGAAAGGAATAGGAAATAGAAATGGAAAATGAATGGCAAATGGAATGGGAATGACAAATAAAATCATGTTTGGTGTATTGGAAAATTTTGATGTAATGGTTATATTATTTTAATTTTAAAAAAAAAAGTGCCAAAATAACAAAAACTCATCTTCTTTATGGAATTTCTTCTTCCTCGCAAGGCAAACGATGTCGACGCAAGGGGTGCAACGGTCGTCGATGTAGGGAACGACGGTCATCGGCACAAGGGGCAATGGTTGTCAGGCTAGGGGGGCAACGGCCATCGCTGCTGGGGGCAATGATCGTCGGCACAAGGGGAGCAGTAATCATCAGCGTAGGGGGCAACGATCATCAGCACGAGGGAGGAAAAAGGTGTCAAAGGGGAGGGGCAATCTCGTCCATAAAACATGTTTCCCTTAAATGACAACAAATTCCACTCATTCACGGAAGGAATCCAAACTCCATCATATGATGGAATTTTGGTTTCCCTGGAATCGCATTTCCTACATACCAAACGCAAGAAAATGCAATTCCCTTTTTTAGCCTCTAGTTCCCTCATAGCAAATGAGGCCTTACTGTGTTACTTGGAGGATTATTGAAGATCAATGAGCTTGGTTGAAGCGTTGTTGGAAGAATCTCATGGTCCACGAGATGGTTGGATGAAAGGAACTTTACATGTGTTGGATTACATTGAAGAAAAGATTATGGTGACTCTTGATGCTTGGGAAGCATGTGAAATCTAGAAGACATTAAGACTCCCGGGAGATTGTCAAAAGGTTGCTGGAAAAAGATTGAATAATTGACAAAGGCAAAGGGCACTTTAGAAGGGTACAATCGACCGTGCAGGAGGGCACAATCGACCGTGGCAATACTTAGAAAATATGTTGAAATTGAGGATCTATCTGTTGAAGAATTGCTGAAGATGAATTCTGTTTACGTCTCATGAAGACCCAAGTATTAAAATGCCTGGAGTGGAAAGAAAATATCTGTTCAATGCAGAGCGTTACATTGAGTAGAGTTCTCAAGCAAATGAAGTTGCGTAAAGTAGAACAATGACAAATAAAGCAGATGCGTGCAGTATATCGCAAATGCTATCCAACACATTTGTGTGGAGCAAAAAAACATGATAACCGAGATAAAGTAGATACGTTAAGTAGATACCAAGTGAAAATGATGTGTGTTGAGTAAATGTCAAAGGAAGTGCGATATCTTGGAGTTGGTGCCCTAGAAACCAACTTTATGATAAACCTCTACTCATTGGTTGAATATTAATAAACTCCTTATCACATCATGATTGTTCGCGTGACATAGTATGTGATAATGTCCTAAGAATAAATGTTGCATTAAAAGGTCATAGCAAATCCATGCTATGATAAGAACCCGGAAGTGCCATGACACTATTCTTGAATATATGTTCTGTGGTCGGATGATATCATTTGAAGGGACACAAATGATACAGGTTGTCAGGGGTGGGAACTCATAAAACTTTGAGGCACCTTCTCATGGTATGTGCCCTTGGTAATATCCAGAAGAATATTATGAGAACAAGTCCCGCCAGTAGGAAATCCACATTCATAAGTATCATTGGATGTTCCTATCTGCGGACGTGTATATTGATCACTTTAAGATTATTATTAATGTGTATTATGATTCGCGCACTTAAATGTATTGACGAAAACCGCGACGACAGATATTTGCGGCGAGGTAGGATATGTTGGGTGGATCACGAGTAATACTGCATTAATGAATAATGTGAGAAAGGATTTGTCACTTCTACGGAAATAGATAACTCAGACCTTTTGATGGAAATGATATAGTCTAACTAAATCCATGGTCATGATGTTCTCTAGGCAAGTTCAATTTCGAAAAGTCAAAGAATGAGAAATCGAGCACATGGATTGATGACACTTGCATGCAACCCGTTTGATTGGAGATATCGGGACAAAGAAATTATATTACACGATAAGCGTTCGTATGAGGTGACATGTCGTTGCGACATCAACTTCTTTCTCTTGGGTGCCTTGACTCGTTGCTAGACAGTAATCTTGAACTTTAGACAAATCCGCCTAATGTCAACGAGAAAGAGGCCTAGAGGGTCACATACTAAGTGCAGTCAGTATCTCAGTTAAATAATTTATTTATTTAACAAGTTGAAAAAATATTATTTCCAATTGTGGTTTAATAATTATTCAAGTATGCCAGATCGCATTTATTTCATCGCTAGTTATTCGAGAGAATATATTGCGGAAAGAATATTTATTTATCGACGAATAATACAGTTATATTTATTTAATAAATAAATAGTCATTATTCAAGGCCCGGTAAATATTAAGGAGAATTGGTGGACCAAGTTATGGAATGAGAAATAATATTAAATATTATTTGGTTAAATAATATTTAAATATAACGTGCAAGTTAAGCACATGTCATAGAAATAATAGCACTGTTATTATTATTTGACATGGGGTTTCACATAAAATAATAAATTAAGTAACGGCACCTGTGCTAATTATTTATTATTACCTGGTGAATTAAATTTTCCGTTATGTTATTATTCTCTATTTAAGCCAAAGGGTCATTCAACCGGCTAACCAATCGTTGTGTACACAACATCCTTGAAGAAAAGCTCTCGAGCCTAGAGAACTCTTCCCTTTCCAAGAACGCTCTCAAGAATGAAAGAGGTCATCTTCCACCAGATCAAGGAGAACGCTTTGTAAGCGATTCTCAAGGCGATCGAAGGCGAACATCGCAAGCGCAAGGATCTTCCGCGCTAGCACCCAGAGACTCCTTCGACGACGTCCAGAGATACGTGGAGCACGTGTGGATCGCCGCTAGAGGATTCCTATCCTTGGATTCTACATCGCAACGAAGCCACACCTTGGACCCGTGGTCGAACGCATCAACGAAGAAAGAATCACCTTGGAGGTAATTCTATACTTTAATTAAATTTTACTCTTTAAAAAGGAAATTCTCATGTGTGGTCTTTTCGAACCCTCCACAAGTGGTATCAGAGGGGTCATATTTTCATTTATAATTATTTAAATAATTCGTTGATGATTTACGCTTTAATAATTTAGTTTGTCAATTCATGTTTAATCGTTCTTGTAATCTGAATTTCGAGATCTATTCCTCCCTTATCGTTTCTCACAGATCTAACATAAACAAATAATTTTATGATTAAAATTAAATCGAGGATCTCATCAGGAGGCGTCGAAGGTTCTGTCCAAATAATACAAGAATACACATCGTGTAGTCGGATCTACATGTCGTGTATTTGTGTTCAATGCATCAGGAGTAATTCAGAAATTACTCAAGTCGTTTGCATTAATGACACGCGGTGTAGTTAATTCTTACACCGCATGTTGACCAAGACAGACTGGCGCACGGTCAGCCATACTATATGTCGTGTGGCCCACTGGACACAGCGTGTAGTCCCTTCGGGTTAGGGTCAAGTCGTGTATCCCATACACAAGTTGCCCGGCTGGTGACCGTGTAATGCGGCGTCTACACGGCGTGTGGCTCACTGGACACGCCGTGTACTCTGAAGATTTCAGAAGTACACCTCACACGCTAAGTAGTTTTGGACGGGTATTCACCGGGTTGCTTCCAATGTACAAATTATGTACAAGGTTATGGATGAGAATCTCAAAAAAATTCAAAAAATGATTAAGATAATAAGGATTGATTAATTAAAGATAATGATTAAACAATTCGAACGTAATTTATCTTAATAAGAACGATTAAAGAATTGAATGCTAGTTTTATTAAAGGCGTAATTCGTTACATGTATGTGGATGATCATGGGCTATACCAAACTTTTGTATGTGATTGGTTCCCTTTTAATTTATTTTATTAAATTAAAATTGTTGGTTTGCGTGCCTTCTCCTCATTAATATGTAGGGTCTGTGTGCTCATGGCTTCTTTTATGTAAACCCCATTTTACCCCTAACCTGCGTGTGAGTTAAAAGCATATGTAATGGATGAAGCTCTCAAACTAGTAGAGGCGGTTCGAGTTAGGAGTTGAGGCGAAACCAATCCAAAGAGATATAAAGGTGAACAGGTGGAAAGCTGTAAACACGAACCTAACGGTTCAAGGTGTTTCTCCCCTAGGTCAGGGTTAGTTTATCAACCGCTAGATAAACTAACCAATAGTAAAGCTCATGATCATACCCTTTATTTATTTCTGTCGGTTGTATGGTTATTCATTATGGATGTTTGACGCGATCACATAATTAATAAACTAACAAGCATACCAGATGAAACTAAAATAAAATGGCTTATGCGTAAATATTATCTATATATGATTAATCACTTAAGTATACCCCCACTTAACATTAACAAGCATGTGAAAAGATAATAAGTGGCAATTTACGCATAAAGGATAAAATCCCTCAATTAAATATTAAGTCGGTATAGCCTTCCATTACTTCGGTTAGAATCAAACCATAGTTCAAAGTGTTTGACCAACCCTAGTTGGGGTGCTTTTAATTATCGGGGAATTCTAATTTGAAGTTTTGTGTTGACTTAACTTAGTTTACATCAAGGGTTGACTGCCCTAGCAGGATTTGGTGTAACTAAGAGATAAAGGTTGAGGAAATCCAAAATTAAGGATTTCAGGATTGGTAAGTCCACTCAACAGATTAAGGAGTTGTGAGTTAATGTAGTTGGCATTTGGAATGTCTACCTAAAACCTTTCAAGTTGTTTGACCAACCCTAGTTGGGATAATGTGAAGGGCAATATGGATCCTTACCGCTAGAATGTCCAAATAACAGGATATTCCGAAGCCGAGGCTACTGGGTTTCGATAAAATAGAAGGAGACTAATAGATATTAATTTATTTATTTGTCTATATTTATTAAGATAAAATACTAAAACTTTGTTCATTTTAATTTGTAGAAACATCAATCAAAATGACATCAAACATATCATTGCGATCCATACTCGAGAAGGAAAACCTTCTCACCGACATTAATTTCCAAGAGTGGCAAAGGCGCCTTTGGGTTATCCTTCGTCATGAGAGGAAACTTTATGTGCTGGAAGAGCGTTTCCCAGTTGCGCTTGGAAATGAGGTGAGTGATGAGGAACTCTCTGTGTACGAGAAACGTCTGAATGACGCTACGGATGTTCAGTGCCTCATGCTATCATCCATGAACAATGAGCTCTAAAAAGCAACATGAGGAAATGGATGTTTATAGCATGATGTCTCACCTTCGGGATCTCTATCAAGAGAAGGCGAGACAGGAGAGGTATAAGATCTCCAACGCTTTGTTCACAACTAAGCTTAGAGAGTCTACGCCAGCTGGACCACGTGTAGTCAAGCTTATTGGCTACATTGAGCGTCTGGACATCTTAGGGATTAAATTCTCAGATGAGTTGCGTACAGATCTCATACTATCATCGTTGTCTAAGACCTTCTCTAATTTTATTGTGAATTATAATATGAACAATAATCAGAAGAGTCTATCGGAGCTTCTTACCCTGATTCGCCAAGTTGATAAAGACATGGGGCGTGAAAAACCCGCAGTCCTTATGGTGAACAGGAAGAGGAAAGATAAGGCAAAGGGGGCTAAGATTTATAAACAATCTAAAGCCTCTGAGCACCATCCGACCAAGAAAAAGAAGATCCAGAGGCAGGACAAGGAAAAGGAGGCGGTATGCTTTACATGCGACAAGTCAGGCCACTGAAAGAGGAATTGCACCCAGAGGCAAGGGGAAGTCAAAGGTGTGTTCGTTATCGAGTGCAATCTTTCCATTTCTACACATTGGGTATTAGATACAGCTTGTGGGGCTCACATCTGTATTCAAATGCAGGAACCAAATAGATTCCGAAAAATTGCCCAAGAAGAGGTGGATCTGTGAGCTGCCAATGGTGCGAGGTTGGCTGCTCTTGCCATTGGTGACTACCACCTCACATTGTCGACGGGAATGATTTTGGTTTTACATGGGTGTTATTATGTACCTAGTGTTACCAAGAACATAATTTTTGTATCGAGATTAGATACAGATGGATTTATTTTCAAGTTCGGAAATAAATGTTATTACTTTTATAAGGACAGCATATGTTATGGTATAACGCATTTAAATAACGGTCTTTATGTATTAAATTACGAGAACCAAGTGTTGGCAATTGATAACGAACCAAGTTCACATGACTCATACAACACTCAATTGTGGCATCACCGCCTTGGTCATGTAAACGAGAAGCGTCTGACAAAGCTCTGTCAAGATGGTTAATTAGACTCTTCTGAGCTAAAACCACTTAATAGATGTCACACTTGTTTACAAGGGAAAATGACCAAACCACCATTTAGTGGACAGGGTGAAAGGGTCATAAAGCTTCTAGGATTGGTATACAATGATGTGTGTGGACCATTTCCAGTAGAAGCTAGAAGTGGATATTCTTACTTTATTACTTCTACTGATGACTTGAGTAGATATGGATATGTCTACTTAATGAGGTATAAGTCCGAGTCCTTTGAGAAATTCAAGGAGTTCAAGAATGAAGTGGAGAATCGGTTTGGTAAGAAGATAAAGAAGCTTTGATCGGATCGAGGTGGAGAATATCTTAACCAAGAATTCATCGACCTTTTACAAGAGTTTGGGATTCTATCTTAACTCACTCCATCTTATACACCACAGTGGAATGGTGTTAGTGAAAGGAGGAATTGTACCTTGTTGAACATGGTAAGATCAATGATGAGTCATACAGATCTTCTATTATCCTTTTGGGGATATGCATTGCAAACTGCAGCATACACATTAAACCAAGTACCAACTAAGGCGGCAAATGGGATTCCCTTCAAGCTATGGAGTGGAAAGAAACCCACTTTGTCGCATACACGTGTATGGGGATGTGAGGCGTCTGTTAAGGCTTTCTCAGAAAACAAACGAGCACCCCGGGACAAGAAGTGTATCTTTATAGGGTATCTCAAGGAAACAAAGGGATATTACCTATACAACCCCTCAAACAAGAAAGTGATTGTTGCCAGACAGGTTGTCTTTCTTGAGAGGAAGCACATCCTCAAAAAGGATAGTGGGAGCAAGATTTATTTCGATGAAGTTGATGCTCAATATACACAGGAGATGGTACAGGAACAAGTTCCACAAGTCCTCGTGGAAGAGGTAGTTCCTGAAACACAAGTACTGCAGGAGTACAACAGAGGTAAGGGAACCAGAGAGATATGGTTTCCTTGTCACTGAGGATGGTGACTCGTTATTGTTGGACAATGATGAACTTCTCTCCTACGAGGAAGCAGTATAGAGCTCAAAAGCTGCAAGGTGGTTAGAAACTATGAATTCTGAGATGGATTCCATGTATCAGAACCAAGTCTGGGTTCAGGTCGATACGTCAGTTGATGTAAAGTCTGTTGGGTGTAAATAGGTATTCAAGAAGAAACTGGACATAGAAGGTCAAGTTAGTACCTATAAAGCAAGGCTAGTGGCTAAAGGTTTTAAACAGCATCAAGGAATCGACTATGATGAAACCTTTTAGCCAGTTGTCGTGTTTAAATCCATAAGAATCATATTTGTCATAGCAGCTTTTCATAACTATGAGATTTGGCAGATGGATGTCAAAACTGCATTCCTTAACGGGAACCTTCAAGAAGATGTCTATATGACACAACCAGAAGAGTTTGTGACACCAGGTAATGCTAAAAGGGTATGCAAGTTGCAGAGATCCATTTATGGATTAAAGCAAGCATCCAGGTCATGGAACATTCGATCCGATGAAGCCATGAGAGAATTTGGTTTCATTAAGAATGAATGTGAGTCATGTGTTTACAAGCGGTTTAATGGGAATACGATCGTTATCCTAGTAGTGTATGTTGACAACATATTGCTTATTGGAAACGACATACCAGTCATGCAGTCAGTCAAGGACTGGTTGAACAAGTGTTTCTCCATGAAGGACTTAGGTGAAGCAACCTACATTCTAGGGATCAAGATCATTCGTGATAGATCCAAGAGGCTACTTAGACTAAGTCAAAATACATGCATTGACCAGATACTAAAGAGATTTAGTATGAAACAATCCAAGAGGGGATTGGTTCCAGTGTCACATAGTATACATCTTTCTAAGAAAATGTGTCCCCAGACACAACATGAGAAAGATAGGATGAGTAAGATTTCATACGCTTCAGCGATAGGATCTATCATGTATGTCATGTTATGTACCAGACTTGATGTTGCTTATGCACTGAGCATTGTAGGCAGATATCAAGCAGATCCAGGAGAACAGCATTGGACTGTTGTTAAGACTATCCTTAAGTATTTGAAAAGAACTAAGGATATTGTTGGCCCATATATACTGTTGGCCACTATCTCTAACTCTAATGGTTTTAATTATCACCAATCATGTCATATATTAACATATATCTTACCTTATGTTAAAGATTCTAAGTTATGTCAAACCATTATTTTGAATATCAAACCAGTTCATTTATATAACTATTTATGTGTGTTTAAGTCTAAACAAGCTCATAACTGATTATCCATGTGTTTAAGGATTTTAACACTCTCTGACTTTGTTGAAATGTAAGACGGACAGAACATCTAAACATTATCTAAGTATGAGTCACTAACACCGACAGACAGATGACTCACCAACAGACATATGACTCACTGACAGACAATTCAAACAGGCATATGTTCTAAATATGTGATGTTGACACCGTTGGAAGAACTCACCGTTGCACATGACACCGACAGACAGACGACTCACCGTTACACATGACACCAACGCAGACGACTCACCGTTGCATATGACTCACCAATGCAGACGACCTACCGTCAGTCCAAGTGACCTACCGTTGCATGGTGTTATCGATGCAAGAACTCACCGCTAGTTGAAATGAGTCACCGATAGTTCAACCGTCTCGGCGACAGAAGGAAGGACTCACCGTTGAAACAAGTCACCAATGTAATGAGTCACCAACGTATAGCAAAACCGACAGAATGACATACCAATACCGATAGGAGATACCGATAGAAGGAGATACCGATAGAAGGAGATACTGATAGAAGGAGACACTGACGGACGAGTCACCGATAGACTGTTTAAATATGCATTTATTAATATTATTTCTAACGGTCATATTTGTGTCATTTAATGATACTAACATATTTAATAATCTTTTGTAGGACTTTTAGCAGACAATACGAGGTACGATGAGCCAATGCACGTGGAATGTACATGCTCTGTCGGCCCTCGAAAACAAGAAGTATTTAAAAAGAGAGAAGATAGACAGAAAAAGTTGTCGTGCAGTGCATGCCTGCGAGAGAGAGATACTGAAGAACATCAACTCTCATGCAACCACTGTGAACCCAAGAACTCAAAAGGAATAACATACGGGGAGATCAAGAAATCAAGCTAAACCTGCTGAGCTGACCTTAAACATCTTTCGAACAAGAGGCTGAACATCTCATACTCCTGGAAGCGAGAACACAGAGGCTATGACACTCTGTTTTGGAGTTAACTTCCAGAAGAGGACTCAAACTTCAATCTCACTACATCAAACGAGTCCAGAGCTTCACTGCATAACACACAAAGCCTTCTAAACCTAACTCTACATCTTAGCTCTGTTGTGTTCATTTAGTTACATTTCTGAGCAGTGTGTGTATCTGTCTATTACACACACTATCTCCTGTGCATAACTGGAGGATACTTGATATCCTCAATCTCACGCACTTTTTATCCATTTGTATCCTACGTAAAACTGTGGAAGAGGTCATGTGTGACTTGGTTGTTGCTTTTCCCATGAAGAACTGTGGTAGAGGTCAAGTATGACCTGCCCAGCCCTGTGTGCTGTTGTGAACCCCGATCCAGGGTGTGAATCAAACTGTTTATTAATTTAAACTACTTGGTGGCAGGTGATCACCAAGTGGAGAGGATTAAGTCGATGCTTGAGACTGAACCTCTTGTTTTATTTCCGCTGTGTTTTTACCTTTTAGTTTTACTCTGTTTTATCACATATTTCATAAAACTAAATTGAACTCTGATAGTTAGTCTTAGCAAGTGTTTATAACGGTATTGACTTATTAGATTAGTTTCAAAAGCTTGTATTAATTATCAAATTGATACAACTGAAAACTAATCAATCTTTTGAGAAATTAATCGAACAGTCAAGCTCTTATAAATTCACTACTGGCTAACTTGGCAATTGAATTTTTTAATATTGGGGGAATTTCAAATTATACCTTTTAAACAGAAATTTTTATAGATACTCAATTCACCCCCGTCTTGAGTACTCTACTCCGACCAACATTTGGTATCAGAGGTTTTTGGGAATTTTTCAATTTGCAAAGCTTATTCAAACCTTTTTCAACTGTAATTGTAGTTGTATTTCAAAGATCTTAAAATTTCTGTTATTTCTAAATTTTTATCTCTTTGAAATCTTTTTAAAAAATATATTATGGACAATAGATTAGGAGCTGTTACAAATAGACCACCTTTCTTCAATGGAACAAATTATGCTCAATGAAAGCTTAAAATGAAAATGCATTTAGAAAGCATGGGATTTGAAATCCGAACTGCTATTGAAAGTAAATATGCAATCCCTGAAACTGCTAGAAACACTTGGAATGAAGCTACCAAGACTGCCTATAACAATAATTGTAAAGCAATGAATGCTCCATATTGTGCACTAGGAGATGAAAAATTTAATCGCATTTCTGCTTGTAAAACTGCTCATGAAATTTGGGACACTTTGTCTGTTTCTCATGAGGGAACATCTAATGTGAAAGAGATGAGATTAAATATTTATACTATCAAATATGAAAATTTTAGAATGAAGCCTGATGAATCTATTTATCTCGGGTTCAATGAAATTGTGAACATCATGATTTCTTTAGGAAGAGTCGTCACAGCAAAGGATCGGATCATGAGGATTCTACGATGCTTACCAGAGAGATGGCGAGGGACATCAATATCAATAAGAGAATTATGCAATATTGATAAAATGTCAGTGAATGAACTAATTGGAAAATTAATGATGTATGAAGAGGAACTAAAAGTGAATCAAGAGGAGGAAGAGCCAAAGAGAAAATCTGTAACCTTCAAGACTACCACTTCCAAGAGAAAAGATAAAGAGAAAGTTCAAACTGTTGTTGAGAGCACAAGTGGTGAAGAATCAGCTTCAAACAGTGATGAAGAGATGGCTCAGCTAGCCAGAAGATTCAAGAAATTCTATAGGAAGAAGTTTTTCAGAAAGCCCAATTATAAAGGAAGATATGGTAATAAGGGCAGCTGGAAAAAGGACTGGAAAAGAAATGACAAATCAGATGAGATTGTCTGCTATGAATGTAAAAGGAAAGGATATCTCAAAGCTGACTGTCCAAAATTAAAATATAAAAATAAGTATGAAAACAAAGACAAGAAGTATAAAAAAGGTATAAAGGCCACCTAGAGTGCTTCTGAGGATAGCTCCAGTGAATCAGCACCATCTCATGATGAGAAAGATGACATGGCAAATATGTGTTTTATGACACACATCTGAAGAAAGTTGTTTGAAGAGCTCCTGCAAGAGTCAATGGTACTTGGAGAATGGATGTTCAAGACACATGACAGGAGATTATTCAAGCTTTAAGAACCTAATCAAGATTGATGGTGGATATGTCACATTTGGTGACAATGCTAAAGGAAAAATAATTGGCTTAGGCCAGATTGATAACTCTAACTCAGTTTTAATTTCTAAAGTTTGATGGATTAAAATATAATTTGCTTAGTATTTCACAATTATGTGATGATGGATTTCATGTTAAATTTGAAAATGATACTTGCAATGTTTTTAACTCTAAAAATGAATTAGTATTTTCCGTTTTTAGAAATGAAAATGTATATTCTGTTAACTTAGATTCTTTAGTTTCTCAAAATGTTTCTTGTTTAAGTGTCTTTCATAAAGAGTTCTGGCTTTGGCATAGGAGATTAGGCCACTGTAATGTACACTCTCTTAGAAAGCTTACTAGAAAATGACTAGTTAAGGATCTACCCAAACTTGAGTTTCTAAATGACGAAGTCTGTAATCCTTGTCAAAAGGGTAAACAGCACAAGATATCTTTCAAATCAAAGAAAAAAGTTTCAATTTCTCAACCTTTAGAGTTGGTTCACATGGACTTGTTTGAACCATCTCGAGTTTCTAGTTTAAATGAGAAGCACTAAGTTTATGTTCTTGCAGATGAATATTCTGGGTATATTTGGACTTATTTCTTAGCTCACAAAAGTCAAGCATGTACTTCACCATGGCTATAGTCATAACTTCTCTACCCCTGGGACACCTCAACAAAATGGAGTTGTAGAAAGAAGAAATAGAACCTTACAAGAGATAGCTCGAACAATGCTAAATGAATATGGTTTACCTGTTTACTTTTGGGTTGAGGTTGTGAATACAGTTTGCTACATAATTAACAGTCTTAATTAGACCTATCCTCAAGAAAACTCCTTATGAGCTGTGGAATAATAGAAAACTCAAGGTTAGTTATTTCAAAGTTTTTGGTTGCAAAGTCTATATACTTAATACAAAGGACAATCTTGACAAATTCGCATCCAGGAGTGATGAATGAATCTTCCTAGGTTACTCAATCTTTAGTAAAGCCTATAGAGTCTTTAATAAAAAAAACAAGTGTGTGGAAGAATCTGTGCACATCAAATTTGATGAAACAGATCCACATGAACCTAAGATCTCTCTAGACAACCTTAAAGATGATATGTCAAACTTGAACATAAATGCAAAATCATCTAATCCTCTTGTCAAGCAATCTGTTAAATCAAACAGTTCTGAAAATTCTTCAGAATCTGAACATGATGTACCCGAACCTGTAGATAAACTTGAAGTTACTAGCCCCTCCTTTTCTAGACCAACTAGAACTCTCAAGAAACATCCTTTAGATGTTGCTCTCAAGAACCATCCTTTAGATGTTGTTGGAGACTTAGATAAAGGGACACAAACTAGAGTTTCTCTTAGAAATCAGGTTGAACATCAAGCTTTCTTGCCACAGCTTGAACCTAAAAACATCAATGATGCAATTAAGGATGAATTTTGGGTGATGGCTATGCAAGAAGAACTTAATCAATTTGAAAGAAATAAAGTTTGGAAACTTGCGGATAGACCCAAGGATACCTTGACCATAGGCACTAAGTGGGTGTTTAGGAATAAAGTAGATGAATCTGGTAATATTGTTAGAAACAAAGTTAGATTAGTTGCACAAGGTTATAGTCAAGAAGAATACATTGACTATGAAGAAACTTTTGCAACTGTTGCTAGACTTGAGGCCATCAGAATCATGTTTGCTTATGCTGCTCATCTTAATTTCAAATTGTATCAAATGGATGTTAAGAGTGCATTCCTAAATGGATATGTAGTTGAGGATGTTTTTGTTGAACAACCCCCTGATTTTACAAACCCTCAGTTTCAAAATCATGTTTTCAAATTAATAAAAGCTTTATATGGTTTAAAACAAGCTCTGAGGGCTTAGTATGATAGATTAAGTAGTTTTCTTATTTCGAAAGGTTTTACAAAAGGAATTGTTGATCCTACTCTTTTTATAAAACGAATTTCTAAAGATGTTTTAGTAGTTCAAATTTATGTTGATGATATTATTTTTGGATCTTCAAGAAATTCTTTATGTATTGAGTTTTCAAAAATGATGCAAAATGAATTTGAAATGAGTTTGATGGGTGAACTCTAATTCTTTCTTGGATTTCAGATTTTTCAAAATAAAGAAGGTATCATTTTAAATCAAAGTAAATACACAAAAGATCTTTTAAAAAGATTTGGCTTTGATAGCATTAAAAGTCATGATGCTCCAATGAGTATTACTTGTAAGTTGGATCTTGATGAAGATGGTAAATATGTTGATCAAACCACTTACAGAAGAATGATTGGAAGTTTGCTCTACTTGACTGCTAGTAGGCCAAATATAATGTTTAGTGTGTGTATGTGTGCTCGTTTTCAAGCTAATCCCAAAGAATCTCATTTAAATGTTGTTAAAAGAATTTTCAAATACCTCAAACATACTATCAATTTAGGTTTGTTTTACCCCAAAGGACAATCGTTTGATATAGTGAGTTATTCTGATGCCAATTTTGGTGGATGCAAGTTAGATAGAAAAAAAAGCACCTTTGGGACATGTCACTTTTTGAGAAAGTTTTTGGTTTCATGGTGTAGTAAGAAACAAAATTTTGTTGCATTATCTACTGCCGAAGTTGAATACATAGTTGTTGGTAGCTGTTGTGCACAAATTTTGTGGATGAAACACACTCTGCTAGACTATGGATATCAATTTAGACATGTACATATAAATTGTGACAATACAAGCGCTATTAACATTTCTAAGAACTCAATTTCTCATTCTAGAACAAAACATATTGATGTAAGACATTATTTTTTGAGAGATCACTATCAAAAGGGTGATATCGCTTTAGAATTTATTGGCACTGAATATCAGCTTGCTGACATATTCACTAAGCCATTGAACTCTGAAAGAATAAATTACATCAGACATGAGTTAGAAATGATCAATCAGTAAGACCCTATGTTTGTCTTTCCTTTAATCTTTTTCAGTGAGGTCGTCATGCCGACACCGTTGTCATGCCGACACCGTTGTCATGCCGACACCGTTGTCATGCCGACACCGTTGTCATACTGACACCGTTAGTACTTTACAAAGTTTGTCATACCGACACCGATGACTCATTGTTTTTATAAGTTTTATGTTTTTATCAAAACGACATTGTTTCGTTAATTCCAGTGAACCCGATTCATGATTTCGCGATTGTGTAATTTCAAAAGCCCTAAATGATATAAATTTGAATCGATCCACTCTACTCCCTTTACCGCTACTCTCTCGGTCGCCACTCACTTTCTCTACCCCCGACCTTTCACCTTCAGACCTCCAGACTGAACTGATCAGAATGGCGCGTGTGAAGCGGGCTCTGGAAGAAGGTGAGTCTCGTGCTCCCAAGAGACAAAAAGGGGAATCGAGCAAACCTTCAGGTCCTGTAAATCCTGGTCTGGCAAACCGTGTTGTAACCTCAGAGAAAGAAGTCATGGTGGAATGGCTCTTAGAGAGCAAGTCTTTGTTGTTGAAGGTGCTGCAAAATCAAGGATGGCTTGACTGGTTCGCAAACAATGACAAAGTCTTTTATCCGAAGCTGGTATATGAATTTTATATGAATATGGAACTTTTGTTGGAAGGGAGTGATGTTGCTTGGGTGAAATCGATTGTAAAAGGGAAGATAATCTCTTTCTCTTCAAGACATTAGGCTGAATGTCTTAAGGTACCTCATGAAGGAAGGTTTGATGATTACCAAGGTACTTCTCCTGAAAGTGAATTCTTTTGCTATGAGACAGCTCTGAAAGAGTTAACTGAAAATGAGGAACACAGGGGACCCATTGCATCAGAATTGAATGGTGAATGCAGAATTTTATTCAAGTTTATTCAGCACCAGATTTTTCCCAAGAAAGGGGACTTTGCTTCACTCAAGTATCAGGATGTATACTTGGTGTATTTGATGCAGAGAGGAGTTAAATGGAATCTGTGCAGATATCTGATGGTGCACATCAATGAGATGATAAAACCTGGTTGTAAATCAAATTCTGATATCTGTAAGAGAATGTAGTGGAATCTGCTTAAGTGAAATTGATGATGTTGTAGTTAGTGAATGTAGTTGAATATGCTTAAGTTCTGATATCTGTAAGAGAATGAAAATTAATTGGAACCCATGGAGGAAGGAATGGGTTGGTGATGAAGATAGATTGTATGAGAAGTTCAATCCTATATATCATCCAGTTAGAACAAGGGATCTAGTGGATCCTGGCCTTGGTCCAGATGAGCAAGTAACATATTCGTCAGATGAGGAGGAGGAGCCTGCTACTCCTGTCAGAGATGTGGGATCACCAGTTGATGATAGAAGTGACCCAGACACAACTGGACCAACAAAGAGTCTCTATTGGACCTGCAAATCCACCTCTGGACTTAACTTTTCATGAACCTATTCTCAAATCTACTGGAAGTGAAGAAACAGAAGTTGAAGGCAGTGTAGAGTATGTCAGTGAATCCAATGAAGAAGAAGATGAAGAAGAAGCTGGTAGTGGTGAAAGTGGTTCAGAATCAGAAAGGGAAGAAGAAGATGAGCAAGTTGTTGATGAAGTTGGGGATAGAAAGGATGAAGATGGTGATAATGAAGAAAGTAGTGAAAGTGGCAGTGACAGTGAATCTGGTCATCCTGATGAGAATCCAGATGTTGTGAGTATGGAAGTTGTTGAAACTATTGCTGGTGTATTTGTTGAGGGTGTTGTTCAAGAAGAAAATGTTGCTCCAGATGAACCTGTTGCTCAAGTTGTTTATACTAGGAAAAGAACTCTACATAATGAAAAGCAACCTAGCCAGGAAGCCTTGACTAAGGGGGAGCAATCTGCCCTGAAAGTTGACACTGAGGGGGAGCCTCAAGGACCAGTTGCTCAAGCTGATGAGGAGCATCAAACTGGATGAGTAAGGCTTGATACTCTTACTCCTTTGGATTCTGACATTCTGGCTGAATGGATGAGAAATCATGGGTATGTGGCCCTGGGATTGGATTATGAAGATTCTGATGACGAAGTTTTTGTACTTGCTGCAAGGGAACCAGTGGATAAGACCTCTTCTAGTGACTATGACACTAAGGCCGATTTTGAACAATTCAAGCAAGACATATGTGTCTCCATAAGACATTCAGTACAATCTCAAATGAGGTATGAGATTGATGAAGCCAGGAGAGAGAATACTGAGCTAACTGAAAATTTGAAAGCAATTCGATCTATGGTTGATGGTGTAAAGCAAGCTAGTGTCTCTTTTCTCCTGCCTCAACTAGTCTATCTCAAACTGATGCTGCTTCGGTTTCCAAGATGGTCATAAAAGAAATTCAACCAAATAAGATCACAACTGAAACAATTGTGACAAGCAACACCAAGCTCGGGAATGACATGAAAAAATTAACCACAGGCATCAATGCTTTGACCACCGAGTATAGGAATACAATGGAAACTGGACTTGAGAATCTTGTTTCTCAATTTAAAGCTCTCGAGTTTGCCAAGTTAAGGAACTTACCTCCTCTACTCTTGCTTCAACCTCTGCTCCACCTGTTCAGTCTTCCCAATCTGCAGATCTTACTGCTATTAGTTCAGTTTTGAAAGAAGAACTGCAAGCTTTAATTGCTAGTATGGCCAAGGTTGAGGACACTTCAGATAAGGTGCATGATCATGTGAAGTATTATACAAGGAGTGTTTCACGGACTCAGGAAGAGCTGACCAAAAGGATTAATGAGTTTTTCTCCAAACTCATCACAAAGCATCAAATGAACAGTCTGTTTAAGTATTTGGCCACCAATCTTACTCTTCCTCCAGTGACAAAGGCTTTTAAGGATCGGATTCAGAAGCTGCGAAAATTTACTCCCTTGTTGGACAAGTTTATAGAAAACAAAGATGATTTTGAAAAAGCAATGAAATATGGTGGTGAGATCATTAAAGAGTTCATCAAGCAGTTAAAACCGTATCTTCATGTCCGGAGTGAAGCCATTGTGGTACCTCCTGCTGCACCACTTGGCCCTGTTGGTTCAGTGTCTGCTCAACCTCAAATGTCAGTTTCTCAGGCTTTATCTCAGATCAGACCAGTCACTACAGAAACTGTTCAGCCTCGGATTCTTTCTCAGCACAAACCTACCCTAGCTTCTACAGTTCCTGAAGGAGTGCCTCTACCTCCTCTCAAAATCCATTCAGACCCTCCTGCTTCTCAGCTTAACCCTCCTGATTAACCATCCATTGATCCTTCTGATAAGGGGAAGGAACCCCTTGACCCTACATTGTAGTGTGGAGTGATTTTTTTTTTTTTTTGATAGGGCTGAGTCATTGAACTTTTGCTACTTCAGTGTACTCTGTTTATGAATGCTATTTCATTATTTCTACTTTTAGGTTTTTAGTGTTCTTTTCACCTACCACTTTTTGCTAATCCCAAAAGGGGGAGAATTCTATAAGCAACTTCTATAAGCAAATTCTATAAGCATTATTATAATCTTGTTTATGCATTATTCTCTCTGATACATTATTAATTGTTTATTTTAATCATTCTCCAATGGTACTTAATAATGTCATGATTTGTGATTATCAAAAAGGGGGAGATTGTTGGCCCATAAATATTGTTTGACTCACTGACAGACAATTCAAACAGGCATATGTTCTAAGTATGTGAAGTTGACATCGTTGGAAGGACTCACCGTTGCACATGACACCGACAGACAGACGACTCACCATTACACATGACACCAACGCAGACGACTCACTGTTGCATATGACTCACCGATGCAGACGACCTACCGTCAGTCCAAGTGACCTACCGTTGCATGGTGTTACCGACGCAAGGACTCACTGCTAGTTGAAATGAGTCGTCGATAGTTCAACTGTCTCACCGACAGAAGGAATGACTCACCGTTGAAACAAGTCGCCGATGTAATGAGTCACCGACGTATGGCAAGACCGACAGAATGACATACCGATACCAATAAAAAGAGATAGCGATAGAAGGAGATACTGATAGAAGGAGACACCGACGGACGAGTCACCGACAGACTGTTTAAATCTGCATTTATTAATATTATTTATAATGGTCATATTTGTGTCATTTAATGATACTAACATATTTAATAATCTTTTGTAGGAATTTTAGCGGACAGTATGAGGTACAATGAGCCAATGCACGTGGAATGTACATGCTCTTTGTCGGCCCTCGAAAACAAGAAGTATTTAAAAAGAGAGAAGATAGATAGAAAAAGTTGTTGTGTGGTGCATGCCTGCGAGAGAGATATAATGAAGAACATCAACTCTCATGCAACCACTGTGAGTCCAAGAACTCAAAAGAAAGAATGGGGAGATCAAGAAATCAAGCTAAACCTGCTGAACTGACCTTGAACACAAGAAGCCGAACATCTCATACTCCTGAAAGCCATAACACAGAGGCTACGACACTCTGTTTTGGAGTCAACTTCCAGAAGAGGACTCGAACTTCAATCTCACTACATCAAACGAGTCCAGAGCTTCAATGCATAACACACGGAGCCTTCTAAACCTAACTCTACATCTTAGCTTTGTTGTGTTCATTTAGTTGCATTTTTGAGCAGTGTGTGTATCTGTCAGTTACACACACATTGCCTCTTGTGCATAACTGGAGGATACTTGATATCCTCAATCACACGCACTTCTTATCCATTTGTATCCCACATAGAACTGTGGAAGAGGTCGTGTGCGACTTGGTTGTTGCTTTTCTCACGAAGAACTATGGTAGAGGTCAAGTGTGACCTGCACAGCCCTGTGTGCTGTTGTGAACCCCGGTCCAGAGTGTGGATCAAACTGTTTATTAATTTAAATTGTTTGGTGGCAGGTGATCACCAAGTGAAGAGGATTAAGTATCTGCTTGAGACTGAACCTCTTGTTTTATTTTCACTGTGTTTTTACCTTTTAATTTTACTCTGTTTTATCACATATTTCATAAAACTAAATTGAACTCTGATAGTTAGTCTTAGCAAGTGTTTATAACAGTATTGACTTATTAGATTAGTTTCAAAAGCTCTATTAATTATCAAATTGATACGACTGAGAACTAATCAATCTTTTGAGAAATTAATCGAACACTCAAGCTCTTATAAATTCATTACTGGCTAACTTGGCAATTGAATTTTTTAATATTGAGGGAATCTCAAATTATACCTTTTAAACAAAAATTTTTATAGATACTAAATTCACCCCCCTCTTGAGTACTCTACTCCGACCAACAGATATGTTCCTGGTGTATGGAGGGGGCGAGGAGCTTGTCATCAGAGGGTATGCTGATGCTAGTTTTCAGACAAATCAGAATGATCTGAAGTCGCAATCAGGATATGTTTTTTGTCTCAACGGAGGAGTTGTGAGCTGGAAGTGTTCAAAGCAGCCAGTTGTCGTTAATTCTACAGCGGAGTCCGAATATATAGCGGCTTCTGATGCAGCCAAGGAAGCCGTCTGGATTCGGAACTTTGTTCAGAAGCTTGATGTGGTGTCTAGCAATAAAGATCTCATTACATTGTATTGTGATAATACTGCAGCAGTGACTCTTGCAAAAAAGTCAAGGTCACATCAACGGACAAAGCACGTACTCCAAAAGTATCAGCGCTTGAGGGATTTCTATCAAAAGGGTGAAGTTGCAGTAAGCAAAGCGTCCACAGAAGAGAACGTGGCGGACCCCTTGATTAAAGGTCTATCTCAGCAGAAACATGAATATCATGTGAGAGCTAGCGGACTGAAGATTGTTAGCAGTTGGCTCTAGTGCAAGTGAGAGTCTGTTGGAGTTGGTGCCCTAGAAACCAACTTCTTTGTATTTTATGATAAACTTGTATTCATTGGTTAAATATTAATAAACTATTTATCATATCATGATTGTTCTTCGCGTGACATGGTATGTGATAATGTCCTAACAATAGTTGTCGTATTAAAAGGTCATAGAAGATCTCTGTTATGATGAGAACCCGGAAGTGTCCCGACACTATTCTTAAATATATGCTCTATGGCCGATGATATCATTTGAAGGGACACAAATGATACAGGCTATCAGGGGTGGAGACTCATGAAACTTTGAGGCACTTTCTCATGGTGTGCGCCCTTGGTAATATCCACGAGGATATTATGAGAACAAGACTCGCCGGTAGGAAATTCACACTCATAAGTGTCATTGGATATTCCTATCTGCGGACGTGTGTATTGGTTCTTAGACTTTAAGATTATTATTAATGGGTATTATGACTCGCACAATTAGATGTATTGACGAAAACTGTGACGACAGATGTTCGCGGCGAGGTATGATATGTTGGGTGCGTCACGAGTAAATACTGCATTGATGAATAATACGAGAAAAGATTTGTCACTTATACGGAAGTAAATAACTCAAGCCTTTTGATAGAAATGATATAGCCTAACTAAATCCATGGTCATGGTGTTCTCTAGGCAAGTTCAATTCCGGGAAGTCAAAGAATGAGAAATCGAGCACATGGGTTGATGGCATTTGCATGCAACCCGCTTAATTGGAGATATCGAGACAAATGGATTATATTACACGGTAAGCGTTCGTATGAGGTGACATGTTGTTGAGACATCAACTTCTTTCTCTTGGGTGTCTTGACCCGTTGCTAGACAGTAATCTTGGACTTTAGGCAAGCCCGCCTAATGCCCACGAGAAAGAGGCTCAGAGGGTCACACACTAAGTGTAACCAGTTCTCAGTTAAAATATTTATTTATTTAACAAGTTGAATAAATATTATTTCCGGTTGTGCTTTAATAATTATTCAAGTATGCATGATCACATTTATTTCGCCGCTAGTTATTCGAGAGAATATCTTGCGGACGGAATATTTATTTATCGGCGAATAATGCAGTTATATTTATTTAATAAATAAATAATCATTATTCAAAGCCCGATAAATATTGAGGAGGATTGGCGGACCAAGTTATGGGTCCGGTGAGAAATAATATTAAATATTATTTGGTTAAACAATATTTAAAGATAACGTGTAAGTTAAGCACATGTCATGGAAATAATAGCATTGCTATTATTATTTGACATGGGGTTTCACATTGAATAATAAATTAAGTAACGACACATGTACTAATTATTTATTATTACTTAATGAATTAAATTCTCCGTTATGTTATTATTCTCTATTTAAGTCAAGGGGTTATTCGACCACCTAACCAATCGTTGTGTGCACAGCATCCTTTGAGAAAAGCTCTCGAGCCTAAAGAACTCTTTCCTCTCCAAGAACGCTCTCAAGAACGAGAGAGATCCTCCTCCACCAGATCAAGGAGAACGCTTTGGAAGCGATTCTCAAGACGATCGAAAGCGGACATCGCAAGCGCAAAGATCTTCTGCGCTACCACCCGGAGACTCCTTTGACAATGTCCAGAGATACGTAGAGCACGTGTGGATCACCGCTAGAGGATTCATATCCTTGGATTCTACATTGCAACGAAGCCGCACCTCGAACCCGTGGTCGAACGCATCAACAAAGAAAGAATCACCTTTGAGGTAATTCTATAATTTAATTAACTTAATTATAAACAAAATATGTTGATCCTCTTCTCGGTTTCGAAATCTCTCCTTTGTCTTTTATCTTTGATTCAATTTCGTGGATACTGACGTTCATCGTCGTATTGATCCCGGATTAATCATCGATTATCACAATTTGCAAAGTTGGGTACACGTTCAACTTGCACTTCCGTTGTGCCCGAAACCTACACGATATTCGGTAAACATTTGGTTGCGTGAAACATAATTTAATTATCTACCTCGCGCGAGATATGTTCATCGGTTTTCTTTTGGGAGTTATATCACATGCATTGGGCAACTTAGGGATATCACTAGGAGCAACTTGGTGCTCTGTTTAGGCTTTATTTTAACTTTTGAAGGATTTAAGGAAGTTCCATCCATGGTGATTCATCTTCCACGTGGATTTCTTGAAGATTTGGCTTTGAAAATCAAAAGGAATAAATATGAAAATATTTGTGGAATATTCTAAAGATATTTGGCGAGCTATAAATAGAGTTTAAATGGAGGTATAGATTTTCCATATTCATAGGTCAAAGCACGGCAATTTTGTCAAAGTAAATATTCAGCCTCACATAGATATTTTTGATTAAAGAAGGCATGGCTTAGATATGATCAAGGTAATGTGGGAAATATTTCAATAGAAGAATTGGAGGCATTTAAATGGCTTTAAATGGAGAAATCAGGGAAATGATATTGTTGACCATTGATCGGGAAGATGAGAATGAAGATTGGTCGAGGCCCATGAAGAATGAGTAGAGCATGCCAAAGGAGAAGACACAAAATAAAGAGAATGACTTGTGCATGTATTGCATATCTATGAACAAGAGACGTTGAATATTCGAGGATATTATTTTGTGGAGATGAAAAAGGTGTTTACCATGGTGTATCCATGAAGAAGATTTATGAAGAAAGGTCATTGAAGATCTATCTCATTGGAGGGGACACGACCAAGTGCACACATTAGCACGCATTTGTACCCATTCTTTGGTGAAATACTTTTATATTTTGTAAGGTCTTTGGGTCGCATCTTGTGAAGGTAAATGAGCCTCACACCATGAGGGTAGTACACCCCACATCCTTGTATGGGCAACGAGCCTTTGGTGGCAGTGAGTCAACCATAAACCCACCACTTAATGAGCCTCACACCATGAGGATAGTACACCCCACGTCCTTGTATGGGCAATGAGCCTTTGGTGGCAGTGAGTCAACCATAAACCCACCACTTGAAGGGTTTAAGTGGGATTTGTGCATGGCAATAGTGAGTGGTCCATTTGTCTTGGATTGGCCTCCACATTAGAGGCGAACCAAATAAATCCTTGTGTCCCTGTGTTTGATTTACTATTCCGCAAAGGGTGTGTGTGTTAAAGCATAAAGTGAAAAATCAGATAAAAGGCAAAGAAGAGCTTAATTGATAACCTTGCTAACAATAAGGTCAAGATCCATCCAAAGGTAGTGCGGGTTCAGATTGGATCAAGTTGTCATGCTCTAATTCACCCTCCTTCGCAAGAACTCTCACAAGTAGTCACTACCAACATCGTCTTTGTTGATTTCTATTCCTTTTATCTGAAATCATTCATTGGACACTTTTTTTAAGTCATTGTATTTTGAAAATTCTCATTGGCTCGTTCATATTGGTGAGATGTTTCATTGTGCTTTTAGTATCATTGATTCTAGGCCATATCTTGAATTATGTTTTCTTTCCATCAAATCTTTTTTTATTATTGTAATAATTGTTTTGAATTGAATTTCAAAAATTAATAAATTCTTTCGTACTCTAAAATCACACTTCTATGCCAGAAAAAATCAAAAAAAAAGGTCTATAAAGAATTTTAGAAATGTCATACTCATGACTTGTCACATCGAGCTCAAACTCGGATGAAGAGGGTCAAATTAAATATACATTTTTATGGTGCAAGTCAATAAATCAACTAGAAAAAACTTTTTTGAAAAATAAAGATAGAGAATGAATCCAGATAGGATGTCAACAGTCGATTCACAAAAAAAATGAAAAAGAATCATCTTTACAAGCTCTAATAAAAGTGGTATTGTATAAAAGGTACAGTAAAAAATTTCGATGTCAAGAAAATATGTCGGAATTCAATCAACGATGTTGTGCAGCGCCTTCAAACTTTAAGTAAATGGTGTATACTAAATAAGGCGTCATCAGTTCCCTGCCCCATCCAATCATGCTTGAGTCAAGTTTTTACAAACCTAGATAATACCTATGTCATACATGTACATAAACTGCCCAGTGCCAGATTGTAATTACTTCTTTATGAAGGACTCGGCTAACCCCTTTCTCTCTTCTTTTGAACGCCGAATCCGTGATTTCTTCCTCCCAGGATCATGGCTCATAGCCATTGCAAGCAACCCAATCGAGTTACCTTTAACAGCATGCATGACAGCATACAACTTCAGCGGATTTTACAACAGTACCTGCATATATTATGCTTGAAATCATAAAAAACTTGTAAAATCCCATAAATTGAGAAATGTGAGTAAATGGACAACAGAACTGATGAAGGTGGGATGGGAAATAGAAAGCTGTGCACGCGTTTTTTAAATAGTGGCAATTGATTTTATTGTAAAGAGGAAGGCAACAATAAGAGATTTGTTCCAAGACAGAACTTTTCCAGGCAGGGTAAATAAATAAACCATCCAGCATTCTTGGGTATAATATAAAGCACAAGTAAGAGGAATCGCGAAGATAAAATAAACGCCTCGAAAATGCTGTAAAACCTTTGGCAATCAGAAAGCGGGTGTCAGGTTAAGAGGAAACCGAACCCACGGATTGGCTCAGCATTTGCCCGACAAAGGATTCAAATGGGATATGGCAAGGGGAATGTAGCAATAAACCTCTTTAAGTGGACGAGAGATGACTGGAATTTTAAAATTTCGCGCTTTTTCACCCACGAATCCAGTTCTGCGGAATAGGCAGGAACGACGAAAAAAACTAAACAACCAATTTCAAGGAAAAGAAGCAACCCATTACCCGATCAGCGGCAGGTAACCAGTGTTGGGTTGGTCGGGAGGGTGGTGCTGACAACAGCTCGGCCGGAGTAGGGTTTTGATGCCAGTTGCCGGGGCGTGGAAGGACGGACTGGCCGGCGCCTCGTTCGGAAAAAGACACTGCAGTTGGAAATTGGTATTGGAAATATTCCGTACGATATCAAATATTAATATCTGGAATTTCATATCCTCCATTCCCAACTTTTCGTTCATCTAATCTATCTAATTTCAGACGTTTGACCATATATTATAGGAATTAATATAACCTTTCATCTAATATCATGTATCTAATATCATGTATTTAATATATATGATGATATGTTAATGAAATGATGACGAATTTTGAACTTTGTACGTTATTTTTACTTGTCTTGTATTTATTTTTTCCATCAATATTGTTGTTCGTCATTGTCATACAAATATTCGACATTACGTTTCGTTGGTGTTGTGTTTTACTCACGACCGATCTTACATTTCCGATTTCAAAAAAAATCATGGTTTCAATCGGCGTTTGATCGATTTTACAACACATTATCAACACAATCGTGTTATCTGCATAGTGCCTCGTAATGGCGGTATCATTAATATAAGATGATTCTTACATTAAAAAGGTATGTCATTATGTTTATCTAAACATTCTTCTATTGTTATACTCTTCCGTACATGCATCTGCTCCACTCATTTGAAGGGCTGCATCAAAATGTGAATCTTATTTTCTATGTAAGGTGTTGTATTTATTTTCCCCTCTTGCTAAATTTGAAAATAATACATGACATTCTTAATTTTTTGGTGTGAGAAAACACTACAACATATTGGTTGTTAGCGGCGTCTTACTAAACTGCCGCTAAAAAAGATATAACTGATTTCACAGCGTTTTTTTAAAAATCGCCGCTAAATATTACATTTTTTCCTTGTGCCCCACCCTTATCCCCTGAGCTACCCTTCCCCCCCCCCCAACCCCGAACCCCAGCACCATTGTGCTTCCCCCCTTTTCGGTGCTCAAATATCACCCAAGCCCTCTGATCCTGTGCCCCCCCGAGCCCTTGTTGGCGTTGCGGTCACAACCCCCTAACCTGTCTCCCCCGCCCTTGCCCTCACCCGAGTCGTTGTCCTCGCCTGAGCCCTCTCCATGTCGTTGTCTTCACTCGAGCCCACGCCAGAGGTGAGGTCATATGGGTTTAATTTCTCTCTTCCTTTTCATTTAGAGTTTTAGTCTTCAATTTCTCTCTCGATTTTGATTACTCTAAGCAAATGATTTCTCATTCTACATATGCTCTATGTTTTCATTTTAGATTTTTAGTCTTTAATTTTTGTATATGCACCTATTGGATGTGTTTGCAATATGCACTACCTAATGCATTTCCATGTTTTGTATGCATTTTCGATGTGGTGTGCGTGCTCAATCATCGTGAGAAATGTAAAGCAGTACTGAAAGAAAGAAATAAACATCTTCAATCCCATTAATAAATTATTGATTTTACTAGACTATAAAATTATAAACAAGAGAAAACCAAATAATTTTTATTTAAGAAAGTGATAATGTTTAATTATAGTTGGATGTCATGAAGATAAATACTTTTTGAAAAATTCTATTGGACATGAATTACACATTCTGTTTAAACTAATACCATAATTTTTCTAGGATATGGCATTGAATAATTGAGGACAAACAATATGTTAAGTATAGAAGAATTTTATGTTTCGTTATTTGATATGTTTTTCATGTGTATTTTTATATCGTTTCTTCGAAAAATTGAAACTTTTGATGAATTTTTACTACTATATTCATGATTTGTTTGAAATTACGAGGAAGGTTGAATTCAAAATGCATTGGAAAACATGCCATTGTATGGTTAAATTCTAAATGTCTTCCATGTAAAATGTTTAATAAATTATGAATAATTATTATATTCTTGAAGGCTAAAAGTTAAAATGTTTTTATTTAGAAAATTGACATTTTATCAATGTGGTTGCGTTGAAAATCATTGATATATCTTTTGAATGGTGATTTAGATTGTACATATTCTGCTAAATATGAAAATGAATTGAGGAAATTGAAATCAATTGATTTTTTATTATTATTGTTGAAAAGTATTTTAACTGAGGTGATATTTTTTTCGTGTTTTTGACTTTTAATAGAAACAACTTTAATATGAGCTACTTGTCTGGTATAGGATATGGGATGGAATACAATTTACAGACTCATTTCTCAGTTTTGGGAAACTACTCACTAGCCAACACCCCTTTATATCCCCATTGATCATTTATTTATTCAAAGAATTTACATTTTCATTCAAGATTGAATCTATTTAATTCCAACTAATGCCACTTTACCAGATTTTACCATTATCTCTTTTTCTACTTAGTAACACCTATGTGTTTTATTTATTTTTTAATAAAGTGTAGGCGCATTGTGATATATATGGATAAAAGCTGGATCACGTTACCGAGGAACACACCTCAATATGGTAAGGGTTTGAAAAAGTTTTTAGATTTTGCAGTTTCCAATCGATATGTTGATTAGAGAATAAGATGTTCATGTCCTAAATGTAAATTTAGAAGATAGTTGAAGAGATGTAAAGTTTATGAACACTTAATATCAAAATAACTTCATGCTCAATATTTGTGTTGGATTTGGCACGAAGAATCAAACGTTACAGAAAGTTTGAACACCGATGTCAATCGACATAATGAGCTCCCAACTTCGTCAACAATGGACAGTGAAATAAAAAACCTTATAAACAATGAATTTGACATTGCAAAACAACAACATAAACATCAAATATATCAAAACAACCAGTTGAGAGTGTCACTATTGCAAATATGACTTTTATTAGCGCTAGAAAAGGACATTAATAGCGCTAGAAAAATGTTGTTAATCGAGCCAAAGATAAAGGGGGTCCCTTTTATCAGCACTCAAAAAAGCACTGATAAATGCTCATTTTATCAGTGCTAAAAAAAGCACTGATAAAAGGGGTCTTTTATCAGCGCTGATAAAAATGTCCTTTATTAGTGCTTTTTTTAACGCTGATAAAAGACCCATTTTATTAGCGGTTTTTTTAAGCGCTAATAAAAGTAAAAAAAAAGTTAAAAATAATTTATAATGTGAGGAGCTTTTAACAAAGCTTGAACCCCCTTTTTATCAGCACTAGGCGGAACCCCCTCCCTCTCACTGCACGCTACACTTGCTCGCGCAACCCGCTCCTAGTTGCCCGCGCACCCCTGCCTCCACAAGAACTTGAACCCGAGACCTCCCACATTACGCGTCTGCACATTTACCACTAAGCCATTTAATTTTTTTCTCCATTTAATGATATATCTATTTATATATATATGTATATATATATAGTTATATTTATTCGTATATTAATATAGATTCATATTAATATAAATATATTTAGTTATATCAATACATATATATTTATTCATATATTAATATATATATGTATATTTATTTATTCGTATATTAATATATATTCATATCTATTTATATATATATTTTTAGTTATAATTTTTTATCCATATATTTATTTGTATATTAATATATATTTATAAGATTAGTTTTAAATACATTTATAAAATGTGTGATTATAAATAAATAAATACATACATATATACAACACACACACACACACACAAAGACACACACACACACACACATATATTTATGAATAAATACATATATATGTGTATATGAAAATCCATATAATGTTAAAACGACCATAACTTATAATTTAGAAGTCCGTTTCAACTCCACAACTAGTCAAATCAAAGAAAATGAAACAATCTTCGATATGATATGTGGTACAGGCCTAGAGGACATTCAGATCAGAAGTTATAGCTGTTTGAATGTTAAAAAATCGGGATATCCTGACTAAAAATTCAGTTTTGGAGGTATTATGAGCCTTTTTGGCCTCAAAAAATGTGACAAAGGTTCTCCTTAGATTGTTAGCATACAGATCTCGTCACAGGCTTCAATTTGATATGTTGTAGAGCTCAAACAGACACTCGGATCAAAAGTTATGGTCATTTGAAGTTTGAGTTACATTTTCAACTTATTTTAGATATTTTATTAATTTTTTTTTTATTTTTTTGTCTTCGAATTGTTATTAAATGATTATTAGTCGATGATAATTAGAGAATTATTAATTAATAGTATTTTTTAAAATATTTTAAAGCCATTTTCACTAAATTTCTTATATATTAAATGTAATAGTCTATTTATACTTATCTAAAACATATTTAAAAAATATATATTATATTTATATCAATATAAATATATTTATATATCAATATATTATTTTTCATGATTTTTTTTAAATATACACTTTATCAGCGCTAGGGGAAAGAGCTGATAAAGCCCCTCCTTTATCAGCGCTATTAAAAAAAGCGCTGATAAAGAGGTCCCCTTTATCAGCGCTTTTTTTTAGCGCTGTTAAAGGGTGGCGCTGCAAAAACCCAGTTTTGTGGTAGTGTGTTATAAATAACAACTTGACAAGTGATGTTTTTGGGAGTACAGGACAATCTGATCAAGATTGTAACATATCATTGGATTCTCCTCTTGATTCTATGGAGACTAATGTAAGAGAGAAGTTCACTAAGTAAACAAATGTGTTTCATGGTTTAACTGACGATGAAAATCAAAAGTTGTACAGTGGATGTTTGAAATATTCAAAACTTTCTTTTCTGCTGAAGTTGTATCATATCAAATGCCAATGTGAAATTACAAATAAGGCGATGTCCATGATATTGGAATTGTTGCGTGATGCATTTCCTAAATCAAAGATCCCTAAGTCTTTTTATGATATGAAAAAAGTCATTAACAAACTTTGTCTGAATTATACAAAAAATACATGCTTATCTCAATGATTGTATGCTTTATTGGGGAGAGGATTCAAGCTGATAGGATTGAAAAAAATGTTCTTCTATATGATAGTCAATGAGTGATGTTAGAAGTCTGAATCAACATACTACTATAAAAAAGAAGAAAAAGAACCCACCTTCAAAGGTTTTGCGTTACTTTCCTTTAAAGCTTTGATTGCAAAGATTATTCATGTCATCAGAAACCGTCGAGCACATTAAGTGACATTCTATATATAATAATAAGGATGGGTTAATGCAACATCCAAAAGATTCATAATTATAGAAAAAATTTGATTCATTACATCCAGATTTCTCATCTGATCCTAGGAATGTGCGATTGAGATTGATTGCCGATGGATTCAACCCATTTGGGACTTTGAGCACTAGTTATAGCATTTGACCGTTGTTTTGAACCCTTACAATCTTCCTTTGTGGATGTGTATGCAACAAACATCTTTCATCATTTCAATGATTATTCCTAGAAAACAAATACCTAGAAATGATATTGATGCATACTTGCAACCTCTAATTGAAGAATTGTAGGAGTTATGAAGCAATGGTGTTGAGACATATGATGTATCTTTTAGAAAAATGTTCAAAATGCAAACTGCTCTAATGTGGACTATTAGTGACTTCCCTAGACTTGGAAATTTATCTAGTTGGAACACTTACACATGGTTTGGTTTGTCCTGTTTATAACTTTGATATTGATTCTAAATGACTACCTTATAGTAAAAAATGATGTTTCTTGTGTCATCGAATATTTCTCGATGCATCTCATAGATTTCAATTGAACAAGTCAAATTTCAATGGTTTTATTGATCGTAGACTACCTCCAAAGTTTTTGATAGGTTCTAAAATATTGGTACAACTTGGAAATATTGAAACAGAATTTGGGGAGGTTTATCATTTGAATGATAGTGAGAAATGAGTTCAAAGTGTAGTGTTAAGTGAAATCGGAGCGCAATAATGGAAGAAACAAAGTATGTTCTTCAAACTTCTGTATTGGGAATTTAATTTACTGCGGAATAATCTTGATGTTATTCATATTGAGAAGAATGTTTGTGACAATTTGATCTTCACATTGCTTAATGAGTATGGAAAATCGAAGAACCATCCCAATGCTTGGAAAGACTTTCAAATAATGAACATAAAGCGTGATCTCTGGCAAGATGAGAATAGAAAGTATGCTCTGACAATTTTTGTAATGAAAAATAGGGATAAAGATACATTCCTTTGAATTTTAAAACATGTGAAGGTATCTAATGGGTATTTAAGTAACATCTCAAGGTGCATTGACTTAAATCATCATAGGTTACATGGATTGAAAAGTCACAATTCACATATTTTGTTACAACAGTTAATACCATTGGCATTATGTACATTATTACACAAAAACGTTACCACTGTTGTACTCTAATTTTACACATTCTTCAGACAACTATGTAAGAAAACTCTACAACCATTTGAGCTTGACAACCTTCAAGAGAGATTTGTATTCACACTTTATGCAATGAAGATGATCTTTTCTCTGTTGTTTTTTACTGTCATAATGCATTTAACTGTACATTTGGTCAAGGAAGCTAAATTATGAGGCCTCGTACATTATCGATGGATGTATCCCATTGAGAGGTACTTTATTTCTATGTTTTTCATCTTAAGTAAACAATTATCAGTACTTCATTAAATACATAATTATGTTTTATTTATTTTATTTCATAGATATCTTGGGCATTTAAAATCATACATGAAAAATAAAGCTCAACCCGAAGGCTCTATTTCTGAAGGCTATTTGGTATAGAAGTGTTTTGCCTTTTATTCTAGATACTTGGATGATATTGAGATAAGATTCAATCGATTTGGACTTTTTAACAACACAACAACTCAATCTCAACTACATGGGAAAGCAAAAAAAAAATCTTCTATTAACCGATCAGTTGAGAGGAGCTCAAATGTTACACTGACAGAAATAGAATTATTATAGGTACATAAATATGTGCTGCTAAATAGTAAAATTACAGATCTATTTATTGAAGAGCTCATGATACAAACAAAGAGATGAATGAGATACCAAACACAAAATGAGAAAGATATAAAAAAAGTTGTTAATAAAGAGCTTTTAGAATGGTTTTCACGTCGTGTAAGTTCATAAATATTTCAATTAATATGGATATTAGGTTGACACATATATTTTGTAAATTTAATAATGCATATTACTTTTTTTACATCATCAATACAGATACTCGAGCTGAATTGTGAGAATATTTGATGTTTTTTGCTCAAGGTCCTCTAAAACAGGCTAGAAAGTTAGACGCTTACAATGTGAATGAGTTTAAATTTCATACAGTCGATCGGGAAGAGAGTTTGAAAACACAGAATATTGGTATATTTATGGTTTCTGTATTGGGATACTATGGAATGTTGAATGATATTATCGAATTAAATTGCCACGAGCATTTTTTAGTTGTTTTATTCAAATTAAAGTGGGTTGATATTATCAAGGGTGTTAAAAGAGAGTCCTTACAATTTACATTTGTGAACTTCTCTCACTTGATGGATATAGGTGATTGTGAATTACATGATCCATATATCTTATCATCGTAAGTGAAAATGGTATATTATGTGAAATGTGTTGTGAATGAAGGGTGGAGTGTAGTTGTTCATGTAAAACAAAGAGACTTGTATGATATGAGTGATGAAGTGAAAGATTTGAGCTCTGACATTGAATTCCATCAACTGTTAGAAGCGAACTTTTTGTCCATTGCGAAATTGAAAATATTAATCTTTCAAGGGTGGATGAAGTAGATGAAGTAATGATGGAGTATGAAAATGACATGATTGAAGGACAAAATGATTGCATGTGTAGTTATCCATTCATTTATCAACCACTCATGTTATTTGTGCAATTATTCATTATCATAGCTATGTATATATTTTTTTCAGTACTGTGTATATGTTATCATTTCTATTTTTTTATGTATGATTTTTTTTAAATATATGTTATGAAGTTAATTTTATTTGATTAAACGATATGAATACCAAGAAAGAAACATTTTATCGTTCCCAAATGATTTTCAGTTGACATTCCCTTGATCATACCGACAAATGATGATCCATCAATCTCTCTCCCTACAATATCTAAGACACCCTCCACTTTCCCCCTACACCATCTCTCACACCCTCCATTTTGTCATCTTATGGCACACCCTTCATCAGCATCCCATCAGCAGCTCAGCCAATGCCTCCCCATTCAGTAGGCTCAGTAGTGAAGGAGTAGGTCATCACTCCTATTTCTTTATGGGGATATTGAAGGGTGATAGTTATATGTACAAATTTTAATATGAATAAAGTTATTTCACCTTTTTATACTACTAACTTTTTTTCCATAAAATATGGAAACAATGCTACTACGAAAAGAAATATGAAAAGTTCAGATGTCTGGAATCTGAAAGCACTGAAGATATTTGTCCCATTTGACTACTATGGGGTCCTTATGGATGATGCCGCAAGATTATTTGGCCAGATTCTAAGCCAGTTGGCAGCGAAGCTGGTTATCCTTCTGATTGTGTATGCTGATTGGAGGCATATGCCTCAATCTTGGAAAAATTAAGTTTTTGATTCATAAATAAAGGTAATTTTAATACATTATGGTGTAATTAAATGTCATTATGTTATTAAATTATAATATTTTAAAAAAGAATATATTTGTATATATGTTTTTCTACTTTACCATTGTTGATCTTATAGCACAAAAGTGGACATTGAAAAATTTGGGTAATAAATGGAAGGATTTTTAAATGAAGACCATGGAACGAATTCAACAATACTTCGTTGATCACCCAAAAACTATATGATAAGGTACCTGAAGGGGTACCTAGAGAGCAATGAAAGATTTTTGTTGATAACCATCATCATGAGAATCACATGGTATTTAAATATATATTATTATATTAATATAATTTTACATTTATACATGCATATGTCAAGGAGATGACATCGCATACATTACTATTAAATTACATGTTATTTATTTCATGATGTTTCAAAGAAGAATGCATCTAGTCGAGCTAAGAAAATCATCCCCCACACTGTCGGGTCAAATAATTTTTCCAAAAACTGGTCGACCCTGGTAATCTTTTCATTAGTTTAAATATTTATAAGATAACATTATCTATTTCATATATTAAATTGTTAATTTATTTTTGTTTAATACAATCACATAATTTAGGGCACCAAGTCTCCCGAACAGAACTGTGGTTGGATGTTCATATAAAATCTGATGCGAGTTATGTTAATGAGTCTACCAAAGAAGTTGGGGTATGAATTCATTTTTCATTGTAATAACTTATTGTCATTTGTCACTATATTAATATTTATTTCTTCAAATATGACTGATATTTGGTTTATAAGTAAAAATTAAAGAACTATGAGATGTCAATATCATACAGTCCTCCTCAATCTCCCAAGATGACCCAATTGGTCAAGTCATTGGGAAGGAGCATCCTGGTTGAGAGCACATGATGGGTTTGAGACCATTACAATCTTAGGTCTTTGGCAGACCATCGGGGATTGCAGCTGTATCTAATCCTGTTTTTAGTCACTCCCTACCTTGAGATGCTCATAGGGAGTTTGTTTATATACAAAGCACAATTCAGGAACAAGGGAATCATATATCTGCTTTGTAAAAAGCATTGATTGATTTATATCAGAAGATGACTGTATCTGTCCCCGATGATATTGCATCGATGGCTGGTGGTGAGCAGGTAAATCACACAACTTCAAAATCATTTAGTTCACAAAATTTTATTGGTTTTAAGTTTAAATATAAATACACAACACTGTTTAATTTTCAATATAATTATATTGTAGGTGCTGGTAGTAGGAAGTGGAGACGAAGATGGAGAGGGTGTCGAGCAAAGTTCATCGGGTAGTGATTAATGTTCTCTTTGGATCCAAAGATGATGTAAAACTAAACTTATGACAAACTAACACTAATTTGGTGATTCTGAAACTATGTTGTGTTTTTTGGTAGGGATATCTGTATTTCCCTTACATTTTAGAACAATTTATTTCAGAGTGCTTATGTAATTTCTAGAATATTAAGAGAATTGATAAACTTTGAATTTTATGATATAGTTATTCATGAATTGTGGAATTAATGTTGATATTGTTATTAATGGTGCTAAATTTCTTTAAGTGATGGTTTATATATGTTGTTTTCATTGTGCATTATTTGTTTGTTTTCTTCCAGGGTTGAGTGATATTCTGGGGCTGTAGATTCTACAACTACATTTTTTTTTTGAAAAGTAACATATAGCGATAGTTTAAACTGTCGTTAAATATGCCATATTATTGTTTAGTGGCAGTTTAAACCACTGCTATATAATGTCGATTTTTTTAAAAGTGGTTAAAACTGCCACTACATAAAGTCATTATTATTTAGCGGAAGTTTTTTTTTGTTTTTGCAGTAGTTTTCCAGTCAAAAAATATTTAGGATATGGCAGCGGTTTAAACCGATGCTAAATCATCAAAAAAGGATATAAAACCACAACTAAAACTAATCAAACCACTGAAAAATATATTTTCTATGTTGGTTACCAAAAACTACTGCTAAATGGAAGGAACCACCACAGGTTGGATGCCGACACCAACTTTAGCAGCAGTTTTTTGGAGCTGTTGTAGAAACATTTGGCAGCAGTTTAAACCAACGCAAACAAGAGATTTTATTGTAGTGAAAAAAATAAACGTATAAAGAGGTGTAATGACTCACGGCTGCCAAAATTCATATTCATTACTTGAATTGAATGTGACTGGTTAATAACTAATATAGTCGATGTTGGGACAAACATTGTTCATCAAATAAAATAATGAAACAATATCACCCAAAGTGGTTGAATGATGAACATTGTGTACTTGTTGTACATAGCGTTGAAGTAAATTTTACTAATCATGTTATGAAAATGATGACAACATAATAAAATTTAGCATCTCAGATCTCTTTGTACACCATGAATGTTTCAAAATTGATCATGATGTTTAAATAATCATGATGGAGATGATATTTGTTTATCAGTACACATCCCCTTAAGTAGGATGAAAATTTTGAATTGAATATTAATGTTATTGTCTTGAATAAATTATAAAACACAAAAAGATAATTTTATTTTTTTCCCTGAAGCGAATGAGAATATTTATTGAAAATTATTTATTTCATTCCTTTAAGTGAATGTAAATACGCGTGATTTTATTTTAAATCAAGTTTGAGGTGAATATGATATTTTGTGAATGATCATTGTGCTACGTTTGTTTGTAATAGATAATAATAATATAATAACTAAAAGTGGTTTGATGGAAATAAATATTTAAAAAGATCAATGAATTTTAATAATGAATATAAAATAATGAATATCTAAAGGATGATATGAAAATAGCGTCTTTTGAAATTATATTAAAAATATATCCGTTTATCAATTATTTATCCTATAGCAGCAATATCGAATAAAGACATTATCATTTATCACATGCTTATGTATTATCAATATTATCACAAGTAATTCATTCAATTTTATTCCTTGAGGTGGATGTTATTATTATTATAGTTCATAAATGAGATGATTAAATTACATAGTTTTGATAATTCAGTATATTTTATAAAAAATATTTTACCACCTAAAGTGGTTAAACAATGGTTATCATCATAAATAAAATTAGTAATTAATTCATCCTCTGATGTGAATGTAGTTTTAATTACTCTATTTCATTCCTTGAAGAGAATGAAATTATTCATGAAAAATTCGATATAATTTGTGCTACTCATATTTAGAATTTCATCATGAATAATTGAGGCTTGATAGAATTTGATCAAATGATTTATCCTTTATTTGGTAAAGATAATGTTATAAAAATTATTCTATGAATTATAATGTTTGAAGGAAATGTGGTGTGTGTTGTGAATCCAGAAGATTCTTCCACATTAGTTATCATTACCATATTCACTAACTTTAAAATATGTGGGGGATCTACTCCCAAGTAGATGTATTGTAAAATGATATTTGGGTCAGAAGTTCCAAAATATAAAATAATGTGCTTGGTGATGGGTTTAACTCGTTATGATTATATTATGAATTCGTCAACCACCATAAGTGGGAATTATAATAACAAATATGAATATGAACAATGGAAAATATTAAAGATATTACATACGTCAATCATTAAACAAAATTTTTATAAATATTATTTTGATTAAATTATTCAAAAGTACTCGTATACGAGTTAGTATATTGTAACAAGCCAGCCTGAGTCAACTAGACAAGTCACCCGAGATGGTCCGACACATGGTGAAAAGCAACAACGAACCACACAAGTCTCATGTATAATAAAATAAAAATCAAACTACAAAGCGAGAGAAAGAATACATATCCATGAGACATACAAAATCAATCCAAAAAGGCTAAACCAGAAGATAAACCAGATGAGACTAAACATGTCTCCATGTGAACATCCATCACCACTATATCATCCTGCTATGAAGGTGACAACAATAAGAGAAACTGACATGATATACAATTCCTTTATCTTTACCTGATTCCTATAAAATAATATCTACAACTTCCTAAATGAAAAAGTAGGGTGTGAGAATAAATCCCAGTAGGATTTCACTAAAGAATATATACAATGTCTAATATCAAGATGACATTAAATCTAGATTTAAAACAAATCCAATTTATAAATCATTTTCATAAAATAAAACCATTTTTGTAAATCATCCTTTGGTTTTCATAAAAGTACTTTCATATTCACATAATAAGGAATATGACAAGTACAAGTGATATAACATGTAAGAATAATCAAAACAAACAATGGATGCACCATAAGATAAGCATGTGAGCAAATAACCGTGAAATAAACCATCATGTGATAAACCAATCATAAATGAAAAATCACACCATTTAGGCTATAACCTATGAGGCTACATGCTAAACATGAAAATAAATCCCAAATCTAAGCCTAAGGTGGATCCAACTGGTATAACCTCAAGTAGCATTACACACCAAAGTGAAAAGTTTATTTCTCGACGCATCCAAGGTCACCAAATGTGCTAAGTTTGTCAAAACCATTTAAAACCCATGCTCACATATTTATAAAATATTTTCATAGAAAATAAAATATTCTTCCATGCTTGAAAATCCATTTTAGAACCAAAACCAACATTTAAGCATTTCATCAAACACTTGGTGTGCACAAAACTGTTTTAAAGTAAAATCCCTTTAAAAACATGAATCTCTTCCAATAAAGACAAAATAATCACAAATTGAGTAGTTTCATTGAATAAACCGATGTAAATTATAAGAACTTAATGAAATTCATGAATTAACCATTCATATAGAGACATGCACCTCAAGAACAGTGGAAAAACCGATCTCCTTCAAAAATAGTGATCAGGTACTCACAATCCTAGATCCATAAGAAACAACATCAAACCTCTGTCAAACCCATTAGATCTGGCATCCACATACCATTTGGGTTCCAATGATACAATTTAATAAGGTATCTAGTGGGGATCTATAAAGAAAAGGGGAAACCAGATAAAAATCGCAACATACCTTGAAGATATCCATTAAGAACGAAGAATCACCAAGAATCCAAGGAGAGAAGCCTCTAGAGAATTGGGGAAGGTTTATGTCGAGCCTAATGAAGATTGGAAGAAAATTAGACATAAAAATGATCAATATAAAAAGGGTAAAATCCAAATTTTTAATGGTTCATAGGGGAACACACGATTAGGCCACACATTTAGTCTAACCGTTCACCAACCATGCATGGCCACCGTCCCTTAAAAAAAGTGGAGCGCAATTTCTTGAAGATAAGCCAATTACTTGATCTAAATATGTGGCACCCCATACAATCACCCCAAACCCCACATGGTTTCCTTGAAAATCCACATGGTTTGTTTAACCATGCTCAAACCATACAAAACTCCTTTATAACCTCATAGAGCTATACTGCACGATTAGTACTAACCATACACCAACCATTCACTTGACCCACCTTCTCTAAAATTTTACATTTTCAACCCTTATTCCCATGAAACCTCTAGAAATACTTTAAAGACAAACCAATCATAGATTAAATCATACTTGTGATCTGGTGGGAGTTATAATTCTATTCACCATAAAATCTTTCTATCCCCAGAAAGTGCTCAAGATATTGGAATCATAAAAAGAGAAGGCCACTGCTGACTCATCAACGACGTCCACTCCCACATCTCATGGCTATCCCATCCACACTACCACAATACAAAAACAAAAGGGGTAATTTTACTACATAGTACCTTTTCTTGTCAATCCATAATCTGAACCGATTACTCAATAATGGTGGTATTGGGATCACGATCAACATCTCCCCATTAAATCACATGAGAAGGGTCTAGTTGGTATCTCATCAACTGGGAAACATAAAACATGTCTTGAATTGACATCAAGAGAGATAGTAAGTCCAAATGATATGCCAAATTTACAATACACTCCATAATCTCAAAGGGAACCACAAACCTCAGTGCCAACTTACCCTACTTACCCAACTGATGATGTCCCAAGTGAGGTGAAACTCAAATAAAGACCCAATCACCAACCTTAAACTCTATCCGCTGATGATGATGGTCTGTATAGGATTTCTGAAAACTTTATGTCATGACCTATAGAGAACCAGGATTCTCATACATAGATATTACATATTTTTAGATGAATATTCAATACATTATACAAACACATGCCTAATAACTATAATAGTTTAATGTATTTTGAGACTAGGTACACAATATTCTAATTTGGTGAAAGATCTTAAACATATCCCATAAAGATCTTCCCCTTCAGTACTCTTCACAAACATACCATACTTAAAAACTTTCTTCATAACATGAGAAAGGGAAACACAAAAAAGGGTTAGATTAGATGATCAGTAAGGATAAATAAGGGAGATATGCCAATACAACATGAATATAAGGGTATGAGAACATGAGCATAACATTTGAAAACCATATCCTACATATCAAAGATCATAATATTGAATCATAGAATAAATATTGGAAGTTTATAAGATATGAATCATAATGGAATCAAAGTACATGATCCATGAGATAATAACATTGGCATAATACATAGATTTATACATAATCATAGAAAATATTATGTCAAGTCTACCCACCAAGACATTCATAAGATGTTGGGCTTGGGATAACCACTTGTATACTTACTTTAGGCTTAGGATAACCTCTCGTGTACCCTTTTTTAGGCTTGGGATAACCTTCCATGCACCATTTGAGATCATATAGAATTAATCATTACCCAATTCATTGGAGGGAGATCTAGGTCCCACCTGTCACATAATGAAAATCATACGTATGTGTGCCACAAGATCATAAAAAATTCATCATATCATAAACCATGAAATGAAATGGATTTAATAAACATTTAATCATATCATAACCTATATAAAAGTGACAAGTTTCATAATCATTTTATCATTTAATAATAGCATAACTCATGGAAAAAGAAACGATTTTTATAAGAATTCTATCATGGTATAACTCGTGGAAGAGAAATGGGTTTCATAAACATCTTGTCATGATAAAACATTCAGAGAAAAAATAAAAATGGTATACCTAGTTCATATCTCTATCAAAGCATAATTTACATAAAAGGATGTCATCTTATATGGAGAATTATTTTGAAAGATCACTTGGAACATTTCTTGAGGAAAATAACTTTTCTTTGACAGACACTTTTAAAACTAAAAAATCATAAAACATTTTGAAAATAATTTTCATTAAAAATAACATTTAAAAATTATAAAGGAATATTTAAAAACCATTTAAAATATTTCTTTTTGAAAAATAAAATTTTCACTTTGAAAAACACTTTTTAAAATATAAATCATTTTCAAAATCCTTTTTACTTTGAAACCATTTATTTAAAATAAAAAATATATCAAATATTAAGGAAATAATTTTCTTTGAAAATATATTTGAAATTTTTTAATGGGATATTAAAATAATTTAGTGGTCATGACAATAGAAATACTATTCATTCCATGCATGTTAAAAATAAAGATTCTTTTCACATTTTCGGTAAAAGCCAAATGGGTATTGTTTTTTGAAAATGACATGAAGATTCATTTTAAAAAACATTTAAAAGTGAAACATGGGTAAAAATGTATTTAATAATTCATTTTAATAATTTTAAAAAACATTTTTGAAAACATTTTTAGAAAACATGATTTTAGAAGAAAAAGGGTTTTCGACTAAAGAGAAAAATAAAGACTATTTTTCTTTAAAAACATTATTTTGGACTCTTGAGTACATAAAGAGTGGAAGATAAAGGAAAAAACATGTATTCTCATGAAATAACCATATTATAATAAAATTCACGAGTTTATTAAGAAATAGATCATAAGATTTTATCATTGGAAACATAATCATAAACAATCCCGATAAATAATGAGATTGTAACAAAAAATATTTACCACATTGGTAACTTTGAATTATAAATAGCATGAAATAATAACATTAAATGAAAATTATAATATCATGAGAATAAATAAATTCATGACATTACATGTCAAAGGGTCCATATATACAATTCATAAAATAAGACAGGTGCATGACATAACATATGCCTCAAAGAAGGAAAATTGAGTAAAAAATCTCTTACTGCTTTGGTAATTTTTGAATCGTAAACCCCATGAAAGAGAGATCCTAAAATAAATTCATGGGCAGTAAAAACACCACATAAAATAAATAGGTTGTGAATATGACATGTGTCTCACAAAAGTAAAAAGTGAGATGAGAACCCCTTACTATTTTAGTAATCTTTTGAATCGTAAGCCCCAATAAATATTTATATAAAATGAAACTTTAAATATCATGAAAATAAGTATATTCATGACATAACATGTCAAAGGGGTAGTATATACACCATAAAAAATAAGTGAGAGGTGAATTTACATATGTCTCCCAGAAATAAAAGAGAGACTAGAAATCCCTTACCATAAGTCTATAATTCCTTCATACACATTCAAACCTAATGTATAATAAATATAAGTTTATTATAAATATATTATAGAACCATACTTATATATATCATACAATATATTATTTACTTGTGACTATTTATTACCCATTTATTAACAATTCCTTATTAAAATATTGTTTCGGGTAATAACCTCTTTATTTTTCGTATATGTTTTAATTTGTTATTTTTTGTCCTATTACTTTGATGATGGTTCCATAATCTATAGATTAATAATCATGAAATATTTATCATATTTATACATCAATTATACTTTTAAGACCAATGATGAAAGATGATTTTTAGAAATGAAGTACGTTACGATCATAGAGACGGTAGGTCGTATGTATGCATGAGTAACATTTCCATTTTTCAACAATCATTATTAAAAGTAGGTAAATAATATTTTATATTTACATAATGGTAATAATATCATAAATAACACATTATCTCTTTAAATATACTTATACATATCATCCATGTGGTGTGGTGATGAAAAAAAGAGAGTCACATCACTTCGTGAAAGCAGTAGTCCACACATACAAGAATGACCTTATCATCTTTCAGTAAGTGAAAATATAAGAAATAAAATGATATATTATATTTTAAGAATGATAAATATGTCATTAATATCATAATTATTTCAAATATATCACATATATTCATCGAATTTATCCTTATTTGTAATGACTCGAATTTTCTGT
This sequence comes from Viscum album, assembly GCA_963277665.1. Lineage (NCBI taxonomy): Eukaryota > Viridiplantae > Streptophyta > Magnoliopsida > Santalales > Viscaceae > Viscum > Viscum album. The sequence goes on from OY728122.1 coordinate 46,275,974, forward strand.
GTATTGTTTTTGGACATTATATGAATTATTTTCAAGACCAGGCGTTGAGACAACATGCAATTCTGAGACCTGGTGTGTCCGAAATAAATGTTTTAAATATATTAAATATCACACACATTCATTTTTCTTGAAAAATTGGAATAACTCCCGAATGGGGGCCCATATTAGAAATCTGAGGGCACCGTTAAGTTCAGAATGTGGGTTTTACCCTAGGTGATACATAATCTTTGTTGGTGCAAGCCATTTGTGATAAAGTCATCGTAGGCATAAATAAATAAAATAAATTTATTTGTTTATTTGTTTTGTTTATTTTGAAACATCGATTGATTTCTTCTATAAGTATATGGTTATAGGACTTCCTCAGGGTCAACTGCTCAAACCCTGAAGATTCAAATGACCATTGGAGATCTTTCTTGGAAAACAACGATGGATCGGTACTAGATTATGGATCATTGAGCCAATAGAGTTTGTGTATCTCATCAATAATGACAATGCAAGCATTCTTCATCAAAGATCGATCTAAACTCCAAGTAGGATGTTTTGTTTTGTGATTTCTATCCCTTTTATTAATCCCAGATGAATGTGGATCAATTCCACGAACAAAATTGATATGCACATCGTCGGTAGATTTGAATTGATGGAATTTTATAATTGTTCATTGTGATTTTATTCCTCTTCATTCATCTTCTTCTACGATACACTACTGGAAAAGTGCCCTATACCCACAATTTCAAACCGTGGGTATAGCCCATTAAACCGTGGGTATAGGCTATACCCACAATTTGATGAACTGTGGGCTCCCGAGGCATCGAGATTGCCCTATACCCATGATTTTACAGAAATCGTGGGTATATTCCACTGAAATTTCAACTTACCCACGGTTCACCAGAACCGTGGGTATAGATCTATGCCCACGGTTTACAGAACCATGGGTATACATTTTTAAAATAGAAATTAGATACCCACAGTTAAGTAAACCATAGGTATAGAGGGTTTTGCAGCAACATATTTACCCACGGTTTAAAAATCGTGGGTATAGAGGGTTCTGCAGCAGCATAGTTACCCGCAGTTCTCAAACCATGGGTATATATTGTTTTCCCAGAAATAGCAGCTGCCCCACTGTACAGACCCCCTGCAGCCCCTCCCTTCCCCCTTGGACAGACCCCCAGCACATCCCCTCCCCCTTTGCACATCCCCACTCTTCCCTCTGGACAGAACCCCCATGCACACCCCCCCTGACTGAAGTTCCCAGTTAGGATCCAAGTATCACTGAGAGGGGGAGGGGGTGAATCTGTGATATCTTTTTCTTTTTATGTTTTCCCTTTTTGAAACAACCTTCGCCGCCTGTTAAAGAGTTTCTTCCCTGCTGAACACACACAACCACAGGAACACAAGATTTACAAGGTTCACTACTCAACAAGAGTAGCTACGTCCTTGGTATGGTACGGAAACAATCCAGTACCACACAATCCACTAGAAAACAATCCTTTGATGTGGAATACAACGAGTAGGATATACCCTTACACTCGTGCAACACTTTGAAAATAATCCAATAGTGTGTGTGCTCCCTCTTAGCACAAATAGGGTAACATAATGTTTCAGTGCTTCTTTACAATTGAACAGATGTATTCTCTGAAGTACAAATCTTTACTTTCTTACCCAGAAGCCGGTAAGAACTCTATTACACACTACTGAATACGTGCGAAGACCCCAAATATTTTGTGCAGCCTTTAGGGTGCCTTGCGCACAATTCAAATGGCTTGCGCGTAAAAATGCCATTTTGGCACGTAAATCATTTTCACGCAACTTCCCTTTTTTCGCGCAAAGATTCACTTTTCGTGCTGCTTCCAAATTTTTCGCGCAACTGCCTTTATTTCGCGAAAACCTCTTTCTTTTCATGTACCCCACTTAGCGTAAAATTTTACGCGCACCAGAGCTCGGAATTTCTTCTATGTGTCGAGTCTTACAAAATGAGAAGGGTTAGCCTCATATTTATAGGCATTTTTGACCCCGCGTGCAAAACACTAATCCGCGCGTAAAACCTACTTCATGCACGTAAAAACTCTTTTATGCAACTTCATATTTCGCGCCATGCTTCAATATTTTGTGCACCTCATGCCTTTGCCATTTTTTCATCCTTCTAAGCATGAAGCACCAATTGCGCGCAAAATTCCACAACACATTCCATATTGCGTGCAAATTCATCCTTTCACGCGACATTGTATTTCGTGCAATGATCCAATTTTTCGCGCAGCTCATGCCTTTGCAAATTTTTGAGTTTCTGATCTTGAAACACCTTTTACGCGAAAAACATCATTCCTCTATTTCGCGCATCCCGCAGATATTTCGCGCAACCTGCTACTATTTCGCGCACCGCTTTATTTTTTCGCGTAACCTGCCTAAATTTACGTGCACTCCATGCCTTTATCATTTTTCGATGTTCTGACCTTGAATCATGCCTTGCATAAAAAAATCTAAACCATCTTCAATCTTGCATGCTCCATCCATTCCCAAACACTGGAAAACGGCGCCACCTTAAACTGTTCTTTTCTGCCATCCCCAGATTGTCCATTGCTTTGTCATTTTCTCTCTTCACTGCTTCCCATAACCATTATTTTACTCTTATCACGAATCCCACTATCGTGATATTTATCCTTTGATAGATCAGCTTTAGCATCGTCAGAGTTGCAATGGGAACTGAAACTTCCCTATCCCCCAGCAGCATCATTCCTTCCAATCAAAACTTTATATGACTGGCATCATCATTTCTCCCCCTTTCCTTCATAAGGATTGCATCACAAGTTCTCCTAACTCATGATATGTGTGAAATACATACCAGCAATGCATCGTATGATTTTAGATCCTTCTACAAAGGGAATTGATTTATCTTCTTTGACAAAAAAATACAACACTCTACAAAGGCTAACTCTTCAAGCTTTCATCTCCATTCAACTTGGTCCCACTACTGGAAATCCATCCTTTCCCAACGGTTCTGAACCGTTGGGAAAGGCTGCAGAACCGTTGGTATATGTTATATCAACGGTTCTGCCAACCGTGGGGAAGTAAGCCGTTGGGAAAGGCTTTTCCCAACGGTTTACAAGGAACCATTGGGATAGGTTAGAAAAAATCAACATACCCCAACGGTTGTGCCAAACCGTTGGGAAAAGCCTTTCCCAACGGTTTGGCCCGTTGGGGAATCCCATGAATATTTTCTTTCCCAACGGTTTGAAAACCGTTGGGAAAGGTTTTTACCAACAGTTCTACCAACCGTTGGTAAAAACACCAATTCTACAATCTATCCCAACGGTTTAATGAACCGTTGGTAAAAACAGCTCCATATGGGCTATGCCAACGGTTTGAAACCGTTGGCATAGGATTTGCTGTGCAAATTGCACAGCAGCCTGCAATTTGCACAACAGGTCTGTTTTGGGCTCATTTTGGCACAGCAGGTCTGTTTTGGGCTCATTTTCAATTCAATTTTCATTTTCAATTCAATTTTCAATCCAATTATTGTAACTGTAACACATATACAATGCATATATATAGAGAACAAACCAACACATTTAAATAATGCAAACCAACCAACCAACACATATAATGCATCCTGAAAATATACTCATCCATAATTAAATTAGAATTCATAACATAATTATAAACATACATAATTCATTTAGAATTCAATTTAAAATTTAGATGACAATCATATGTGGAATCCAGAATTCAATTCATAATTTGATTGGTTTTTTGTACACCATATATTTTTACTCGAAATCATATACATTTTAAACAAAATACATACACCTGGAATGATACCGGTAACACCGTGCCTCGGATTGAGGTGAGGTTAACTCGTACACGTCACAAATGACTCATTGATTGTTGTCATAAAGTATCAACATATTCTGAAATCGTTTGGTCAGTTTTCCGTATGCCAGTTGTTGTTTTTACTTAAAATGAAGTGTTTTTTAAATAAAAGAGAGACAATTTGAATGGTGCCGGACACACCGCGCCTCGGATTGACGCAGGGTTGACTCGTACACATAACACATGACCCATGCATTGTTGTTCTAAAATATAAACACAATCAGAATGCGTTTGGTTGGTTTTCCGTATGTATTTAAAATGTAGCACATTTTAAAGAAAATAGATACACTTAGAGTGGTCTCAGCCAAACCGCGACTCGGATTGAGGCGCGGTAGACTCGTACACGTAACATATGACCCATGGATCATTGTCTTAAAATTTCAACAGATTCCAAATGCGTTTGGTCGGTTTTTTGTATGTCAGTTGTTTATTTCACTTATAATCTTGTCCCGTTTAAACAATAGAGACGCAGTTAGAGTGGGACCGGCCACATCACGTTTCGGATTTAGACGGGTTTGACTCGTACACGTCTCAAATTACCCATGAATATTTTTCCTAAAGTATCAACACAATCCGAATGTTTTTGGTTGGTTTTCCGTATGTTAGTTGATGTTTTTCACTTAAAATGACGTCCTTTTGAAACAAAAGACATACACTTTGAGTTGTGCCGGCCACACCGCGCCTTGAATTGAGGAGGTGTTGACTCTTACACGTCACATATTACCCATGGATAATTTTTCTAAAGTATCAACACAATTAGAATCCGTTTGGTCGGTTTTCCGTATGTCATTTGTTGTTTTCACTAAAAATGAAGTCCATTTTAAACAAAATAGAGACACTTTGAGTGGTGTCGGACACACCGCGCCTCTTATTGAGGTGGAGTTGACTCGTACACGTCACATATGACCCATGGATCGTTCTCCTAAAGTTTCAACAGAAACTGAATGCGTTTGGTTGGTTTTCCGTATGTACTTAAAATACTGTCCATTTTAAACAAAAGAAAGTCACTTAGAGTGGTCCTGACCACACCGTGACTCGGATTGAGCCTGGGTTGGCTCTTACACGTCACATATGACCCATGGATCGTTGTCCTAAAATTTCAACAGATTCTGAATGCGTTTGGTCGGTTTTTCATCTGTCAGTTGTTTATTTCACTTATAATCTTTTCCGTTTTAAACAAAAGAGACACATTTAGAGTGGTACCGGCCACACCGCATCTCGGATTTAGGCGGGGTTGACTCGTACACGTCTCAAATGAACCATGTATCGTTTTCCTAAAGTATCAACACAATCCGAATGCGTTTGGCCGGTTTTCCGTATGCCAGTTGATGTTTTTCACTTAAAATTGCGTCCTTTTGAAACAAAAGACATACACTTTGAGTTGTGTCGCCCACACCGTGCCTCGGATTGAGGCGGGGTTGACTCGTACACATCACATATGACCCATGGATCATTGTGCTAAAGTATCAACACAATCAGAATCCGTTCGGTCGGTTTTCTGTATGTCATTTTTTGTTTTCACTAAAAATGAAGTCCATTTTAAACAAAATAGAGACACTTTGAGTGGTGTCGGCCACACCGCGCCTCGGATTGAGGTGGAGTTGACTCGTACACATCACATATTACCCATGGATCGTTCTCCTAAAGTTTCAATAGAAACCGAATGCGTTTGGTCAGTTTTCCGTATGTACTTAAAATACTGTCCATTTTAAACAAAAGAAAGTCACTTAGAGTGGTCCCGACCACACCGTGACTCGGATTGAGCCCGGGTTGGCTCGTACACGTCACATATGACCCATGGATCGTTGTCCTAAAATTTCAACAGATTTCGAATGCGTTTGGTCGGTTTTTCATCTGCCAGTTGTTTATTTCACTTATAATCTTGTCCGTTTGAAACAAAAGAGACACAATTAGAGTGGTACCGGCCACACCGCGTCTCGGATTTAGGCGGGGTTGACTCGTACACGTCTCAAATGAACCATGGATCATTTTCCTAAAGTATCAACATAATACGAATGCGTTTGGCCTGTTTTCCGTATGCCAGTTGATGTTTTTCACTTAAAATGACGTCCTTTTGAAACAAAAGACATACACTTTGAGTTGTGCCGGACACACCGCGCCTCGGATTGAGGAGGGGTTGACTCGTAAACGTCACATATGACCCATGGATAATTGTGCTAAAGTATCAACACAATCAGAATCCGTTCAGTCGGTTTTCCGTATGTCATTTGTTGTTTTCACTAAAAATGAAGTCCATTTTAAACAAAATAGAGACACTTTGAGTGGTGTCGGCCACACCGCGCCTCATATTGAGGTGGTGTTGACTCGTACACGTCACATATGACCCATGTATCATTCTCCTAAAGTTTCAACAGAAACCGAATGCGTTTGGTCGGTTTTCCGTATGCCAGTTGATGTTTTTCACTTAAAATGGTGTCCTTTTGAAACAAAAGACATACACTTTGAGTTGTTCTGGCCACACCGTGCCTCTAATTGAGGCGGGGTTGACTATTAAACGTCACATATGACCCATGGATCATTGTTCTAAAGTATCAACACAATCAGAATCCGTTTGGTCAGTTTTCCGTATGTCATTTGTTGTTTTCACTAAAAATGAAGTCCATTTTAAACAAAATAGAGACACTTTGAGTGGTGTCAGTCACACCGCACCTCGGATTGAGGTGGCTTTGACTCTTACACGTCACATATGATCCATGGATCGTTCTCCTAAAGTTTCAACAGAAACCGAATGCGTTTGGTTGGTTTTCCGTATGTACTTAAAATACTGTCCATTTTAAACAAAAGAAAGTCACTTAGAGTGGTACTGACCACACCGCATCTCAGATTTAGGCGGGGTTGACTCGTATACGTCTCAAATGACCCATGGATTGTTGTCTTAAAGTATCAACACAATCCGAATGCGTTTGGCCGGTTTTCTGTATGCCAGTTGATGTTTTTCACTTAAAATGATGTCCTTTTGAAACAAAAGACATACACTTTGAGTTGTTCCGGCCACACCGCGCCTCAGATTGAGGCGGGGTTGATTCGTACACGTCACATATGACCCATGGATCATTTTCCTAAAGCATCAACACATTTCGAATGCGTTTGGTCAGTTTTTCGTATGTCACTTTTTGTTTTCACTTAAAATCTTATGGAAATTCATATAGAATATTTTTATATCATATTTAGTATGGATTATATTTTAGTTGATCGTGCTATGAAACATTTCAGAGCTAATGAAATTAAGGAAGGTGGAGGGGTTGTCCGGGGGGCTGTCCGGGGGGGCTGTCCGGTGGGTGTCCGGGGGGCTGTCCGGGGACCAAGGAGGAGGGTGGGGGGGCTGTGCGGGGTCTGTCCGGGGGGTGTTTGGGGGTTGTTCAGGGGGATGTCCGGGGTTGTTCAGGGGGCTGTCTGGGGTTTGTTCAGGGGTTTGTTCAGGGGTTGTTCAGGGGTTGTTCAGAGGTTGTTCAGGGGGTTGTCCGGGGTTGTTCAGGGGGCTGCCCGGGGGGCTGTCCGGGGGGTGTTTGGGGGGTTGTCCGGGGTCCAAGGGGGAGGGTGGGGGGGTTGTCTGGGGGGCTGTCCGGGGGGCTATCCGGGGTCCAGGGTGGAGGGTGGGGGGCTGTACGAGGGGCTGTCCAGGGGGCTGTCCGCGGGGCTGTCCGGGGGGTGTTGGGGGGGTGTTCGGGGTCCAAGGGGGAGGGGGGTTGTCCAGGGTCCAAGAACGAGGGGGGTTGTCCAGGGAGTTCTCAAACACACAACCACTAAAAGACAACAACATCCATAAAAATAGACAATATATAAAAATAACTCAACTCCAATACTATACTACGAGTCTAGATAAAACCAACAACTAGAATAGATTAAACATCAAATCTCAGTAATATAAGTCAAAAATGTAACAGATCAATATGTCCCACATCAGCATCACCATCACCATCATCATAATCATCATCACCCTCGTCAACGTCCTCCTCATCGTCCTCACCCTCCACAGCGCCCTCCTCCTCACCTTCGCCCTCCTCCTCGCCCTCCTCATCTCCCTCCTCTTCCGCATCAGACTCCTCACCATCATCATCTTCAAGCTGGACATCGGCCTGACCACCACTGGAACTGCCACATGGTGCACCATATATAGAATGTATCGACGACATGTATTCATCAATCGCTGGGCTGGCCTCTGCTGGAAGTGTTGGACGTAGAACTTCAATAAATTTCATAAATGCACTGTTTTCCCTAGCAGACTGTTCTGTCGTCTCTGTGGCCCTTTTCTCAGCCTGTTCTGCCTGTGCCCTAACTTGCTGCAGCTCGGTGGCACTACAACTCGTACTTGAGGCAGGCCAATACCTCGTCGGGGCTATCCTAGGTCGGCAGTGTACTCTGCCAGAATGATCCTCTCCCAACACCTGATGTAAGTGATCAGATGGCCCAAAATTGTCTGCTTCTTGGGCATCGAGGGCCTCTAAAGCATCCTGTTACAAATATAAATATATTATTAAGTTACAAAATAGATATTAAAATATAAAATCAACAGATTAAAACTTACAATCTGCTGCTGAGTCGCTTCGTTGACAGTACTTCCATCCTTTTTTCGTCTACTCGAGCAAAACAGTTTTGCTCGAGGCACACGTCCTTCAATATTTTGTACTTGCCTCTACAATGACATTGAAAAAAAAAGTTATATAAAAACTTTAGAAAATGGTTAAATAATTGAGGAAACAAAATAAAATGTAAGTCGTAAAGAAAACTTATAAACAATTGTCATACCTGCTGCCTCTCATGATCCGACATCGTCGTGCGTCCTAGTGTATGGAGGTATTTTTTTGCATCAATGTTTTTTTTTTCCAGATGATTCCTAAATAAAATTCGATAATGAAAAGGATAATATTAATGCAAAACTTGAAAGTTATTATTTAAATACCTCAAATGTAATTCATACCTTAAACTGGGTACTCGTCCAATGAGTAATCATCTGACGATACTGCTCTATAGGACAATCATCCACGACTGGTATCGCCTATAACTTAGTGCCAACTCTAGCACGCCAGCCAATATACATCTCATGCTTGTAGGCTCTCCAAAGCTCGCCTAAATCCTTTAGACGTTCCAGTCATGCACCCTCACCATTAGGAAAATTAAATCGAAGCTGAAATCAAAATATTAATTCATATAAATACAAAAATAATTCATGGCATTAAATACAACAGATTTTTTTACCCATATCTCTGCCCAAGCTCTATCTTTGACCTCATGTGGCAAATGTCTCCACGATAGCGGGCTGACGGGAATGATGTCGGAGTATTTGGCAAGCGTCGCCAGAAAACTCCGACATTGCTACCCTGTTTTCTCAACCATCTGATTGTCTTCATTATATTCCACCATAACCTGTGTGAGACGATTCCACACCGAACGCATGTGTGTACGGCCCCGCCCCCGCCTCCTGTCAGTAGATGTATCTGTCATGAAATAAAAACAAATATTTTATCAAAACCTGATATAATGAAAATAAATATTGCTATAAAAATTTGTTAGGGTTTTATAAATATACCTGCACTAGTCTGATCAATGAGTGGCACTGGATCCACAGAACCTGATGGAACACCCTCTGGTGGAACAGGAGTCGAAGATGATGGAATATAAAAGCTCGGAGAGACAGAAGTAGAAGGAAAAGAAGATGGAACAGCTGTATGACCTGATGCTGACTGGGGAGTGGGAATCATCATGGGATGTGAAAATGATGGGGCAGAAGATGCAGAAGGTAGCGAAAACATGGGAGGCCTAAATACCCCGTGTGTCCCTAATGACACACTGGGATCAGAATGTGGGAAGGCTGAAATGTTAGTGGGAGGGGCTGGGTCTAGTCGGGCACGCGCAGCTCTACGTCCACCTTTGGTACGAACCCTCCTCGTACCACCAGCCTGAGTACTAGGACCAGTACTAGGCTCCTCGTCAAATAACTGTCAACGTAACGGTGGATCCTACAAAAAAGTTTACAAAAAAATTAATCACATGACATTATATATTCTATAAATATATATATATATATTTGAAATAAAGTACTCACTGTAGGCACTAATGGTGGAATGCCCAACTCCTCCATCCGACGATTGTTCTCCGCCATTTTTTTTCTTCGTCTCTCTTCAATTGGCTGCATTTCCTGCATTTGAAAACAAATATATAATTAATTAGAAAAAGGAAATTAATGTGTAAACCAAAAAACTAAATATATGAGGGAATGAGGGGATTCATTGGTAATTTAGCTATCAATTGTTTTAGAAGAGCTTGAATGAATTTAATAAAACATACAAGTTGTAATGTTCACCAAGTTAGAAATATTGTTTGATTTGGTTTGAATACAGTTCAATTCCAAATTAGAAAATGCAATTCAAATAAAACAGCAACCAATAAACATTGAAAATTCATATAACGGTCAAGTCAGCTAAAACATATTTGTGATCAATACTAAATAAATATGAATATTACCAACCTTAACAACCCAACTCGAGGTAAACCAAAAGAATTGAGAACATGGATGAATGATTCTATATATTTCCAACCACAAATTTAGGTTCACAATCAACTCTGAAAATTGAGATATTGGAGTCATCAAAAGAAATAAATGGATTGGTTCCAATGGTAATAGGGACAGTGTCAATTCCATCATCAGCATCATCAAAAATATGTCTTGGAATTACTTCAACTATGACACCAAATTCAGGTTGAAGTTGATCTTTGACATAAAAAACTTGTTTAGCCATTGATGCCAACACATATGGTTCTTCGGTAGCAAGAGTGCGGGTCATATTAATTACTTGAAATCCACAATCATTAATAAATGTGCCATGTCTCATCATCGAATCAAACCAATGACATTTCATCATTGCGACTCGTCCATGAGAGTAATAATCCAATATTATTATTTTCTCAACAACTCCATAATAACTCACATTTTCAAGTCACGGTCTACTATCTGATGCACTAGCATAACAATCTGTTGTGGCAGTAACCATAATACCATCATGTTGTGTTCTCATGTTTTTGGATCGTTCAGTGACAATAAATTTATACCCATTGATAACAATTGATTTACAGTCACGAACCATGGTATTAGGACCAAAAGTCAAAGCTCTTATTTCCTCAGAGACAGAGTCAGCAGACAAACTCAATACCTGCAATATAAATGACAGTTAAACTTAAGTAAATATTGAAATAATTAATTTAAACAGTAATATTTTTACCTTCAATTTTAACCAAGCAGAAAACTCTTTGCTATGCAAAGTCTCTCTCCTTATCAAAGATAAAGAACGATGCTTCCTATTTATCATTGTTTTATGTTCCCTGTAGATAAAAAAATATTAATAGTTTAACAGATATAAATGTAATATATACATATTCAATTTTTTTACCTGATATAGTCATCGAACAAATCACAGTTGAACAAAATTGTGCGATGTGCCATCTCCCGCTCTTCATGGCTTAATGTCTTCAATGTATATGATCCAGGAATTCCTCTTGTTTGAGGAAGTGATGGAAAACTGGGTTCAATTTGCTCATATTGTTCTTCTTCATTTCTCATTGGTCTGTTCATTCTTGTAGTAAGATTAGACAAATACATCGAACAGAAATCCATACATTCTTGAGCTAAGTAACCGTTCACGATAGAACCTTTGGGATGATTCTTGTTTTGAACATAAGACTTTAATGTGAACATATTTCTTTCAGTTGGATACATCCAATGAAAAGAAACAGGTCCTCCGAAAAGTATTTCAGTTGGAATATGGACAGTCATATGCAACATGCATGTGAAAAATGATGGGGGAAATATTTTCTCCAACTCACACAAAATTAATGGGGCATCTGTCAACATTTTTTTCAAGAAAGACTTGGAAAACTTCTTAGCACAAAGATCTCTAAACAAATGGCACAACCGAATAACACCCACCCTTACATTATTGGAAAAAAGATAACGGATTGCTATTGGAAGCAACTCATGTATTAGAACGTGATAATCATGAGTCTTCAAATATTTTAGCTTCAACTCTCTTCTGTTGACCCGTTTAGATATATTGCTTGAATAGCCATCAGGAACTCTAATAGTCTCTATTAATTCCAGAAATTGTTTTTTTTCAGTAGGTGTCATCACATAAGAAGCACATGGAAGTTTCCATTTATTTTCACTGATACGCACAGGATGCAATTCTGGTCTGATGCCCCAATCCACCAAGTCACGTCGAGATCGTAAATCATCTTTTGTCTTCCCCTTGACATTTAGAAGAACTGAAAGCAACATTTCACATATATTATTTTCAATATGCATTGCGTCTAAGCAATGACGTAGAAAATTGGTTGACCAATAAGGCAAATCAAAAAAGATACTCCTCTTCCTCCAATTGTAACAGGTTTCTGTGGAAACATTCTTTCTCTTTCCAGATTTCATTTGACCCTTCCCGAACGAAAAACTGAAATCTTTCAATTCATTAAGCACATCAGTTCCAGACATACGCTGAGGTGGATCATCAGTCTCTATAGTATTATCAAATCTTCGACGATTCATTCTATATGGATGATCCTTTGGCAAAAATCGTCGATGTCCCATAAAACTGAAACTACAACGATGTTTCAGTCTTCTGGATCGTGTATTCTTCATACAAACTGGACATGACAGTTTTCTCTTCGTGCTCCATCCAGACATCATTGCATAAGCCGAAAAATCATTGATCGTCCACATAAGCGCAACACGCATCTGAAATATGTCTTTCAAACATGCATCGTATGTGCGCACACCCACATCCCAAAGAAGTTTCAACTCTTTTATTAAAGGTTTCATGTATACATCAATATCAATGCCGGGATCAGAAGGACCAGATATGAGTATACTCATGAAAGTGAAAGATTTTTTCATACACAACCATGGGGGAAGATTATAAACGTGTATAAAAACTGGCCATGTGCTGTGCGAAGTAAGCATCTGCCCAAACGGATTAAAACCGTCGCATGAAAGACCCAGCCTCACATTACGCACGTCAGCTGCAAAATCAGGATGTCGAGCATCAAATCTCTGCCATGCAAATCCATCTGCAGGATGAACCAACTCATCATTAGTCTTCTTTCTCTCGGTATCATGCCATCTCATTTTTATTGATATGTCATCAGACATAAAAAGATTCTGGAGTCTGGGGATCAATGGAAAGTGCCACATTACTTTCTGTGGAACGCGGGATGGTGTTCCATCAGATTTTGACTTCCAGCGGGATGTACCACATTTTATACATTCATTTTGTTCAGCGGTTTCTTCCCAGAATAAACTGCAATCTTTCAGGCAAGCATGAATTTTGTTTCTGGAAAATCCAAGTTCTTCAACTAACTTCCATGCCATATAGTGGTTTGAGGGAATATCTGCATCATCTGGAAGTAAATCCTTCAAGAGGGTAAGAATGTAATCGATTGCTGTATTAGAAATCCCATACATAGTTTTTCCATGAAACAATCGGATTAAAAATTCCAGCTTTTTCATTTTATCGCATTGTCGATATACTGGAGTCGTGGCATCATCATTCAATTTTTTCACCCTATCAATATCATCATTTTCACTAGATGCATCAGTTGTCCTCATATCGATGTCTTCTTGAGTCGAAATCCTTTCTTTTTCATGATGTCGAATAAACGAAAACCGATCATCTAACAAATTCTTCATTCCAGTCCTTTCATTTCGATCATCACCAATTTGAGATTTCATTTTCTCCCCATTGTGATACCACACAAAGTAGTTTGCTTGAAAACCATTTTTGGTTATGTGGTAGTTGACTTCTTCACGACTCAACTAAGGTCTACCAACACAATTGGAACATGGGCAGTGTATGCGACCACTATCTGAAGCATTGTGAAATGCAAAATCTATAAAGCTCTCCAAATTGTTTTGAAAATCGCTTGAGATACGATCGGTTTCATACATTCAACTTCTGTCCATTCTGTAAAAAGAATTCATATAAGTCATTTTGTCATAAACAATTCAATAGGATTGAACTTTAATAGAAAATACATTTAAGTAAACGATAAAGGAAGAAAATAATCATGGTATCAACTACACATGTGAAAAAAACATACTAATGTGTTATTGAAAAAATGTAAAACCAACAAGAACTTAATGTGTTATCACATCAGAGCATGCCTCATCCCATAACCATATTAGTAGGGTATCCTCATATGCGATTTACCTTTTTGAATTAATATGCACTTCCTCACTAAGTACCTGAGTAGATTTCATAGATATAATCATCTCACATCCTGTAAGGCTTCCATTATGTATGATCTGCAGAATAATTTGAGTGATCATGAATCATGCATGGGATCTTCCCATGATCACTATAGATTATGAGAAGGAATTATGATAGGTCACATGAAGAACATCAAACACATATTTTAGATAATTTGAGACATAATATAATAAAATAATGTATAAATCTATGGAATTTGGGATAAAAGGATGGATGAAATACTAAAATATGGGAGACTAAGGTGAAGGAAATATATGTTGACCCTAATGTTCATAACATGCATCACCTATGAAATTTTATTGCACTAGGAAATTTCATCCTGTTCATAATACATTCCATTGGAAACCTATTTTGATCATTTGATGTCCCCTTGACATGTCAAATAAAATCAGATGGCACCCATGAATATGCCACCCTTGTAATGAAAAGCCTTTAATTCTCACCATACAGACTACATGTTTTCCAATAGATATGTATCTCCTTCTATATAGGGGAATCAATACATATTATCTCAGTATCATATTAAATGTCAGGAATGTTAGATGGCTCCCTTAACACCCTCCAGGCACACCAACTAGGTCATGTGATGTCCTCAAATCATGTCACTATGGACATAAATCACCCTTCAAGACATGTCACACTGACTCTAGAGTTTCCCTCCCAGTGTGTCAAACATGTCTTTTGATGAAAATGGAGAAGATCACCAAAATAAAGAGATTCCCTATAGGCATTACATCCATTATCATGAAATTGCTTCTAGGATCAACCAGTCGGGACTTGTGATGTCCTCCAAACATTCCTTCCTTGATCATTAGAGAAACATCAGACAATCCATCTAGGTTAGGAAAATTCATCAAAATGTTTATAGGATCATGTAATTTCCATTGGAAATTTCCAAAAGAAACCCTCTATCATGCTAAGTAGATAGTCAAGGCATTCCATGTGGAAAACCAACACATATCCATAAGAGAAGAAATCTAAAAATAATAGAATCTATATGCATTATAAAATTGTCCACCATTGGCATGTAAGCTTCTATAAAAATGGAACCATAGTGTTTATGTTTTAATTAATGGAAAAATCAATTCATTAAAACAACTACAACAACTTGATTGAGATCAATTTTTACCTGTTCGGATGGGGGGTGTACCTATTTGGACGGGGGTCGATGATGTTCGGACGGGGGGTTCGCGAGAGCACGGGAGCAGAGGATAATTAGGGCTCTGTCTCGAATGAGGGAGAGCAGATCGGGGTTGCTATTTGGGAAAAACCTTTGCCAACGGTTTCAATAAACCGTTGGGAAAGGGATAAGTTTAGCTGCCCTTTGCCAACGGTTTCAGTAAACCGTTGGCAAAGGCTGAGTATACCAACGGTTTAATTGAACCGTTGGTATACTGCCGTTGGGAAAAACCCAAATTCCAGTAGTGTCCCAACACTGACACCCCTGGACCCCCCCAGCCTGCACCCCCTGCACCCCCAGTACCACATGCACCCAGAACCCCCTCCCCCCACTCCGACACCCCCCTGCACCCCCAGTACCACCTGCACCCAGCCCCTCATCCCCCCTGCACCCAGCCCCCCCACTACCCTCTACACCCAAGTCCCCCCCCACCTGCACCCCCACTACCCCCTCCTGGACACCCCCCTGCACCCAGCCCCCCCCCCCCCCCATCCCCCCTGTAAGGGTGTAATTTTGGCCCGGCGGCCTGAAAGCCCGACATGCCCGACCCGAAAGCCCGAGCGGCCCGGCCCTGCAAAGCCTGCATCGGGCCAGGCCGGGCTCGGGCCGTGGGTTCAGCGGGTCGGGCCTAGGCCTTTCCAAGAAGGCCCGCGGGCCAGGCCGGCCCGGCCCGAAAAAGCCCGGCCCGCTGGCCCGCGTGAAGCCCAGCCCGCTGGCCCGTGCTAGGGCCCGCCTGCTGTAAAAAAAATTAACGGGGAAACTGCGGGTAGGGGGATTCGATCCCCCCTACCACAAGCTCCCAAGGCTGCACTTGGACCAACTGGTCCAGGCGCTGCACCTGTTAACTAATCACCGGCCTATATATATATATATAGGTATATATATCTGTATATATACATATATATATATATATATATCTATATATATACATATATATATACCTATATATATATATATATATACATGTATATGTATACATATATATTTATCTATATATGTATATATATATATATATATATTTCTATATATATGTGTGTATATATCATTATATATTAACAAAAAATAATATTATATATATACATATAATAATTATTGTATATAATTATAATGTGTGTATAAATATATATACAATGATATATAATTATATATATATATATAATAGTGTATATATATAAACAAAGCCATTAATAATATATATCAATTAATTGCGGTTTTTAAAAATCCATTAATAATATATATATATATGTGTGTGTGTGTGTGTGTGTGTGTGTATATGTATATGTATGTATATGTACGCGATTTAATGTAATATATATATAAACAAAGCTATTAATATATATATATATATATATATCAACGATTTAATATTATATATATATAATAACTTGTTGTATATTAATAAAAAAATAACACACTCACCTAATGATGTTCATGCAAGTCCCTCAACTTCATTAATTTTTTTAAGTATGTTGCAACATGCATATATTATATATATTATACATATATAAATCTATTTAGAAAAAAAATTAATTCACCTACTACGACGCACCCCCCAACCCCTAATTATTATTTTTATAATTTTCACATATTATATATATGTGTATATATATATATCAATCATTTAACATTATATATATATAATAACTTATTATATATTAATAAAAAAATAACACACTCACCCAATGATGTTCGCGCACACCCCCAACCTCACTAATTTTTTTAAATATGATGAAACTTGCATATTATATATATGTATATATAAAAACAAATCTACTAATATATATATATATATATCAATGATATGATAATATATATATATATATATAAACAAAACCATTAATATTATATATAAAGTTATTAATAATATATATCAATTAAGTGTGGCTTTTAAAAATCCATTAATAATATGTGTGTGTGTGTGTGTCATTGATTTAATATTATATAACAACTTATTTTATATTAACAAAAAAAATAACACGCTCACCTAATGATGTTCGTGCACGTCCCCCAACCTCATTAATTTTTTTAAATATGTTGCGACTTGCATATATTATATATAAATCTATTTAGAAAAAAAATTAATCCGTCCACTGCAGCGCACCCCCCAACCCTAATTATTTTTTTATAATTTTATCATATTATTTATATATATATAATAACTTATTATATATTAACAAAAAATAACTACTCAACCCCCCCCACAAAAAATAACTACTCACCAAATGATATTCACACACCCCCAACCTCATTATTTTTGTTTAAATATGATAAAACTTACATATATTATATATACTATACATACATATATAAATCTATTTAGAAAAAAATTAACCCACCCACTGTTGCGCACCCGCTAAGGGTGTAATTTCAGTCCAGACAGGGCCGGGTCGGGTCTGCCCTGCAAAAAAATTAAAAAATGTTTAAAAAAATGTTTTAAATTAAAAAAAATGCTTAAAAATAATTTTCATAAATAAGTTAAAAAAAAATGTAAAAAAAAAATGTTTTAAATAAATGATAAAAAACGTTTAAATAACAACACTTTAAACCCACCACCCACTGCTGCACACCTCCCAATAACTCATTATTTTTTTTAATTTGTACATAATATATATAAATTCACAGACATGTATAAATCTATTTAAAAAAAATAACATATCCACCCACTGTAAAATGTTTTTACATAAAACGTGTTAAATGTTTAAAATAATACATGTAAAAAATATGCGTTCAAAAAACCATTTTAAATTAAACGTCTAAAAATAAATGTAAAAAAAAAAACATTTTAAACAAGTGTTAAAAATGGTTTAAATAAAGGTTTAAATAAAAATGCTTAAAAAAGGTTTTTAAAACAAGCATTTAAATTAATTTTTTTAAAACAAACACTTAAAAAATACTTTTTACATTAAAATATGAAAAAAAGTTAAATGTTTTAAAAAAATACTTGTAAAAAGCACGCGTTTTAAAAAATTCAAAAATGTTTTAAATTAATAATTTAAAAATAAATGTAAAAAAAGATTTTAAACAAATGTTAAAAAAACGGTTTAAATAAAAATGTTTAAATAAAAAATATTAACAAATGCTTAAAAAATTATAAATAAGTTAAAAAAATAAATGTAACAAAATGTTTTAAATAAATGTTAGAAAAACGTTTAAATAATATTGCTTTAAACTCACCCACGGCAGCTGCGCACCCCTCATTATTTTTTTTACAATTTGCAAATAATATATATATATATATATATTCACAATATATAAATCTATTTAGACAAAAAAACATATCCACCCACTGTAAAATGTTAATAAAAAATAAAATAAACGTTTTTACAAAAAACATGCATTTAAAAATAAATGTAAAGAAATATTTTAAAAAAATGTTAAAAAAATGTTTAAATAAAAAAAATTTAAAACAGACAATTATTTTGAAAATAATAAAAATCCACCATGGCCCGACTCGAAAAAGCCCGGTCCGGTCCAAAACAGCCCAGCCCGACCCGATGGTTTGGGCCGGCCCGAGGCCGGGCTCGGGCCACCCCACGGGGTTGTTTGGGCCAACCCAACCTGACCTGAATAATGGTCAGCGGCCCGACTTTTTGCATGGAAGGCCCGGCCCGACCCGAGATAGGGCCGGGCCGGGCCGAAATTACACTCTTACCCCCTGCACCCAACCCCCTCACTACCCCCTACACTCAGGTCCCCCCCCCCACTGCACCCCCACTGTCCACCCCCCAACCTGCACCCCCTACACCCAGCCCCCCAGCCCCCCCCCCCCCCCACTACCCCCTGCACCCAGGTCCCCCCCCCCACCTACACCCACACTGCCCCCTCCTAGACACCCCCCTGCACCCCCAGTACCACCTGCACCCAACCCTGCACCCAGCCCCCCCACTACCCCCTGCACCCAGCCCCCCCACTACCCCCTGCACCCAGGTCCCCCCACCTGCACACCCACTGCCCCCCTCCTGGACACCCCCCCCATGCACCCCCCAGTACCACCTGTACCCAGCCCTGCACCCAGCCCCCCAGCCCCCACTACCCCCTGCACCTAGGTCCCCCTCCCCCCTTTCACCCCCACTATCCACCCCCCCAACCTACACCCTCACTCCCCCCTCTTGGACACCCCCCTGCACCCCCCAGTACCACCTACACCCAGCCTCCCATCCCCCTCACTACCCCCTGCACCAAGGTCCCCCTCCCCCACTGTCCACCCCCCCCCACCTGCACCCCCACCTGCACCCCCACTGTCCACCCCCCACCTGCACCCCCACTACCCCCCCTCCTGGACACCCCCCTGCAGCCCTAGTACCACCTACACCCAACCCTGCACCCAGCCCCCCATCCCCCCCTGCACCCAGCCCCCCTCCCTACACCAAGCCCCCACCCCCTGTGAAACCACTGTAAAACAATGCATACCAAAATGCAAAAACAATGGAACCACAATGCATTGTTTTCACCAGTTAAACATAAGAAGAGATGACCAAAGTGTTCAAAGAAGAAAAAAGTTCTTATAAAAAAAGTCCTAAATAAATTTTTAATGACAAAGCATCACAATCGTTTATCTCTTATTGAAGCCAAAAAAAGTCTGATAAAGGATGCAAAAAATACAGCCTTCCTGCACTGGAGTGTGGTCAACCAGATTGGGCTACACCAATCCAACAATCTCCCTTGTTGCATCACTTGATGAGAAGGAGGTTAAGAGTGCCTTTTTTCCCTCTAAATCTTGAGAGTGTGGCTGGTCCTCATGGGTCCAAAAATAAATTCTTTATGTTCTACTGGGACATAGTTCGTGATGAGCTCCTTAACGTTATGAGGGAGTTCTTTAACCATGCCTCAATACCCTATGGAATCAACTCCAATTTTATTGCCCTGATCCCAAAGAAGGAAAATGATGTGGAGGTAAAGGATTTCAGACCTATTGTTATTGGGAATACCTTTCCAAAAATCATCAGAAAAATTATTGCTATGAGTTTATGTCCCATTGCTCGTGGGTTTATCTCTTCAAATCAGTTTGGCTTTATCCCTGGTAGGAATATTCAGAACTGCCTCTGAATGTGTTTTCATCATGAAACGAAAGGTTAAACATGGGAACTTTGCTTTAAAGCTTGATATCTCAAAGGAATTTGATACAATAAAGGGGAGTTTTATTTTTGAAATGCTCAGAAGGTATGGACACCCCCCTTCACCCCCATGACCCCCCTGGACAACCCCCTTGAACACCCCATGCCCCCCTGGATAACCCCCTTGCACTCTCTGGACATCCCCCTTGCACCCCCACTGGACACCCCTCCCCCCAGACACCCCCCTGGACACCCCTCCTAGACAGCCCCCCTGGACACCCCCCTGACAGACCTTGGACACCCTCTCCTAGACACCCCACCTGCACCCTCCCCCTGCCCTACAGACCCCCTCGGACAGCCCTTGGACACCCCCCTTGACAGCTCCCCTAGACACCCCACTTGCACCCTGCCCCCCCCCACAGACCCCCCTAACCCCCCCCAGATAGCCCTTGGACACCCCTTGGACAACCCATCCTAGACACCCCACCTGCACCCTCCCCCCTACTCCTGATAGTTTCATTCATAGGAATACAATGGTTATTGATCCACCAAACCAACAAGTTACATTTAATCGACATTTCTTTACACCAGTACAGATTTTCACTACCAGTGATACCATTTGGAATATGATGTATAGACCTGTAAATTTTGGCCAGGAAAACCCCCATTGGAGACTTCGTGAAGAATAAACATTCAATTTAAGAAGATATAATAATTTTATCAAAACATTAATTTTGATGGTGGTTAAGAACAACCTGTGTAAAATAGGGGTAACAACATGCCTTGGCAAACAAAATGTTGGGAGTCGGACAGCCTGGAAAGCCAAGAGGGGAACCTGCCCAGTTGTCGAACCAAATCCTTATGTTTCCTCATTCCACAATCCATCGAGACTGCTTCTTGAGAACCAGAATGTTCCCATGCAACTCCTTTCACATCCATGAGACTTTCCCCCTATATCCTCAAGGTTAGATCAATACTTTTACAGATATGAAATTTCCTCATAGAGAACGACCTTCAAGAACCTCCCAAGCAAACTTAGCTTGCAGAATGTGCATTGATTCCTCGACACTGCATAAGTTTATACCACCATCTACCACTAGTCTAGATATCCTCATCCACACAACCCTAAACAAATCTTCCCTCCCCATGAGAATACAATATGAAAAAAGTCATTATCTTTTCAATATCCCCCAACACCACTTTCAAATCCATTAGGACTGATAACACATGAATCGTAATGGACCTAAGGATGAAATTCACCAGCGTAATTCTTCCATCGAAGGATAAAAAGTGGTTCTGGCAGTTAGTAATACGACTTGTTATTTTATTATAAACCCCCTCACAATGAATGATACATAATCTCCCTGGGGAAAAAGGAGTACCATGGTACTCCAGCAAAAAATGCCTTCATCCGCATGCTTTGGATCTTTTGTCTTCCCTTTCTGGATTGAATATTAATCTTTCAAAGTCCCTAATGTTTGTGTCTAGTATCTCTCCTGATGTTTGTGATTCTATTGAGGCTGTTATGGGGGTTAGGAAGGGGTCTCTTCCTGTTTGTTATCTGGGAGTTCCCCTCATCACTTCTAAGCTTAGAGCTTCTGATTGTGTGGTCTTGGAAGAGAAAATTGTTTGAAGAGTTAAAGTTTAGACTAATAACTCTCTCTCCTATGTTGGGCGGTTACAGCTTGTTCAATCGGTTCTTTTTAGTATGCAACCTTATTGGTGTTATCACTTCATTTTACCTAAGAGAGTGGTCAAATCCATTGAATCCACCCTTAAGAATTTTCTTTGGAAAGGTCCTTCACTGGATTCCTCTGGGGGTGGGCTGCTATTTTTTTTATGCTGGAGGTGTGGTTTAGATGGGGGTTGGAGTACTGGTTTTGCAGGTTCGTTGTTTTGGATATATGTAGTGGTAGTGGTTTTCTGGTGTATGGGGTGCTGGTTTTTTGTGGAGCTGGGTGCGGGCTGGTGATGTGCAGGGGTTGGGGTTTTTGGATGTTGTGGTTGGTGTCTATGGCTGGTTTGGGCTGGAGTGGCTGGTGCGGGTTGGAATGCAGGTGGCAGGGGGCTAGTGCATGTTGGAACAGGTGGTATGGGGTTGTTTTGTAGGTGGCAGGGGGTTGGTGTGGGCTGGAATGCAGGAGGTTGGGGGCTGGTGTGGTGGCTGGTGCAGGTTGGAGTGGCTGGTGTAGGCGGTAGGGGGATGGCATGGGGCTGGTGCGGGCTGGAACTGGTGGCTGGGGCTCTTTTACAGGTGGCAGAGGGCTGACATGAGTGTTTTGCAGGAGGATGGGGGTGGGGGCTGGTGTGGGCTGGATTGCAGGTGGTCGAGGCATGACCACGACGTGACCACGGCGTGACCGAGGCGTGTTGGCCTGGTCCAGCGACATCCGCAGGGTAACATCTTCTAGCGAGGAGCGAAGGGAGCGGGAGGAGGGGAGTCAACATTCCGGCTGTCGCCCCATTGGCAGAAATTGTGATTAGTTAGTCTCAACATTGATCACAAGACTCATGGAATACTATTATAGAGCTGATCATCCATCAGATTCCCCATTGTTGTAGAAATATCCAACTACACTATATGAGGTGTGTGTTGTTTACTGTTCTCACACAGAAAAAAAGATAATGTAGAAGAATTTTCTCTACAAGGGTCAAAACACCCATCCGATTATCAGGATCATAAAAATATCAAACTCTGAATGACACTTTTCCAAATACAAATATCATTATAAAATTATTCTCAAGTCTTCTTATTATCCAACATTTACTATGATGTCCCTCGAGCACTTAGATGGTCCTTGTAGAATACAAGTAGCAAGCTTCACCCTCATCTCCAATGTTGTCTATAGGTGACTAAATATTTTCATGAGAGACTCAATCAAGAGATTTGCTACCTGAGGTCCTCCCTCCCCATTAACTATGGGTGGGTAATGTATCTAAAACTCTATCTAGGTATCATACATCGAATTTCGATAGGATTGAGAACCACCACGGGGTGTCGTCCTGGAGCAGGGAAAAAGCACGGCATTACCGCGGCGTGACCGCGGTGTGTTGGCCCAGTCCAGCAATATCCGCAGGGCAACATCTTCCGGCCAAGAGTGAAGGGAGCGGGAGGAGGCGGGGCAACATTCCGGTCGTTGCCCGCCAGTAGAAATTATGATTAGTCAGTCTCAACATTGATCAAAAGACTCATGGAATACTATCACAGAGATGATGATCTATCAGATTCCCCATTGTTGTAAAAAGCTCCAACTACACTACATGAGGTGTGTGTTGTTCACTGTTCTCACACAGAAAAAAAAGATAATGTAGAAGCATTTTCTCTACAAGGGTCAAAACACTCATCCGATCATCGGGATCATAAAAATATCAAACTCTAAAGGACACTTTTCCAAATACAAATATCATTATAAAAGTATTCTCAAGTCTTATTATTGTCCAACATTTACTATGATGTCCCTCGAGCACTTATATGGTCCTTATAGAATACAAGTAGCAAGCTTCACCCTCATCTCCAATGTTGTCTACAGATGACTAAATATTTTCATGAGAGACTCAATCAAGAGATTTACTACCTGAGGGCCTCCCTCCCCATTAACTATGGGTGAGTAATGTATCTAAAACTCTATCTAGGTATCATACATCGAATTCCAATAGTACTGCGAACCGCCACAGGGTGTCATCCTGGAGCAGGTCCAAATCACGACATTACCGCGGTGTGACCATGGTGTGACCGTGGCGTGACCGCGGCGTGTTGGCCCAGTCTAGTGACATCTGTAGGGCAGCATATTCCATCCAGGAGTGAAGGGAGTGTGAGGAGGCGAGGCAATATTCTGGCCATCACCCCGCTAGTAGAAATTATGATTAGTCAGTCTCAACATTGATCACAAGACTCATAGAATACTATCAAAGAGCTGATCATCACTATTCTTTGGTTTAGAAGATAGCGCACCTCCGTTGGATGAGTTTTATTATAAAATCAGGTATGTTTGATTAAAGAGTCATGAGCTTTGTCAAGAATAATGGCTTGAAGATATATTGCATGAAGATGTGTTGAAAATTTGTATATGAAGAGTGCATTCAATGTGTTAACATAAAGAAGAAGTCTTGGAAGAGGACCAAGGGTGAAGGTAAGTATGGAAGAATTTCATAATGAAATGACATTCATGATTTGGAGATATTGATATGTGTTTGGTGTCTTGAACAAGGGATTAATCACCCCCACAAACAATTAATTAAAAAATCAGTAGAAAATAAATAAAATTTCGGCATGATCCATCTGTATATCGGACATCCATGTCAAAGGAAAAGAAAATAAACAGAAGAAACACAGTAAAAGCAAAAAAAAAATGAAACACACTATCAATCCCTCAACTACCCTGATCTCCCTCCCCTGCAAAGAAAACCGCATAGCCGCCTCCAGTGCCCTTCTAGCCACCTTTGTAGAATATAAGTACCCCTCCATCCATAGAAAGTGGTAAAAGGCCTAAGTGGCCGATGTGATAAAGAAAATAAAATAAAAACTCAACTACAACATACCTATCTCCTCTTCCCCAACACCAATGAGTGGGCTGCTCATGTCATTGCAGACAGAGCTTCAGTAGGATTCTTCCCATGTTTCCCAGATTTGTCACCCTTGTATTTCCCAGACATATTCATTATGAAAAGGTGTTTGTATAGGTAATGTTTCTATGAACAGTTCCAGTGTAATAATTTCTAGTCTAAGAACTAATAATGTAAGCACTTATACTGTAATGATGCTAGTATAAACATTACTAGTGTGAATACTACTCCTGTAAGAAATGCTAGTGTAATGTTGCTACTAATGAAGCCAAATATGTAAATAAGTAAACTTTTCTAGTGTAAACATTGTTGTTAGTATGGGCTGCTAGTGTAAGCACTCCTAATATAAAGGTTACAATAGAAGCTGTACTAATGTAAGCAATGATACTTAACCACTGCTAGTCTTATTCTAGTGATAATAATGTAAATATGTATTAGAACCTGTTTTTGATGGTGTCAAATATTGGAATATTGGGATTGATCATCAATTTCCTTGCGTTTAATGCTGCTACTAAAAATAACAGAACCTGCATAATAGGATTGGGAAAATTATTAGATGTTTTATGTTATAGAAATTCAAATATTAAATAATATAGGGGTAATAACTGCCTAATGTTTATGCTCTAGTAAAAAACACACCTTAAAAATCCATGTCATACAAGCAAAATAATTATGAGAATGATTTATTTAAATGAAATATTAATAGAGATAAAGATAAAATCATTCATACTTACTGGATTATAAGCATCATCATCAAAGCTATCTATATCTGCTTCATCACTGGACTCCTCTTTTGTTTCAAGAAGACTTGATGGTTTACTTTTTTATCACAGTTCCAAGTGATTTCTTAGGTAATTTTTCCTGCACAAAAACTTCAAATGCACAATTAGTGACTATAATTGCAAAGATTATATAAAATATATTAAACTAAAAACCACTGGCACTATTCATTATGCATACACGTTCATTTGAATAAAAATTGAAAGGTGTTTCTTTTATTGTTCTATGAGCAGTTTGAATGTAATAATCATTGTATTTTAAACAATATACACACATAGCTTACTAAATACAATCATAAACAGAAAACAACCATGACAATTCTTTGAAAACACATGTAAAAAACACACCTTAATGAAACATACCTTCATGTAAGACAAGATCCATGGAATCCCATACCTGCAACCCAGCTGCAAATAACGTCATGAAACTAAACACATTCAAAGCTCCAGTCATACATGAGCTTATAACATTTCCATGAACATTGAGTTGCATAGACAAAAAACACCAAACGCCCCCAGCACCCAGCCCCACCCCCTGCACCCAACGCCCCCTCCCCCCTGCACCCAGCCCCCCTCCCTGCACCTAGCCCCACCCCTGCACCCAGCCCCACCCCTAAGCACCCAACCCCCCTGCACCTAGCCCCACCCTCTACACCCAACCCCCCTTGCACCCAACCCCACCCCCACCCCAGCACCCAGCCCCACCCCCAGCACCCAGCCCCACCCCCCCAGCACCCACCCCCACCCCCAAGCACCCATCCCCCCTGCACCCAGCCCCCCTCCCCCCTGCACCCAACCACACACCCCTGCACCCAGCCCCACCCCCTGCACCCAGCCCCACCCCCAGCACCCAGCCCCCCTACACCCAACCCCACCCCCAGCACCCCCAAGCACCCAGCCCCAGCCCCAGCCCCACCCCCTGCACCCAACCCCCTCCCCCTACACCCAGCCCCCTCCCCACCCCCCTACACCCAGCCCCACCCCCTGTACCCATCCCCACCCCCCTACACCCAACCCCCTCCCCCCTGCACCCTTCTTACAAAGCTACCTACAAACCCAAAAAAAATCTAGCATTTACCATATCATTCAGGGACTTAGGATCTCAAAAAACCCAACCAGTTCAATCAATAGAACAACTTCAGATTTTAGAAAATGCAAATTTTAGAAATAACAACTGAGGAATATATTCCTTTTTTACCAACATTAATTTAGACTTGTCAATTCAACAATTTATGAAAAATAAAGAGATAATAAATGGAATCCAATGTCACTATATGGGATATCATTTAGAGCTAAGTATTCTATGGTAGTAAGGGAATCACTTACCCATATGCATGACTAAGGATTCTAATGTTAGCTTTATGTAAATGCATGTGAAAATTTATGCAGAACTTTTCAGAAGAAAACAAATTAACCATTATTGTCCATACAAAAATTCAATTTAAGTTCTTATAGTACATACATAAGTCTCCCTACTAAGTCAAAAATGGAGGGGATTAATATCCCCCCATCACCAACATCCCCATCCCTATGTCCATTCCAATCATCAACAACATCATCATCATCATCAGCAACATCTTCGACAACCTCATCACCAACAATAGCATCAACAACATCAGCAACATCCTCACCACCAACAACTATATCGCCACCACCTTTGTTGCCACTAAGACCCTAATTGGCATCACCCAATACACTATTTAAAGAGTGCATTGAAGCCATATATGATTCAAAAGTAGCAACAACCTTTGATGGAAGTGACTGACTCAAAACTGCCATAGCTTTCATGAAATGTTTGATCATCAACTTACTTCTTTCATGTTTCTCTAAAACTATTTTCTTTGCCTTAGTTGCTTCAACATGAGAAACTTCTAGCTCATAGGTCTAGGAGGCTTGAGAGGAGCCCGATGATGACCAATACTTAATGGGGATGATTTTTTTCCCTGGTCGACATCGTACTCTCCTTGGGTGCTCCTCACCTAATACCTGACTTAAATGATCATGTGGCCTGAAGTTGTCATATTCCTTACCATCGAGGGCCTCCAGGGTAGACTGTTGAAATTATAAACATATTAAATTATGAATTTTTTATAAATATTTACAATATAAATAAAAAACCTTACAATTTTATATTGTGTCTGTGCATTTACTGCACTTCCATCCTTTTTCTTTCTACAGGAGCAAAATAATTTGGCACAAGGTACAAGACCTTTGATGCCCAATTTAGCTTGATGCAAATGAGAAATGAACAAATATATATTAGTAATATATATGAGAAATGCAAAAATCTTACCTATGTCTATTCAATAACATTTTCAATACAACATCCTGTATAACATCACAATAACCGGTTAAAGTACATGGTGCATTTCATGATTGGGAATTGTAGTGCGCCCCAATGTGTGAAAATATGTCATTGAATCCTTATTATTTATGTTTTTCTCTAACACTTCCTAAAAAAATTCCAATACAAGTAATAATAGTTAAATTTTATATGTCAACCATTAAAGATTGAGATTACCTTAAACTTAGCAGTCTTCCAATGTACAATCATTTTTTTATATTGACTTTTTGGATAGTCGGGGAATATGGGTACCCCCTCTAAGTCAGTACCAACCCTTCTCTTCCAACCAACATAAAACTCATGCTTGTATGAGCGCCAGAACTCCCCAACCTCCACCAACCTTGTTGTCTTAGCAGCTTCTCCGTCGGGAAAGTTAAATTGAATCTGTAAGGAACATGTTATTTCATTTAAATACACCAATAATATAGATATGACTTTATATAATTTTCTTACCCATATTTTATCCCATGATTTGCCCTTAATCTCTTTACCGATACGTCTCCATGACACCAGTTCCACCGGAATGATATCGTGATACTTGACCAAAGTGGCCATGAAACTTCTACACTGCGTTGCAATTGGACCTACCATCTAATTTTATCAATTTTAATCCACCATTAGCTGTTTATAGATATTCCAAACTTCCTTCATCCGAGTGTGCCCATGTCGCCTAGCAGAAGATCCCACCGAATAAGAAAAAGAGTGGGGAAAGAAGAATTAAGTCATGGTACAACACGATAAAAATAAAGTGATATAATTTGAAACAATTATAATCAAAAAACCATCTACAGATTGCTCAATAGACTGTGATGGATCTATGGGATATCCTAACTCAGCAACCTTTGCAGGAAGTGTCTGTTCCAGTGCATGCTCTGGGTGACCTTCATGCACTGGAGTGGAAGCTAATGGAACAGACTCATGAGATGCTGGCTGGACAGTAGGAATTTGAGGCGGTGTATACACGACAACATATGGGTAGTAGGATGGGGGATACATCACCAGATATGGATATGGTAAAGGTGGAAACATCCATGGAGGCGGTGTAGTCATGGCATGTGAATAAGAGGGTAGCTGAGATGATGATGGAGGCATGGATAAAAACATCCTCGAAGAATCAAGAGGATGGAAAGGTGTGGTGGAAGGGGTGTCCGATGGTAGGTCAATGTGGAAACGGGTATGACAAGTGCTCCATATAGGTCTAAGAGCATCCCCACTCATACCCATGCTAACCGGATTATGAGTCAAATCCGGTGGAACTGAATTTCCCTAAAAAAATTGATAAAGAATATTAACATGAAATTATATGTAATGCAGAAAAAACATTACAATTATAATACTCACCGATGGAAGCGAAGGCAATGCACGCTCACACCCTGTTAAATCGAGATCAAATAGTCGCTTCCTTTGACCTTATGTAGTATTTGGAATAATCTACATAAGAATGAAATTTAAAGTTTTTATAAATATTTTTTACAAATCATGCATACAACTTGAATCTATCAGCAATTCATGAGAGGAACCAATTTGACTTCTTTTAATTGTACAAATTATTACAAGGAAATGACTAACATAATTTTTAAAATTACATTACCAGGTTATAATTTTTTTAAAAAAAATATTTAAAACAAGTTTTGTACATTCAAATAAATCTGATTCAATGAAACGACACCAGAAAATACCAAAAACAAACATTTCATTACAAAATGAAACATAATTAAAGTAATTATAGTAATACTAACCTGAGAAACTCATGTGAATATAAACTGAATGAACAGTGAACATATATGGTTGATTTTATATATTACCGACCACTACTTCAGGTTCAACATCAACTCTCACAATGGGACAATTTGATTTATCAAATGCAATATTTTGGCCAACACTAATGAGGATGTCAATGGTGGAAATTTCATCACCAACATCATGAAAAATATGTCTAGGGATTACGTCATTAATGACACCATAATCGGGTCTCATATGATCTTTCACATAAAACACTTGTTTATCCATTGATGCCAAAATGTATGGTTCATCGGTATGCAGGCATCGACTCATATCAATAACTCTGAATCCACAGTCATCAATAAATGTACCATGATGTATCATTGAATCAAACCATTTACACTTCATCATAGTGACTCTACCTTAAGATTAGTAATCCAATAACAATATTTTATCAACTAGCCCATAATAATACACATCTTCATATCGAGGCCGACTATCTGATACACTGGCATAACAGTCTGTTGTAGTGGTTAACATAATGCCATCATGTTGTGTTCTCATTTTCACTGCTCGATCTGTTGTAACAAATTTATACCCATTGATTATTAAAGATTTACATTCACGAACCAAATAATTAAGACCAAAATACAAAGCTCTCAATTCTTGAGAAACAGAGTCAATAGGTACACTCAACACCTGAAATATATATGAATAATAGAATTAAATGGATATCTATTTTTTAAACTAATTAAAGCAATGGTAATACCTTTGATTTCAACCAAGCAGGAAACTATAGGCTATGCAAAGCCTCTCTCCTTCTCAAAGACAAAGATCGATGAACTCTACTAATAATTTGTTTGTGTTCCCTACATAAAATGATAATAAAAGTGTAAGGTATACATGAAATTTCATAATATTAGATAACATATAAATATCCAAATTACTTACTTGATATAGTCATTGAACAAACCACAGTTAAACAAGACTGTGAGATGTGCCATCTCCCACTCTTCAAGGCTTAATGTAGCCAATGTATAAGACCCAACAATTCCTCATGTTTGGGGAAGAGATGGAAACGAGGGCTCAATTTCCCCATACTGGTCATCTTCATTTCACTTTCAGTAGGATACATCCACTAAAAAGAAACTGGTCCCCCACGAAGTGTTTCAGTTGGAAGATGAACCATTAAATGCAACATGCAAGTGGAAAAGGATGGAGGAAAAAACTTTTCCATATCACATAAAATTAATAGCGCCTCCTGCTGCATTTTTATCAAGAATAACTTGGATAACCTTTTAGCACAAAGGTATCTAAAAAATGGTACAAGTGAATCACTGTCACCCTTACATTATTGGATAGAAAATGTCGAATTGCTATTGGAATCAATTCATGAAGAAGGATGTGATAATCACGAATTTTTAGAGATTTTAGTTTCACATCTCTTCTATTGAATCATTTAGATATATTGCTGGAATAGCCATAAAGAACCTTTATATTCTCCAATAATACCAGAAATTGATCTTTCTCTGACGATTTCATCACATAAGAATCACAAGGAACTTTCCATTTGTTTTCACCGATACACACAAGATGCAGTTCTGGTTGAATACCCCAATCCAACAAGTCTCGACAAGATTGGAAGTCGTCTTTGGTCTTCCCCTTGATATTCAGAAGAATTGCAAGAAAAATTTCACATATATTTTTCTCAATATGCATTACATCTAAACAATGACGTAATAAATTGGTAGACCGATATGGAAATTCAAAAAAAATACTTCTATTTTTCCAATTGTAAGAGGTTTCAGTGTCAACATTATTTCTCTTTTTAGATTTCAACTGACCTTTACCTAATGAAAAACTGAAATATTTTAATTCATTAAGCACATATCTTCCTGAAATATGTTGAGGTGGTTGTTCAGTCTCAACGGTATTATCAAACCTCCGATGATTCATCCTATATTGATGATCCATTGGCAAGAATCGTTGATGCCCCATGAAACTGAAACTACGACGATATTTAAGACTTCTCAATCGTGTATTCTTCATACAAATAGGACATGATAGTTTTCCATTCGCACTCCACCCAAACATCATTGCATAAGTATGGAAATCATTTATGGTCTATAGAAGGGAAACACACATCTGAAACGTATTCTTTGAAGAAGCATCGAATGTCCACACACCGAAATACCAAAGTTGTTTCAACTCTCTTATTAAAGGATGCAAGTAGAAATCTATATCATTACTGGGATCAAAAGGTTCAAATATCAGTATACTCAAGAAAGTGAATGGTTTTTTCATACATATCCATGGAGGAAGATTATAAACATGAATAAAAACTGGCCACGTGCTGTAAGAAGTAAGCATCTGACCAAATAGATTAAAACCATCACAAGATAGACCCAACCTGACATTACGCACCTCAGCTACAAAATCATAATGTTGTGCATCAAATGTCCACCATGCTAATCCATATGCAGGATAAACCAACTCATCATTACCTTTAATTCTCTCTGCATCATTCCATCGCATATTGGATGAGATTTATGCAGTCATGAATAGATTTTGAAGTCTGGGAATCAATGGAAAGTGCCGCATGAATTTATGTGCCACATGAGATGGTGTTCCATCTGCATTTGTCTTCCATCGAGATGTACCACATTATTTATAGTCATTACAGTCAGTTGTTTTTTCCTAAAATAAACTATAATATTTCATTCAAGCATGAACTTTATTAGTATCAAATCCAAGATGCTTAATTAACTTTTATTCCTTGTAATGATTTGAGGGAATATCTGCACCATCAGGAAGAAAGTCCTTCAAAAATGTAAGAATGTAATCAATAGTGGTATTAGAAATTTCATACATGGTTTTCCCATGATATAACCGCATTAAAAATTCCAACTTGGTCATTTTAGTACATTCCTGATATACTGGAGTTCTGACATCATCCAATAAATTTTTCATTCTCTCATCATCATCTTCAATATTTTCCTCATGTGTATTGATATTATTATCTTCTTTCACTGGAATCCTATCTCTCTCAGGATGATGGAAAAATGAAAATCGATGGAATATCAAATTCTTCATGCCACTTCTTTCATTTTGTTCGTGACCAGTAGAACATTGACTCGTCTCTCCATGGTGATACCAAACATAATAGTTTGTTTGAAATCCAAATTTCATTATATGGTAGCTAACTTCTTCCTGGATTAACCATGGTCTTCCAACACATTTATATAATGAACACTATATACAACCTCCATCTAAAGCATTGCCAAATGAAAAATCTAAAAAATTCTCCAAATTATTTTGAAACGCGGTTGAAATCCTATCGGTACGATACATCCAGCTTCTATCCATTCTATAACTAGAAAAATAAAAGTTATCTTCCAATCAAAAATGTAAACCATAATTAAAAAAGGGATATGTACTATAGAAAATAGAGCTATTAGAACATAAAAACTTAATAGTTAATTCACATTTGTATTGCAGGTGCCTTTATTTTTATAACTAATTTCAACCCTTTCAATATCAGAGATAAAATTATTACCTCTATCCTATAAAGGGATGATCAACAAGGTAAACCATAATGGGCCAATAAAGGTTTAATGTCTATGATAGAGTGGTATGTGTCATTATAGTTGAACTAAGGGAGAGATAAAAAAGTTTGTCCTCCCTTGGGTGTAACATAAAAAAATCAACTTTTAACATTAAAACACACCCTTAAACATGGGTTATTTCATTTAAAAAGTAAGGGAGAGATAAAAACATTCATCCATAATCATAAATATTTTAAACGATCCCCATATCCATGTAATTTAATATTTTTCATGGGTAAAATTATAATTCAAAAAGGGAATTTTTTTTAAAGAAAAACACTTCATCTCCAAGAATTAATGAAAATCATTTAGATAATTTATATAAAACAATCATGGGTATTAAATATTGGTATAAATATACTATAAGACTAATTTAATAAACTAAATCACTTCATGAATTTTTTTAATAAAATAATTACCTAGAAACACCTACTACATACAAAGTGGAACAAGTAACAACAAGACTCTTAAAAAGGAAATGGTCATTTTGGTAAAATAAATGAATTTAAAATCAATTGAAAAATCAAATACACATTATTAGATTAATATTGAACATTAAATTTTACACACACCATGATTAGCATTCTCATAATAAATGATATATTAATATATACATATATGAGACATAAAATAAAAAAGGGATATAATTAAGAGATCTGACATTTCCTGTATACTGCATAACCTATACAGCCAAATGGAGAATATGTTTGATTAATACATGAAGAATTCATCATTTTTTTCACTAAATAAGAAAGATAAGATAATAATATATCTCAAAATTTCATACTAATAATATCTAAGATTAATAATTGAGAGAGTTTTCCCAATGAGTTTAACTACTGTAAAATTCTTCTTTACCAGTACAAATCAAATTCCAAGTCTTTAATGTGATTGATGCATCCTAAAATCATCTATAGTAGAATCTCTATGAAGTTTGGGGCATCCCATTTGATTAATAAAACTATGAATGACGATCAACCATATTGTATAGGTGGGACATCCGAATTTCATTATCGATATAGTTCATAAGTAGAATGAACAAATCCTATATTTTATTGGGATTACTTATCAGAAATCCATTTCCTAATTTGTACTAGGTCAGTCCTAGGACAATGAGTTTAAGGAGATACCATCTCTCAAGATTATTTTTATAATAATAATGAATTCTTTCATATGGGAAAATAACAACAATGAAAATGGGAAACAATATCCTTGAAATAGAGGTGAACATTACCAAAAAAAATCTTAATGTTATCTTGTATTGATTTCCTATTCCATATTTATGTACTAACCAATGGAGAGATAGAGAGAGAGTATGTGATCTTCTCACTGAGTAAGTAAATATGTGAAAAGGTATAAAATTAATATATGAGTAATAGTATACCAACAATGATTCACCCCCTCTAAGTGTTGAACACATCCAAATGTGATTCTGAAAATTATTATTATAGAAAGAGTACACCTCTAATTCTATTATCAATAATCTCATGTTGAATATTTGAATTTATTTTTGAAAATCCTAAAATAATTTAAGAGTAGAATAAGCCTATATACCCCCCTTTGAAAGAAACAATGAAATATATTTATTCTAAGGTGACTAATAATAAGATGAAAAGAGATGCAAAGATGTTGAGAAAACCTTATTAATAAAAGGGGACTTTCCACTATTTGAAGGTAATTATAGTGGAAGTATTTATATTACATTTTTTATTTAGTATCCTCTTGATGATGTTTAAATGATATTCCACTTAATAAAATAGGAAAAAAATTAGTTCTCTTATAGAAGAATCTGGATGAACAATGATTGGGCATGAAAAAAGAAGATCTGGTAGTGGAATTGACTTCAATAGAAATTGGAAACAAGTCTACTTCATGTAGTACACAATCTATACATGAAGGGGATATAATAACAAATATCTCAATTTTTTTTATATAAAATATCAAAGTTCAAGTAGACAATATCACATCTTTAAAGAATTATGTGACGAGTTATATGATGAACTAAATGTTTATTAGGAAAAGACCCCCAAAAAAACCTAGAGAAATATCAATTTTTATTTGATGCTCTATGAAAATCATGCAAGTAAAGATCACCCAAATTGAAGATAAATCAGAAATTATGGAGAAATATTTTTAGAAAATGGTTTTTATATTCATAAATATCTCTAAATAGGTTGGATATATAAATAACATGAATGAGGATCTTGTATAAAGATGATCAAATTTTGAGAATGAATGGATCACTATAATCTATGAGAGAGAATAAGACAGCATGGGGAATTAAGAAAAGAACCATTCACTAGAAGAAGTAACTATTATCAATAATTATCTACAAGTAGTTAAGGAAAATATGATTAAATAGATTGAACATATTCTAGAATAAATGAAAAAATGGGTGAAGATCAAACTAATGTGATGTTAATTGAATTTGATGATACAATGAAGAGAATAAAAAATGATAAATAAATTATCAATATGTGATTATTATAACATTAAGTTGAATTTAAAAATATATAAACATGCTAATTCATGTCTTTAAGATAAGTTTAAAAAATATTCAACCATAAAAACTAATATGGAGGATTATGATGCTAAAAGGAAAGGTACTATCTAATTCAAAGGTCAATGTTTGAGCTAAATCTATTTTTAAAAAGTGTAAAATTTTTAATTTTAAAAAATTTACAAATATTGATGGAAAAAGTGATTATAAATATACCATTTTCTCAAGTGTTGATAGATTACTTTATATTAGAGATGGTTTCCCAAATAAAACCCAACCAATTGATGTAAATGCTAAAAAAATCATGCTATCCGTTTTTGAAAAATTAGAAAAAATGTATATTAAATAAGGAAACAAAGGATTGATGGTTATTTTTTTTACTATAAAATATTTGGGAATAAGGTTGTAGACTACTATAATAATGTGTTATCATATGGAATAAATAGAGAGTCTACATCAATGGGGATGAAGCCTAAAAATAATTAACAACCATAGGTGAAATATAATAATATATATACTTAATTTTTTTTTGAAAACCTAGATATCTATATAATATTTTTAGTATATGTGGTCACAATAATGATAAATGAAAATTTAACACAACTAATCTTGTTTCAAAAATTAATAGAGGAATGGGAACATAAAATTTGATGTAGGAAGCAAATTAATTATTGGGTATTAGGAAAAATAAGTCCCCTAAAATCAATACCATGATGTCAAAGATGTGTGGAAAATTAAGGGTAGTAAGTTGCTTTTTTTATAGAAAAATATAACATTACATGGAAAAATGAAAATAATATATGTTTCATAATTTTAAAGGAACCAAGAATAATAAAATGAAAAATCAATCCAAACTAAAAAAAAATGGACTATCCTAGTGAATAACTCTCATGAGAATCCATGTGGAGGAACCAAATACACTGAGCATATTTCTAAAGAATGATTGGAAACCATTCCATTGATTTATATATAGAAAGATAAATACATGAATAATAAATGAAAAGATCCCAAGGGAAATAAAATACTTCCAATGAATAATAATACTAATTTTAAGCAAGGTTGACAAAAAAGGATTACTAAATGGATTCTGAAGTGCTATGCGGGAGGTGTAAGAAGGTTGGAAAAAATTCAAATCATTATCCTACAAGTATACCAATCTAAGAAGAAATCATAAAAATATGAAATATATAAAAGGTTATGCATGTTACTTAATGAATCACGTTGAAAATAAGATCCCCCACAAGTAAATAAGAAAATAACCCATGACTCTAAAAGAAAATTCATATTCAAAAAATAGTTGTGTAAGAATAAAGAGTCTAAATGGACTTAGGTATAAATTGGAAATGATGAAATTATTAAGAATAAATTCTCAATATGATTGCAGAAATTTATAATCTAGGAGTGATAACTTATTCTCAATAATATGTATTTCATTTGTGTTCTAACCATATGGGTAATTAATGGTGATGTTGGTTCTCAATAAGATAAAAAATAAAGGGAAATAAATTATAAATACTGTTCTAGTTCTGAATTATTCATCATCCTATAACTTAAATTGACCCTTAATAGTGCACTATCAACAACATACATTTTGAAATCCATTTATAAATTAGATCCGCCTTGATGAACACCTTGTGAAGTGTCTCTATGAGGTGGAGACAAGTGAAGAAATATTTATAATATTCTAGAATGATTAATTTCATATTAATTTAGAATGTGCTTGAAAATTTATTTGGAAATGTATGTTCATATATTATCTCATCCCTTTTTATGAATGAATTAGGTCTATTATTATGGTGGATAATTTAAGTTAAAAAATAACAAGAAGATTTAAGAAGATTAAGGAGTTTCAGGGCTAGTCACTGAGTCCAAAACCAACAATATATAGTTAATAGTTTTCAACTCGTGTGTTGAGAAATGCGGAAAAAATAGGTTATTATTATAGATATATATAAATTTATTAATTTTTGTCCCTTGGTTTAATATTGATAAGATTTTAGCATCCCATTAATGAGTTAAGGTAATTTTTATGAGTCGGTATCATATTCTGTTGAACAATGTAAAACCTTAATGTTTAAATCAATCCCTCTAATTTTCTATACTGAGTGTGACTCAAGTAGACTGATAATTAGGGAAATTGAAGTGAAATGACTAGGGGAATATCCCTTGGGATTTAGGTAATGTCTTATGTATCAAATGTCATCGATTACTGGTTTTGATTCTTATGGCGTACCCTCATTTAATTTTGAATGATGAGCTAACTGGATTAGACTAGATTTATTTGGTTGGAATACCTCCATCATAAGCTATGGGTTATAATACTACCATTCTTCTAAATTTCAAGGATGGTTCCTTGAGTTTAGACTAGAATAATGGATTAGGAAGAATGGAAAGGATCACCTATGAGTTTTATTGAGATAGAATGCTATATTTAGCCTTCACATAACTTTTTTCAAGTAAATTGATTTTCTAAACTTCACTCATGAAAATGTTTTCCCTTTAAAGAATTTATTTTTTGGGAGCTAAGTAATTTGGTCATAGGATGATCGTGTATGTTTGAGTTTCACAAAAGAGGGGAAGAAACCAATCTTAAATGAATGAATAATTGTCCCCATGGTAAAACCTCAACCAATTTATAAGTAATGTATGGACTATATTTTAATGGGTCCATGGAACCAAAGTATTCATTTTCATTATTTTATCCTTAGAATTCCATCATTGTTTTCCACATAGGATCCAATTTAGAGGGTTATTATATAACCAAAAATTATAATCAGGGAAAGGAAACACATTTATTTCAAAGTGGTTGCTGGATATCTAAGATAAATTTAATATATAAATATGATCTGAACACTAATAGTCCTTCAAATAATTCAATTATCACAATACATTTCCAAACAGGAAATTATTTGAAATGTAAATTGACAATATGTGCCTCAAGTATTTATTACATATCCAATATCACTTATTGATAATAATTCCAAGCATACTATTATTCATTAAACTATATAGTTTGAAAGAAACATACCCATAGTCTCAAATTCTAGTCAATCTCAATGATCAAATGCGTATGATTCATAATCAGAATCTTAGTAATCATGAAAATTAGAAATTTAATGTTTACAAAAGGAAACAATAATAGTTTTCAATGATATCTCTAACAATTATAACTCATATAAAAAATAAACATAAAGAAAAAATATATTTAGATTTACTCTAGGGAACATGATGATGAAAATGGTAACAATATTCCAAACAATGGTTTAGTACTTTCAGGTTTTTTCTTTGTTTTTAGTTCATTAAAGCCTCAACTTAATTTATATATAATAGAATGAAAAACAAGGAGAAGAAATTTCATACCTATATGCCAGAGTTGTGGGTAGGGAGGCGGAGGCCAGGACGAGACGTTGCCGAAGCTGGGGGAAGTTGAGGTGGAGGCCAAGGCCAGGAGGAGAGGGAGATGAGAGGGGGGGCACCATTGGAGCTGGGGGTAGGGAGGCGAAGGGTGGGACAATGAGGCTGAGGCGAAGTCCGGGAGGGAGGTCAGGAGCAGAGGTGGAGGCCGGGGAGGGGAGGATATGGGCGGGACATGGTGGTCAGATGGCCGGGAGGCGAAGGTCTGCGAGGGGAGGAGAGGGCCGAGGGGTGGAGGTCGGATGGCCGGAAGGTAGTGGTCGGGGAGGGGAGGAGAGGGACAGGAGTCGGGGAAGCGAGGATGAGCATACTGGAAGAGGGATAAGGAATCAAGGGTAAGGAGGAGCCCGATGGAAGAGTAGAGGAGCACGATGGAAGATAGAGGATGAGTGCGATGGTATAGGGGGAATTGGGTATTGGTTTTCCACGGTTTTATTAAAACTATGGAAATAGATAGTAAAAAAGAGACATCCCCACGGTTTTCTAAACCGTGGGAATAGATGCATGGGGAAATACGCCACTGCCGCCGCTTCCGCCACCGCTGCCGCTGCCGCTGCCACCTCCTCCTCTGCTGCGACCACCGCCTCCTCCTTCTCCTCCTCCTTCTCCTCCTCCTCCGGCCGCCTCCTCCTCCTCCTCCGGCCGCCGCCTCCTCCTCCTCCTCCTCCGTGGCCTCGTCCTCCTCCTCCTCCACCGGCTCTTCCTCCTCCTCCTCCTAGTCCACGGCCTCATCCTCCTACTCCTCCACCGGCGCCTCCTCCTCCTCTGCCTACTCCGTTGCCTCCTCCTCCACCGCGGCCTCCTCCTCCTCCTCCTCCTCCTCCTCCTCCTCCTCCTCCTCCTCCTCCTCCTCCGCTGCCTCCGCTGCCTCCGCTGCCTCTGCCCTACCTCCGCCCTGCCTCCGCGCTGCCTCCGCGCTGCCTCTGGTGCCTCTGCTATCGACACCTCCTTCTCCTTCGCCACCGGGTCCTCCTCCTTAAGGTGATTCAAATTG
Source organism: Viscum album (assembly GCA_963277665.1). Classification (NCBI taxonomy): domain Eukaryota; kingdom Viridiplantae; phylum Streptophyta; class Magnoliopsida; order Santalales; family Viscaceae; genus Viscum; species Viscum album. Next base: position 46,316,267 of record OY728122.1, read on the forward strand.
AATTTTCATGAATTAATTATGTTTGGAATGGGTAAGTGTTTGGCCAACTATTCTTCGTGTTGAATCTTCAGTTTCCATGGGTGGTTTGGGATTGTGGTTATGTTTTGATCCTGACTATGAGTTGTTTTTATGATTTCCCACTACTTCATTAGATTTATTTAGTTATTCTTAGGGTTTGGTGTTTTCATTTGGTTCATGTATCTCTTTATCTCCCCACGAACGATTATCTTATGGCTATTAATTTTGAGATGGGTTTGAGGAAATATATCAGATTTATTCTTATTGTTCTAAGTCTACCAACCTATTTTTAGGTGTTTACCAAGGTATTGATGTGAGAGGCATATTTTAATTGAAATATTGGTCTCAATGGTGTTCCATTAATGGGTGGTGTAGGCTCCACTTTTTTAAGGGCTCTTAGTTAAAATAAGAGGCTTCAAATGGTGGAGGATCACATCCTAAAAGAAAGGGGGATTCTTAATAGGGAAATAATACATAGACAAGTCTAATCCAGAAAAAATCAATGTAGTAGAGGTCATTCATGAGGACTCATAATCTTGGCCAACCACAATTCGAGGTGATTTTTTTTAATTCTTCTATAGTATTGATTTCATTTCAAAATGGTGAATCCTAGTCATTAATTTCACATATTTTTTTATTACTTGGTTATGACGGCAGAGTTTATGAATTATTTCATGTATTGCCTAACCCTTTTGGGTAGGAAAAATGGTCATGGTTTCATGTTCTTTGAGAGTTGTGTTGTGGTACTTGGCATGGAGGACATTTCGGAATTCCATGTTTTGGACCTGGTCTTTTCCGACCTCATTATCGTCTTGGATTTTTTTATTGGATTTAGTGCACTAGATGACTATTATCACCATTGGGTTCAGTTACTTACTCTTAACAGGAGATTCCATCTCTTTTATGGAGATTGTGATCTATAACCATGGAGGGTATGACAAGTTGCTTCTATGTTGTGGTTCATATCATGTCATTTTTCCAAGGTTTTCCTTGGGGTTGTTGAGAAGTGTTCTTCATGTGAAATTCCAGTGGTCATGGAAAATTACACAAAATCATTTCTAGAGGACTTCATGGGATAACCTCCCCAATGAGTGTTTGCGTTTTCTATCTATTTGCTTCACAGGAAGATCCCTTTTTCCATTCCATCACATCATAAGGCTCTGTCCGATTTAGAGGAGCTAAAAGATCAGCTAGAAGATCTTTAGGGAAATGGTTCTATCTATATGATCATGTCACTATGGGATTTTCCAATTCTGTTTTCAATGAAGTCATATCATAGCCTATTAATTTTAACAGTCTACCGTAGTCATAGCTAGGTGACAGTAATGAATAATTACATATTTCCTATAATTGATGATTTTTTTGACCATCTTATAAGGTTCTATTGGTTTTTGAAAATTTTCTAGAGATCAGGGTACCAACAGTTGAGGGTTTGGGAAGAGGATGCTCAAAAGATATATTTTTAAAGTCGATATGGAAATTTAAAGTATTTATGAATTCCATTTGGGATCACCAATGCTCTATCTATTTCATGGAACTGATGAAATAGATCTTTAATATCTTTCTAGACACCTCCATTTTCATTTTTTTAGAATACTTATTGGTGTATTACAATATATAGAAGGAGTACTCCGATAATCTTGAGGTTGTTTTGGGTGTTTTTAGAGAGCTTTGTCTTTATTAAAATATTATAAATTCCCCATATTTTGTTTAAAAAGTATTGTTTCATGGTCACATTATTTCCTTGGAAGGAGTTCTAGGTTATCCAGAAAAGGTTTGAGAAGTCATTTCTCCTCTAACCTATATAATCATCCTATGGATTTCAAATAGGATGCATATAAATAAAGAATGGATGAATGCCAATCGGTTGAAAAAAGAGTATGAAGAAGGCGTGAAAGAATTTATCAAGTTTGCAAAAGATCGTGCATGTGAATCTTCTCAAATCCTTTGTCCGTGTTTACGTTGTTGTTATTCAAAACAAATTAGTCCAGATGAGTTGGAAGTACACTTGATCTGTCATAGAATAGATCAAAGTTATACATGTTGGAATAAACATGGGGAAACAACAAATTTAAGTAGTGACTGGGGTGACACTGCGTTTTATGGATCATCTGATATGATTACAAACATGAACAATGAAGATGACCGTATGGAGGATGTGATTACAGATGTGAATGATGATGAAGATCGTATTGAGAAAATGACAAGGACCTTCGAAGATGAACTTCGTGATTGACCAAAATTGTTTGAGAAGTTAAAAAGTTGTGCAAAGATGTCATTGTATGCTGGTTGCACTAAATATACAGCATTGTCAGCTGTACTGAAGCTGTATAATTTGAAAGCAGATAACGGGTGGAGTGATGACAGTTTTACGAAACTACTTTCTCTCTTGAATGACATGATCCCAGAAGACAATGAGCTCCCGAGACGAACATACGATGCCAAACGAATGCTACGCTCTATGGGTATGATATCTGAAAGAATACACGCCTTCCAGAATGACTGTATATTATTTCACAAGGACCACAAATCACGTAAAGAATGCCCAAAGTGTGGTGCTTCTCGATACAAGAAAGATGAATCTAGTCCTACTAAAGTTGTATGGTACTTTCCAATCATTCCAAGGTTTAGACGCCTATATGGAAGTGAGGAGACTGCAGAACAATTAACATGGCATGCAGATACAAGAATTAAAGATGGGATACTACGTCACCCGACAGACTCTCCTCAGTGGAAGAGAATCGATCATGAGTATCCTGAATTTGGAAATGAGTCGAGAAACCTTCGTCTTACATTATCTACAGATGGAGTGAATCCTTTTGGTTTTCAAAGCAACAGTCACAGTACATGGCCTGTTATATTGATAAATTATAACTTACCACCGTGGTTATGCATGAAATGAAAATACATCATGTTATCTATGATTATATCAGGACCAAAACAACCGGGTAATGATATTGATGTTTATTTAGCTCCATTGATCGAAGATTTGAAATTATTGTGGGATTCAGGTGTTACATTGTATGATGCTTACAGAAAGGAAGATTTCACTTTGAGAGTCATGTTGTATGGGATGATAAATGACTTCCCTACTTATGGAAATTTGTCAGGATATAGCATTAAAGGAACTCAAGGCTGTCCCGTTTGCGAAGAAGGTACACAATCAATTAGGTTGAAACATTCATCGAAAACCGTGTTTCTAGGACATCACGGATTTCTACCGTGACGACATAAGTACCGTTCTTGGAAGACATCATTCGATGGAAGTTTAGAAGAACGTACAACACCATCTCCACTAACAGGCGATCAATTGTTTGAGAAAGTTAAAAATGTGGACACTACTTTTGGTAAACAGGCTTCGAAAAACCTTACGAAAATCGGTTGGAAAAAGAGATCAATTTTTTTTGAATTACAATACTGGAATTGTCTGTATGTAAGACATTTTATTGATGTTATGCATGTAGAAAAAAATGTATTTGATAGTGTTATCGGCACGTTTCTAAATACATCTGGAAAAACAAAAGATGGAATTAAGGCTAGGTTGGACATGGTTGAGATGAGAATATGAGAAGAGTTGGCACCAGTGAAGGGTGAAAAACGAACATTTCTTCCTCCTGCTGCTTACACTCTTTCCAGGCAGGAGAGATATCAGTTTTGAAACTTCTTGAATGACATAAAGGTTCCAGAGGGGTATTCGTCAAATATCAGTAACCTTGTGTCAATGAGCGACTTGAAGTTAAAAGGTCTTAAATCACATGACTGTCATGTTTTGATGAAAAATCTCATTCCAATTGCTTTATGTTGCATTTTTCCCAAGAATGTCTGCCATAAATTAACAAAACTGTGTTTCTTCTTCAAAGCTATATGCAGCAAAGTTATAGACCCGACGAAATTGCCAGCTATGGAAAAAGAAATTACCGTCATATTTTGTGAATTAGAAATGTTCTTCCCGCCTTCATTTTTTGATATTATGGTTCATTTGATGGTCCACTTAGTGAGAGAGATTCGACTATGTGGTCCTGTACATTACAGATAGATGTACCCAATTGAACGGTATATGAAGATTTTGAAAGGGTATGTCAAAAATCGAAGTCGTCCAGAGGGTTGTATTGCAGAGCGATATATTGTTGAGGAAGCCATTGAATTCTATACCGAATACTTGTCTGGTGTGGAAAGCATTGGCTTACCGAAATCTCGTCACACTGGGTGGCTTGATGTGGGATGGAATAAGCTAGGCCAGCATGTAAACCCCAACAAAGCCATGTTTAGTAGCTATATTGGAATCTTCACTCGATAACGCGTGCCGATTGACGTAGAGTCGTGGCACCATGTTGTCAGCGGGTTGAAAACATTAATGTGGGAAGAGATTACGGTAACATTACAATATCATCTATTTAATTTATTAAAATAAAATAAAATATTGAAATATTGACTAACCCTTCATCATCTCTTGCAGAGTGCATTTATAGTAGATGTTTCACACAAAGAATATGTTTTCAGACTGGCAGGAAGGATTCATAGAGGCTTTCACAACATTTTAATGAAACATCATCTAAAAGATGCCGAAGAGAAAATCAAGCCGCACCCGCCTCCTCTTTATGCACACTTGATATCCCAAGGAACGTGGGATGCGTTTTGCAACCGTCGTGCGGAACAGAATTTTCAGGTACATTTTGTTTGGTTACACGTTGTGTAACATTGCTTGTATTCATCACGTTGATTGATAGGTTTTTATTTTTGAAACAGCAACTGAGTGCTGGAAATAAAGAACGGGCAGCAAAACCAGCGTACACCTACCGTAAAGCATGGTTGGGGTACGCTTTAATTGAAAAACAATTGGTATGTATTTTAAAAGTACTGTAATAATTTTATGTGACATAAAACAACACTGTAACCATGTTTCTCTGTTTATATGCAGATTGATGAAGCAAAATCTCAAGTCACTTCCATTCCACTCCATGTTCTATGGAAGGAGGCTCGTGTTAATAAAGATGAGAAACTGATAGATGAAAACACACAAAAAGTGTGGGAAACATGTGTAAGTATGACATAATATAAACTTGTTTTGCTTTAAATCACTATTACATAACGATGCTTACTTATTTTTTCATATTTTCTATTTTACATAGTCACAGGAATCAACAACACCCGCACCGGATGCAGACATACTTTCAACGGCCTTGAAATAGCCAGAACAGTATGGCCGGGTCAGAGGTGTGGGTTTTGGGGTGTCACCCTGGACATATTTTCAGAAAAAAAAACAAGAGGATGAACAAACTAAAGAATTTCATATAATGAGAGATAAAGTAGCTACCCTTGAAGAACTAATCCAAACTCAGGGAAATATGCTAACGAGTTTGATGGAGCAGAGGCGAAGAGAACAAACAACTCAAGAACAACCCCCGCGAGAAGATCCACCCCTCACCAGCTTTGAGGCGAGCCATTCCCCTCAAAGACCTGACTTAACCAAGGTAATCAATGTTATAATATTAGTTTTTGTGAGATGTGAATCACATAGACACTGATACCTTTCATGTAATGATATTTTCCAGGGTGAAAATGACTGTGATTTATATCTGTCAACTCCCACCCATCGCCTTGTAGCGAGGGCTACGGTGTTCAATATGCAGAATGACACGCTACACTCCAGACCACTTCCAACCGGTCATGTAAAAGTGTCGATTAACGTAGCTCATGAGCCGAGCGCCGAGCTACCCGTGCCAAATGACGATGAAGACATTCATATGGTGGAAAAAGCTGTTGGAACATTCGTTGCATGGCCGTCAAATCTTGTAAAAAAACATGTCGAGCAGGAGGTATTCATTTCCAGTTCATTTTTCAAGCAGAACCTTTAACATTAAATTAGAAAATGGATGAACTGATGAATGTTATTACAGAAGGATAAAATGGAGAAGCTAAAACAAAAGAGCGGCTCCAACATTGGATCGACCAACCGATCAAAACGATCTACTGAGAGCGCGTTCACCCCGCCCGTTCTATATCCACATTTAATATCATTGCAAGATCATGTGGATACGAAAATAAAATACAGCAACAATCATAAAATTGTTTGTGAAAAAGATATGTACGGAGAGGAAACAATAGATTTCGTTAGTGCAGACGCTGTTTCTGAGATCATCACATACGACTGGCTAGGCGCCTCAGTTATAAATGTATACATGAGGTATGTTTTCATGATTTGATTTTACAGAAGCTGATATACTTTGATAATTATGGATAAATACATCTCATATTTTTCACAGGCGTATATATGAAAAACAATTGAAGGGATTTTCCCATGAATACAAATTTGGACTCGTTAGTCCTCACACCATTTCTACACAACGAACAGAAATAGATTCTAATTTTCAGACTGAATTGATGTCAAATCTGCTCAGAACGTTTCAAAGAAGAATTATGACTGACAGACTCTTTTTAATACCAACGATGCAAGGGTAAAACTATACATTTTAATCATATCAATTATATTTTCATTTCTATCAGTACTTATTTCTTTTTGTGTTTTTAGGGAACATTGGATGCTCATTGCAGTCAATTTGGATACTCCAAAGATTTATTTTCTGGATTCACTGCATGGATATCCAGCTAACCGACCACAGATGATGGCGATTGTCAATTTGTAATACACTAGATCCAACATTTTATAACTAAATATCTAGTTATATAATTTATATTATCTTTTAATGAGGATTTTGTTATGATAGGGCGGTGTATGAATATCGTCTAAAGGTTGGAATGAATCCAGGGCGTAAGGACGAAAATGCCCAAAAGATCTACAAATGGAGAAGTATCTGGGTATATATAATTATATTTCACTATCCAAATACATATAAAAACAAATTACTTATTTTTCACGATGTTTCTGCAGTGTCTGAAACAAACAAATGACAAGGACTGCGGTTATTATGTTTGTAAATTTATGAAAGAGATCATATTTCATGGACAAACTAGCATCCCTGAAGAGGTATTTTTGAAAATAATTACTAATTTATTTAAAATAATTATTAATCCTTTGTGTATTTATATTTTTTTAGTACTACTATGACTGTTGCAAAAACTCCTATTCAGAAGATGATATAAATGTCTTTAGAAATGAATGGGCATCATACCTGATGGAAGAATGTAAACAAATAAGACAATGAAGGCGAATTCCTAATATTTATGTTATCTTTATATGGTCATTTATATCTCCCTTTACACTTATTGAGAATCTATGATCTCCTTTTCTTATGATTCATATCCTTAGATTAGTGAATTCTACTACTTAGTTTGAAAATGACATAAACTTTGGAAAACAACACCAATGACATACGAAAAACTGAGCAAACACGTTCGTATTGTTTTGATACTTTAGGAAAACGATCCACGAGTCATTTTTGATGTGTACGAATCGACCGCACCTCAATCTGATGCACGGTGTGACCGGTATGGCTAAAAGTGTCTGATATCAATTTCAAATTGAGATAAACTTTGGAAAACAACACCAATGACATACGCCAAACTGAGTAAACGCGTTCGGATTGTTTTGATACTTTAGGAAAACGATCCACGAGTCATTTGTGACGTGTACGAATCAACCTCACCTTAATTCGACGCACGGTGTGACCGGTATGGCTAAAAGTGTCTGATATCAGTTTCAAATTGAGATAAACTTTGGAAAACAACACCAATGACATATGCCAAACTGAGCAAACGCGTTCGGATTGTTTTGATACTTTAGGAAAACGATCCATGAGTCATTTGTGATGTGTACGAATCGACCTCACCTCAATCCAACACACGGTGTGACCGGTATGGCTAAAAGTGTCTGATATCAGTTTCAAATTGAGATAAACTTTGGAAAACAACACCAATGACATACGCCAAACCGAGAAAATGCATTCGGATTGTTTTGATACTTTAGGACAACGATCCACGAGTCATTTGTGACATGTACGAATCGACCGAACCTCAATCCGACGCACGATGTGACCGGTATGGCTAAAAGTGTCTAATATCAGTTTCAAATTGAGATAAATTTTGGAAAACAACCCCAATGACATACGACAAACTGAGCAAATGCGTTTGGATTGTTTTGATACTTTAGGACAACGATCCACAAGTCATTTGTGACGTGTACGAATCGACCACACCTCAATCCAACGCACGACGTGACCAGTATGGCTAAAAGTGTCTGATATCAGTTTCAAATTGAGATAAACTTTGGAAAACAACACCAATGACATACGCCAAACCAAGAAAATGCATTCAGATTGTTTTGATACTTTAGGAAAACGATCCACGAGTCATTTGTGACGTGTAAAAATCGACCGCACCTCAATCTGACGCACGATATGACTGGTATGGCTAAAAGTGTCTGATATCAGTTTCAAATTGAGATAAACTTTGGAAAACAACACCAATGACATACTCCAAACTGAGAAAACGCGTTCGGATTGTTTTTATACTTTAGGAAAACGATACACGAGTCATTTGTGATGTGTACGAATTGACCACACCTCAATCCGACGCACGGAGTGACCGGTATGGCTAAAAGTGTCTGATATCAGTTTCAAATTGAGATAAACTTTGGAAAACAACACCAATGACATACGACAAACCAAGAAAACACGTTCGGATTGTTTTCATACTTTAGGAAAACGATCCACGAGTCATTTGTGATGTGTAAGAATCGACCTCACCTCAATCCGACGCACGACGTGACCGGTATGGCTAAAAGTGTCTGATATCAGTTTCAAATTGAGATAAACTTTGGAAAACAACAACAATGACATACGCCAAACCGAGAAAAAGCGTTCGGATTGTTTTGATACTTTAGGAAAATGATCCACGAGTCATTTGTGATGTGTACGAATCGACCTCACCTCAATCTGATGCACGGTGTGACCGGTATGGCTAAAAGTGTCTGATATCAGTTTCAAATTGAGATAAACTTTGTAAAAAAACAACAATGACATACGCCAAACCGAGAAAACGTATTCAGATTGTTTTGATACTTTAGTAAAACGATCCAAGAGTCATTTTTGACGTGTACGAATCGACCGCACCTCAATCCGATGCACGACGTGACTGGTATGGCTAAAAGTGTCTGATATCAGTTTCAAATTGAGATAAACTTTGGAAAACAACACCAATGACATACGGCAAACCGAGAAAACGCGTTTGGATTGTTTTGATACTTTAGGAAAACGATCCACGATTCATTTGGGATGTGTACGAATCGACCTCACCTCAATCCGACGCACGACGTGACCGGTATGGCTAAAAGTGTCTGATATCAGTTTGAAAATGACATAAACTTTGGAAAAAAACACCAATGACATACGGAAAACCAAGAAAACACATTCGTATTGTTTTGATACTTTAGGAAAATTATCCAAGATTCATTTTTGACGTTTACAAATCGACCTCACCTCAATCCGACGCACGGTGTGACCGGTATGGATAAAAGTGTCTGATATCAATTTCAAATTGAGATAAACTTTGGAAAACAACACCAATGACATACGCCAAACCGAGAAAATGCATTAGGATTGTTTTTATACTTTAGGAAAACGATCCACGAGTCATTTTTGACGTGTACAAATCGACCGCACCTCAATCCGACGCACGGTGTGACCGATATGGCTAAAAGTGTCTGATATCAGTTTCAAATTGAGATAAACTTTGGAAAGCAACACCAATGACATACGCCAAACCGAGAAAACGCATTCATATTGTTTTGATACTTTAGGAAAACAATCCATGAGTCATTTTTGACGTTTACGAATCGACCAAACCTCAATCTGATGCACGGTGTGACCGATATGGCTAAAAGTGTCTGATATCAGTTTCAAATTGAGATAAACTTTGGAAAACAACACCAATGACATACGACAAACCAAGAAAACGCATTCGGATTGTTTTGATACTTTAGAAAAACGATCCACGAGTCATTTTTGACGTGTAAGAATCGACCGCACCTCAATCTGACGCACGATGTGACCGGTATGGCTAAAAGTGTCTGATATCAGTTTCAAATTGAGATAAACTTTGGAAAACAACACCAATGACATACGCCAAACCGAGAAAAAGCGTTCAGATTGTTTTGATACTTTAGGAAAACGATCCATGAGTCATTTTTGACGTGTACGAATCGACCGCACCTCAATCCGACGCACGGTGTGACCGGTATGGCTAAAAGTGTCTGATATCAGTTTCAAATTGAGATAAACTTTGGAAAACAACACCAATGACATACGCAAAACCGAGCAAACGCGTTCGGATTGTTTTGATACTTTAGGAAAACGATCCACGAGTCATTTGTAACGTGTATGAATCGACCGCACCTCAATCTGACACACGGCGTGACCGGTATGGCTAAAAGTGTCTGATATAAGTTTCAAATTGAGATAAACTTTGGAAAAAAACACCAATGACATACGGCAAACCGAGAAAATGCGTTCGGATTGTTTTGATACTTTAGGACAATGATCCACAAGTCATTTGTGACGTGTAAGAATCGACCGCACCTCAATCTGACCGACGCACGGTGTGACCGGTAAAGCTTTTCATTAGATAAAGAATCAATATTTATTAAATGAGACAAATCAATCAAAAACATATAGATTTTACATTATTACCTTTCATTGTTATGAAAATGAAAATTTTTGACTTTAAAATTTCATATTTTAATTTCAAATTTCCATATTAATGTATTCTTTCATATTACTGTTTTAATTTCTTTCATTATTGCATTACTAACATAATATTTGTTTTCTTATATAGGTGAATTTTTTTCCTTGAGTTCGGATGCTTTGTTCGGCAACAAATACTGTCGAGAGCGGATCACAAATATCAAAGGATGAAACATGAATGTTTATAACTGTTGTTGAATAATTGTAAATGTAACCATGTAAAACAATGTTTGAAATGTATATAGCAATGCGTTTTTTTGTATTCATGATGTTAAGTAAATGTATATACCGTTGTCGGTCAAAATATTGGGTGTGGGTGCTATGGTGTGCAGGTGTGCATGTGCTACTTTGTGCAGGTATTCTGGTGTGCAGGTACTGTTTTGTAGGTGCAGGCGATGGGGCCTTTATCAGCGCTTTTTTAGCACTGATAAAGGACACCTTTAACAGCGCTAGAGGAGCGCTGATAAAGGAACCCTTTATCAGCGCTCCGTCAAGTGCCGATATAGGAGACCTTTATCAACTCTAAAAGAAGCGCTAATAAAGGGGTCCTTTATCAGCGCTCCGAGAAGCGCTGATATAGGGAACCTTTATCAGCGCTAAGAGAAGCACTGATAAAGGCGGTCCTTTATCAGCGCTTTTTTTAGCGCTGATAAAGGTTCCCTATATCAGCGCTTCTCGGAGCGCTGATAAAGGGGACCCCCCCTTTATCTACGCCGACATTAACAGCGCTTTTCTAGCGCTGTTAATGCCGGTTTTTAGTGCTGATAAAGGTCCAGGTTGTAGTAGTGTAGAGATATCACCTCTAGGTGGTTTACCAGCTATACCACCACCCATTGAGTAGCAGCTAGAATTGATAGTACTAGATGATGATGCACATAGGCTGAGTGCATTGTACAAGTTTCAGAAGCAGCGACCTCCCAGGTTTTGGGGTGAGCCAGATCCCTAGGTGTCTGAGGACTAGCTAGAAGTGGTCACTCTTATTTTCCACCTTGTGAGGATGCTTACAGATCAGATAGAGGTCCTCAGGGTGATACTTATTCAGGGCTCTACCAGGCGATGGTAGAGTTTAGTGACTCAATCACATGATAAGATAACTCTCTCCTGGTCAAACTTTGAGAGACTCTTTAGGGAGTAGTTCTATCTAGACACATTGCAATTGGTACACATACTGGAGTTTCTATATCTGTAGTAGGGAAGTTTTACCACAGTGGAGTACTCAGTGAAGTTTACTGACCTCTCACATTACTCCTTATATATAATACAAGATCAGTTCTTCAGAGCTTAGACCATTGATCATGAATTACACCAAGACATTAGGGATTAAGTTGTATCCCTTTACTTTCCCACCTATGCTGGGATGTTTGAGAGAGCCTTGGTAGTGAAGAGATTTATGATAGAGAAGACACTGAAAGAGTGTGCTAGTAGTGGGAACCAAGTAGCTGAGACCTCGACAGTAGGCAATCGATGAAAGTCTTAGGGATCAAAGTGCGTTAGACACTTCAGGAGGCGATCCTAGGATATAGGGTCAACAGTTCATTGATCTCAAGGTGGCTCGAATCAGCTGAGGGAGAGGTGGTGTTTCTCATATGACAGTCGAGGAAATATGGCTCGAGATTGTATGACCCATCATAAAGTTGATCATGCGACAATTGAGGGAACACTGAGATAGAGACAAAGGTAGGATCAGGGTGGTATTCAGGGTGGAAAATGTGGTAGGGGGCATTACTAGAGAAAAAATAGGTGTTCGTAGGTTTGAACTATTACCACCACCACCCTAGGGTGGTCTATACCAGGATTAGGGAGATGGTGGTCAGGGATGAGGCCAACTATAGGATATGGAGGCCTATAAAGCCATGGATCTAGGGATGATATGAGGTACAACCTGTATCTTTTCTACTTTAGATACAATATTGATAGACATAGGTGCGAGTCATTCATTCCTTGACACTTCTATGGTTCAAGATTTAGAGATTTTGGTTGATCCATTGGATTGAACTTTACGGTTGGATACTCCGATGAGCGGTGACTCAGCAATTGCGAACTTATACCGATAGTGTGATCTAATGCTTGGAGGCGAGAGTTTTTCATGGGATATCTTTGTAGCATCTATGAATCCTTATGATGTCATCTTAGGTATGAACTAGTTATCTATAGTTCATTCCTAGATTGACTATTTTATGTGGAGGATGTGGTATGTCAGCAATGATGGAGCATGGTTTTCCTTTATGGGTGAAAAGGAAACCTTGACAGAGTAGGATGAGATCAAGAAAAGGATATTGAATCTGATTACTCACCAGTTGGCTATCATGACTCTTAGAGTAGTAGATTCTTTGGGCTATCAGTTTCCTGTGGCAGTGGTAGAGTATGGGGAAGTCTTTCCTGAAGATATACTGGGTTTACCTCCCCACCGAGAGCTAGAATTATACATCAACTTACATCCTAAGACAACACTGATATCTTCACCAACATATCAGATGGCTCTCGCAGATCTTCGAGAGATGTGGGAACATTTGGAGGACTTGTAGGAGAAGGGATTTGTGATACCTAGTGTTTCCCTTTGGGAAGACCCAATGTTGTTCTCCAAGAAAGTAGATGGGAGATTAAGGTTATGTGTGGATTACCGATGCTTGAATCAGGTGACTGTGAAGAATAATTATCCACTACCAAGGATCAAAAACCTCTTTGATCAGTTGAGAGGGGTGTGACGATTCTCGAAGATGGACCTCAGATGAGGCTATCACCAGCTATGAGTACGAGATGAGGATATACTAAAGACAACATTAAGATATCACTACAGTTACTATGAGTACTTGGTGATTTCATTTGGCATAACGAACACCACCAATAGTGTTAATGGGACTCATGAACCAGATCTTTCAGCCTTTCTTAGACCGATTCGTGGTGGTCTTCATCGATGACATCCTACTATATTCGGTGTCTGAGGAGGAGAATGTGAGGCACTTGGGGATGATCCTAGACACACTATGAGAGAACCAGCTTCATAAGAAGCCCTTTAAGTGTTAGTTTTAGATTTGATAGGTCCACTTTATAGGACACACCATCTTAGAGGTTGGAGTAGTCATGGACCCGGTAAAGGCAGAGCCAATGCTTTCTTTGGAGCCACCCAAGAGTGTTATCAAGGTGCGGAGTTTCCTTGGGTTGATAGGGTACTATCAGAGGTTTATACCAAATTTCTCCAGAGTGGAATCACCCTTGATAGATTTGACCTAGAAGGGGAAACCTTTTGTGTGGATATAAATGTTCCAACAATGATTTTATGAGCCAAGGAAGAGGTTTACAAGTGAACCCATCTTGATATTTCTAGAGGAGGGTGTTGAGTACATAGTGTTCTGTGATTCATAATGGACTGGACTTGGTTGTGTTCTGATATAGAGGCAGATTGTTATTGCCTATGGTTTACATCAGTTGATACAACATGATTAGAACTACACAACCCATGATCTTGAGTTATTAGCGGTAGTCTTCACACTGAAGATTTGGTGACACTACCTGATGGGTGAGCGGTTTATCATTTACTTTAACCATAAGAGTCTCAATTATATCTTCTCATATATGGATCTTAAATTGAGACATTGGAGTTGAATAGAGTTCTTACAAGACTATGAATTAGAGATTTTCTATACTCCTAAGAAGTGGAACATGGTGGCATATAGTCCTATCAAGTGATCTTGTTCTCAGTTATTGGCCGAGGCATTAGAAAAATTAAACTTATTGCAATTGTTCTTAGTGGACATGGATGGTGATTCATATCTACAGTTGATGATTGTTACCCCATATCTTTTATATAGTGTTAGGGATTCTCAATGTGGATATACCTATTGTGAGACCTTAAATACTCAGATATCTACTGGACATGCTCATGATGGATATTCTGAAAGTGGGGAGCACACTATCCTTTTTAGAGTATGGGAGATGATACCTTTGACATTGTAGGAGGAGGTGATGTAGGAGTTTTATACATCCCCTTTGGGTATATCCAAGTGTGAAAATGATATATTGGGATCTATGGTGTCAGTTTTGGTGGTCAGACATAAATAATAGAGTTAAAGAGTTTTTCTCACGATGCCTCACTTGTCAGTAGGTGAAACACCAGGTTCCAGCAGGTTTATCTCAACCCCTTGAGATTCTAGAGTGGAAGTGGGATGAGATATCTATGGACTTCATTATGGTATTACTCTGTACATCTAGGGGACATGATTCCATCTGGGTTATCATAGACCAACTCACCAATTCAACCAACTTCCTAGCTATTCAAGAGTAGAGTTCATTAGAGAGATTGTGACGCCTCTATATGTAGGAGATAGTTCGATTCCATGGAGTTACCTCAATGATTGTCTCTAAATGTGATGCTCACTTTACATATCAGTTATGAAGGGGATTGTAGGAGTCTTTCAAGACTCATTTAAACTTGAGCACAACATTTCACCCCTAGAATGATGGCCAGATAGAGTGGAACATTTAGGTCTTGGAGGACATGTTGTGATCTTGCATGTTGGACTTTGGACATAGTTAGGAATATCACCCACCTTTGGTAGAATTTGTGTAAAAAAACATCTACCATTCCACCATTGGTATGAAACCATTTGAGAATTTGTATGGGTGAACCTACAGGTCACTACTTTATTGGACTAATCCAAGTGATTCGACACTCATGTGTCCAAAGTTGGAGTGAGCTACTATAGAGAAGGTGTAGATTATCCAAGAGTAGATAAATATTGCACAGAGCTATCAAAATTATTATGCGGACTGGTGATGGAGACCTCTAGAGTTTAAGGAGTGAGAAAATTTGTTCCTGAAGGTCTCACCTCAATGTGGATTGAGGATATTTGGCTGTGGTGATAAGTTATCTTTGAGATTAATTGGTCCTTTTTAGATACTATGTAGAGTTGGTAAGGTGGCGTACTTCTTAGCTCTACCACTACAGTTGGACTGGGTACATGATGTCTTCTATGTGTTTCAACTGAGGAGATATGTGCATGAACCGTCACATGTTATCTATTGGGGTGATATGGAAATCGAGGATGGATCTACCTTTACAAAGTACCTAGTGGAGATCGAGGATCAACATGAGAGGATCATTCGTGGGCAATCGATTCCCCTTATTCATGTCCAATGATAGTATGAGAATATTTAGGAGATCACCTGGGAGTAGGAGACACATATTCAAGCCTAGTAACCTCATATTTTTGAGTATTTTTTTTCCATTTTTAGTATGAAAATTCACATGACAGTGATAATTTAATGACTCAACTTTTCTGTATATTATTTTTGGATATTATATAGATTATCTTTAAGACTAGGTACTGAGACAACATATGATTCTGAGGCCCGGTGTGCCCAAAATAAATGTTTGAAATATATTAAATATATTAAATAGCATGTGTATGTAGTTTTCCTAAAAAAGTGGAATAACTTCCAAATAAGTACCTGAATCTGAAATATGAGGGCACTGTTGAGTTTAGAACACGAGTTTTACCCTAGGCATGACATAATCTTTGTCGATGAGATCTGTTTGTGAAAAATTCACCGTGGATGTAAATAAATAAAATAAATAAATAAATATATTTATTTTGTTTATTTTGATGCAATGAATGATTTATCCTATAAGTATATGATTATAGGAGTTCCTTAGGGTTGGATGCTCAAAACCCGAAGATTCAAACCACCATTGGAGGTCTTTCTTAGTGAACGATGACTGATTAGGACCGAATCATGGATATTTTCACCAACAAAGTTCATGGATCTCGTCAATGATGACAATGCAACCATTCTTTTTCAACGATTAATCTAAAATCTTTGTAGGATGTTTTGTTTTGTGATTTCCATCCTGTTTCTTAATCCCAGATAAATGTGGATCAATTCCATGAATAAAATTGATATGCGCATTGTTAGTAGATTTAAATTGATTAAATTTTATAATTGTTCATTGTGATTTTATTCCTATTCATTCATCTTCTTCTATGACAATGAATCGAGGAAAAATGAACAAAGGCTGAGGTTTGTTCCTCACATCTTGTGGTTTATGGTTTTCTTGCCCGATTCTTCGCATGTTCATCATAGGCGTTTCCTTTTGGCATGTGGTTCGATGAATATCTAGTATTTGGTCATTGCACGACTATTCTTCAGCACAACAGATCAATACTGCAGATATAGTTAATGATCAATGGTGTGATTGAGGTGCAGTGACGACAATGGATGATCAGAGGTTCATAAGAACAAATTTGTGGGTTTTTTTATTCCTGATGCTTTATGCATGGTGATGGTGTCTCAACAAGGTGATTTATGAGTGGATTCAAGTCCGATTTTCCATCGATCAATGTTGGAAAGGATCGGACGAACCCTGATCTACAGGTTTTAGAAATAGGAATGACTCCAAACAAGTATAGGATAATGTGAAAGAGATCCCAACAGATCTATAAAATCCCAAGCAACGGGGCGTGTACTTTGGGATTACACGTCGTGTGGGGCCCTCTTATTGGCAGCTAGGGTTTTAGGATGAAATTAAGGATAACATGGTGTGTGACCCCTATCACATGACATATGACCCCTCCATGACAACTCAATGTATAATTTGAAAATTACACATACACAATGAACAAGCACACGATTAGTAGCATGCCATGTACTCAGAAACAAACACGACCATCTGTATATAGGTTGGCACTCAGGAAGGCCATGTACATGGACCTGACTAGGAGACATAGGCAAAGTGTCGTGTGCCTCAACATGCCATGTAATTCTTCTACACACCATGTATACTGATACTTACATGTCATGTGAGGCTTTACCATAAAAGAAGACTTGGGGATAGCTAGACACGTCATGTACCCCTAGTACACACCATTTACCCCCTTTAATAGTGTTTGTAGATCTTCATTTCATTAGTTTGGAATAGTTTTGGTTGAGTTTTTTCCCAAGGTCTATTACCTTGATGGTACAATGTGACATTACATCCATATCACAGGATTTTAATCCCATGTGGAGGATGAGTCTTAGATAGAGTTTGTGACATCCCTCCATGAGACCAAAGTGAGATCCTATATCATCTTTATTCCCTAAGCGGGGTTTATGGAATCGACATGTCCTACTTGAGTAGGGAACTGATCCTCTATCTAGAAGGATGTATCAATAAGGTTTGTGGTATCATTGACATACGATCCCCTACGTAGCGGGTTGATCCAGATTGGGTTTATGGTGTCCCCCAGCAATTTTGGGTGTGACCCCCTATCTGTGTATTAGGGTATTCTCAGACAAGTGAGCTTTCTTGGGCGGGGACCAATGATCTAGACCTCTTTGTTGAGTGTTTTCGGTCATAACATGGCTCGTAGAGTGGGTTCTCCCATAATGAGCATTTCTTCAAGTAGAATCCTGTCGATGATAGTTGGTTATGACTGCCTAGTGGCGTAGTGTATTTCCTGAGCATATTTGGGTGTTTTTGTTATACATTTATTATTATATCTTGTAATGAACTGACTATACTTGGTGTTTCATGTTTAGTGTTTTTGAGGTGTCCTAATGGGTATTGTTTTTCTCACCCCTACATGGGATTTTCCCATACATGTCATGTCTTATGCAGAATTTGAACCATTTGATGGTGTCCTGGGAGGATAGGGAGAAGGTTGGAGCTTAGCTGGATCTTGATAGACTAATGTGTTTACCGAGATCTTTCATTTGACTTTAGTCCTCACCCTTATAGAAAGTTGGACTCTTTACAGTTTTTGGTTGAGCTTGTATTTAGCCCCATTTTCCACTTTTAGTACTTTACTATCATACTATATTTTGGGATCTTAGATATATGCATGATTTTTTTAGTTTTTTTACATTTTAGCATTGCATGGACTTGAAGATGTGTGCGTGTGTGTATGTAATTTAGCCTAATGCCTTCCATTTGTGGGATATGCCTACTCGACACTGGTCTCCAATCCCTGGCCTATTGGAGGTGATATTGGGGTAGTCATGGGTTAGAACTCAGTGGTTCTATTCATGAAATTATTATCTTCCACGTAAAGAGTTAGTGAAAAATTAATTACATCACTTCGCAAGGCGGTAGTCCACCGTACACACGAGCGACATTATAGTATCCGCTATAGAATGAAAATTAAAAAGGTATATATAATATAATGAATAAATAGGTATAATTATTTTATAAATACCATATATATACTTTATATCCATCATCATACCCAACTATGATTGGTGGTAATGGAAAAACAAATTACATCAGTTCATGAGGTGGTAGTCCGCTGTACACATGAATTATAATTTTCTAACCCATTTGATGGAGGTGGAGATGGTTATAGGTTATGATATTAACATAAAAACATCTAATTATATTTAATATATTGAGGTTATTATATAATCTAGGTTTAATAGGAATTGGAGGAGGTGGAGGAAGAAATAAAATAAAAATGCTCATTGAAGAACGTTACCTCTTCTTTGGGTAACCTTCTTAAGTTTGCACCAAAAGCCTTCATAGGTTGGATTTATTCCAAAAATAAGGATTAAAGGATGAGAGTAGGGAAGTTTTTAAGTGATTTTGGTAGTTCTTGAATTAATAAAATTGGTTTTAATGTGTGAAGAATATAATATAGGGGGTGACCTTTTATAAGTGAGGTGAGTGACACACTTGTAATTTTTTGAAAAGAAAAGGTGTACCCATATTTTTATCACAAATCAAGGCTCCAAAATGAATTATTATCAAGAATTATACATTATAGGGTCTAAATATGTCTATACAATATATTTTATACAATTTTATAGGTCATATTAAACCTTATATTTTTAGTTTAACCCCTGGTAAACCCATTTTTACCTTAACTATAGTAATTATTTTTTACTATTTTCACTATTAATTTTGGTAAAAAATTAAGTTGAAATTATTATATAATATAAATAATTATTATTCCAAATATTTAATAAAGTTTTTAAAATTCAATTCATAGGAGTGGAAAAATTTAATTTAAAATGAATCCCGTAGATGCGACGAGAAAGCAGGTTTTCAAAGAGAAAAAGTTCAAAAGTTTACATGGTTTTTATATCAATATTCAATATAAAAAAGATTACAAGGACATAATTTGTATTAATAGATATATAATTAAAATAATTTTACTTTTAAACTAAATTAAAATATAAATTAACTTTATAAATAATTTAAATGAAAAGACAGTTTTCAATTAAATTCAGTATTTTTCACTATTCATCAAAAAATTAATCTTTTCAGAAAATTATAAAAAATTAACCCTAAGATAGTTTTGACATTCTGATTTAAAAAATGAAATTTATTTTTTAAAATAAATTTTCTAAAATTTTCAACAATTAATTTTAAATATAGGTGCTCAAAAGGCGACAAAACTACTTTTTAGAAAAATACAAATTTTAAGCATAAAATTGGATTTATTGTTATATTTTGTCTAGGTAACACATAGTATGAATGTTAAACATTTTATTGAATGTATAATATATATTTTTCATTAAAATAATTCACTAAAAGTAGTTTTTTAATTTATTGAGGTAAAAAATGTTTGTTCGCATAAAAATAGTTTTTCAGAAAAGGATTTTGCATGATGGGGTCTCATAAGTATTGAGACTTATTCTCATGAAGTTCTTACTTGGTGATCTTGAGTAGATGAGATATTAAGGATATACCTACCAATAGGAACACCATATGTTTTAGTTGTCATTGGTTTTTCCTCTCTATGAACATGTGTATTGGTCTTTGGACTTGAGATCATTATCAATGTATACCATTTGATCACATACTTTTATAAAAGAAAAAAACCATGAAATTAAAGTCATGGATAGGTATATTTTATTGGGTGAATCATTGGTGATATGGAATTTTTTGAATGATCAAGATGGAATTTGTCACTTCTAAGTTAAGGAAGAGATATCTTGTGGGCCCAGGTTGAGCAGGATAGTAGTACCTTCATTAAATACATGGACATGGTATAAGAAGGTAAGTTATTCAAGTAAGGACATGACATATATAAATAAAAAATAATATGATGATACAAGTGTGTATCCTACTTTATGAGATATCATGAGATAAAGAGATTATATTATGTAGAACATGTTCATGGGAGGTAGTAGTAGCTATTTCACCCCTTATCTCCTTAGGGGCCATGATGGGTTGCTATAATCCACTCTTGGTCTTTAGGTTGGAATCACTGTTTTCGATATAAGGACCTTGAGGGCCACATTCTAAGCGTATCCACAAGTTCCACCCATTCTAATGAATAGGAGTTTAGGACGAAGTGGGTCCCACATTAGGGGATATGTGAACGCCCGATTATTATTGATCACAAGTAAAAATAATTCAATTATATTTTTCAAGATTATAATAACGATGAATGAATTTATTTCTGAAGGTATTCACAAGTTGTTTGATCATTAAAGTGAATATGAGAAAATATGATTTTTCAAATGAACATAGGATATTCAAGGTTTTTTTAATTATTTGGGGATCTTAAGGGATGAGTTAATGGTTTATATTTTATCACATAACATTTTAAAGTGTTAAAAGTGAGTGATAAAATATCTGTGATATTTATGACATGTTTATTAAGTCATACATGTGCGCAAAGGTCTAAAATGAAGGTTATTACTTTCTAGGGACCAAAGTGCAATTTCAAAAAGTATAACCTAGGTATAAAAGCTCATTTTAGCCTCTTAAATAGTAATCTATACCATTTTGATGAATTTAGAGAGAGAATTTATCCTTTACTCTCAAGTTCTTAAAGAGAGATACTGAATAAGGAATAAGGTCAGATCAATCTCGACATCTCGATTGAGTTCGCATTCTTCATGTGATTAAAGGGATTTTGTAAAGCTCTTCTATTTCCTATGCTAGAACCCAAAAAATGTAGATCGATAATCCATAAGATATGGTTCATGTGTAGAGATATATAGTATTCCTATCTTGGTTCCTTTGAGCCACGACAAGTCGATGGCAAGTGAATCAAAGCGATGACTTCTAATGAACAAGGTACAATTTACAGTTTCGTTCAATTTTATAGTCACGATTAAATTGAATTTTATGTGTTCCTTTATAAAATCTAAGAAAGGGGTTTTGTGTATTTAGTGTTTTAAGCATGAATCCAAACCCAAAATTTTGAATTTCATTCTTTACATGCTTCTACTGCACCCAAGGTTCCATCAAAGAAAACTCACCTTATCAAAGTGTTGTGGTGGAACCATAAGTATAAAGAGGTGACATAGGGACTGAAGGAAACAATGAAACATAAGTACCCTCATCCATTCTCAATTGATAATATGAGTTGAAAATTCAGGGATTAAATTTCTAAATTGGATAATAATATAACAACCCAAAGTTTATAAATGATATTTTTTTTCATAAAATAAATGTGAGTTATATTATATTATATAGTATTATACATATAAAACACATAAAGAAACCAAAAAAAATTTATTTAATTAATAAATATCATCACATTAATCAATAATTAAAACCATGAAAATGTAAAACATTAAAATGGGACAAAAAATATATATTAAGAAAAGTAGAATGGAAAAATTTGGATCCTTCTAATCTGTTAGAATCATTGCCCCCACACCCAACACTTTAGAAATTAAACAAAATATTATTAAACCAATCGAGATCATTAAAAAAGAAAATATAGAACCTTGGGATTAATTTTAGTGAACATTTAATTAAATAATTTTTTAGTATTTATAGGAGTTAATACGATCATTGGAATATTATTATAACCATTAGAATAGTAATATGACTATTGGAATAGTAACTTGGTTATTGGGAATAATAATCTGACTGTTCAAATAGTAATATGGCCTCATAATATTAAAATTAAGTATTAATAATATTTATCATGAGTAATTTATGTAAATATAAATATTTTAATTCCATAAAATAAATATCATGATTAAAAACTCAAAGAAAATATAGGCACATTTGAAAAAAATAGTATTTTGAGGTATTTCATAAAAATCATAATTTTTATATTAAAAATTAAAATAAAAATTTGGAGTAAATTATTTTGATAAAATTAATTTAATTTTTTAAATAATCATGTTAAAATTGTCCAAGGGTGTTTTTTTGGTAATTTTTTGAAATACTTCAATTTTTAGGTGATTAATAAAAATACAGTTTTTTCATAACCAGTGTATTTTAAATTACATCATTTGTGATGTAATAATGACCTAATAAATTCTAGAAAATTTGGATAAAAAAATATCATATTAAATTTGACAAATGAGTCATTTAAATACAATAAAAATGCTTTACAATCCTAAAAAGTATTTTTGCAAAATCTAAAATCTAAAGTAATCCATTAAAATAATAATTTTTCATTTTTTCCACTTTCCTTTTTATTAAACTATTGACTAAAAATTATAAAGGGGTTTAAAGTCCTGAAACCATTATATTATATTTATATATGATCCATTATTTCAAAAATATCACTATTACATGGTTTCCCTTGGATATAGTATTTTATTCAATATTTTATTCTAAAAATACCCGTCTCCTCAAGTATAAATAATTCTTATCCCTCCCTTGGGAAACCCACCCCCTTCACATAACAAAGATAAATATATTTCCAAATACCCCCACTTAATCCCCATATAATCCTTAGGGATATTATAGAGTAATCAAACTCCAATCATTCATGAAGTTAAGGGTCATAGAAAAGGAACCACTTCAAGAAAGAGGTAATGTCTTTTCATCCTTTTATTCCATTTTCCTTCCCTAATTTGACATCCCACATCAATTTTATAATTCAAAACTTATTAAAATAGTTACAAATTATGTTAAAATTATATTGATAATGTTAATATACTATAAAAATGTTATTTTTCTATATAAGAAAATATTATACATCTTGTATCTCCCCTTTGGAAAATGTTCCGTTAATGGTCGGTTAACCGCCAATGAGGAAGTTTCCAATT
The DNA here is from genome assembly GCA_963277665.1 of Viscum album. Taxonomy (NCBI): domain Eukaryota; kingdom Viridiplantae; phylum Streptophyta; class Magnoliopsida; order Santalales; family Viscaceae; genus Viscum; species Viscum album. Next base: position 46,339,927 of record OY728122.1, read on the forward strand.
CGTCTCTTATCACCAACCTTATGGATGGTTATAGTAAATTATTTATTATGTATATATATATATATAATTTATTCTTTTGTAATTAACACTTATTATGTATAAATGAACTTAAACAAAATAGAAAAATCGAAACAAAATGGTAAATTTTTAAGGAAAACATGATATCAGAACTGTTCCCTTTTAATGATAGGAGTTAAGAAATATAATCCAGTGATTATAATTTATAAATAGTGAAAAAATGAAAATTATTCACTTTTGGTTGAATGTATTAATAAGCCTATGTTTATTATTCATGAGGTGGAAAAATGATAAAATAAAGTGAGAATTAAGGTAAGGGGATTCTCAAACCAAAACTCTTTATCTTGGGTTATCTCCTATTTCACATTTATTTTAGTATATATGTTCCTATAATATTCAAAATAAGTCCTTTAAATATTATTTATCTTTTATTCTAAGGAAATACATGTTTCTACACTTCCAAAAAAAATTTCTAAGCCATTTATAATTCCTTTTAAAAAAAAATTCAATTTCCAAAACACAACTTGAATCCTCTTGACTTGTTTCTCCTTTAAAAAATAAAACAATCTTATATGAAAAAGTATGATCACCCTTAATCATTTTGGAATATTAATTTTCATTTCATGAAGCATGATCAATGAAATATTTTATGAAAACCATTCCTTTCCCTGAGTTATTTAATGACTAAGATTGTTAACCATTCTTATGGAATGCATGATTATGAAAATTTTATGATGCGATGGGTGAGACTATAATTATATATACCTCAAATGAATTGGGTAATATGATATATCTTTTAAGATAATGTGTATTGTTCATGAACATGATGTGATATTTTTCACAATGATTATGTTATGATTTATGCACATATGTTATGTGTGGATATGATGTTAGCTTTGTTCACAACTATGTGTGGTATTTGACCACTATGTTTTGATGTTTCATTATTATACATATACCACATTCCATGACTTTATCAAAATTTTCCCTTGTAATTATGATTATTATCCTATTCTTTTGATATGATGATGTTGATTATGCTCATCCATGTTTTATTGATTCATATCCCTTAATTCATCCCCTTATCGGGATTTTAGCTCATCCCTTTCTTTGATGTAAATCTTCAAATGACTACATGTACTAAGGAGACCGTGATTTCTTTAGAAGGATAAAGAAGAAGGATTTAAATAATTTTTACATTTTATTATGTACAATAGATATATGGGCCTAATTTTCCCAAGACACTAAACCTTTGGATCCTGGATTGTATCACTATTATGTTGTTTATCTTTAAAATGATGTAATAGTCATGTACGGAAAAGTTGGGTCACTATAAAAAGCATGGTACCAATAAGTATTAATCGTTAATACACAGTTTTAATGCCTAAACTCATTTTAATTTTACTTATAATAGCTACTTTATATTATCATTATATTGAGTATTAGATTCCAAGACCACCAATCCTGCAAGGTGTCTATACGATGCAGCCAGAAAAGGTTAGCAACACCATAGGATTCCAATAAGAAGTGAAAGTTACTGAAATATGGTTTTGGATTGATGTATGAAACAAGATCATAGAATATTCATTTGGAATGAATTTTTCCACATGTCTATAAGAGGTTACTGGGAGTGTCATTACTTTCAAGTAAAATATGTTTGATAACATATGGGAAACAATTACTGTTCTTATAGTTCATTAAAAACACAATGAATGTAATTCTCTAAAGATTGACTTAAAGTTGCAACCTAAGTTCTAGGGATCAAGATATACTGAGGTATATCTAATGGGTTTCTTATACCAATCTAAAAGATCATACACTGAAAAATTATTGAATAACACAACATGGAATAATTCAAGAGAGAATTTTTACCATTGTCACATGGCATAAATATCTTCCAGAATATATGTATGGGATATACGATAAGATTAATGTGGTAAGTTTCATTCCACATGTTTATGTGATGGTTCAATCACATATTCCATTATATTTAATATATGTGATATTTCCAGTATATACTTTATGGTAAGAAAATATCAATTATTTCTAGGAGAACTGCATAGGATGGAGTCAAAACTATCCAATTGTATGTGAGGAAGTATAATGTATATGTACCTGATATGTGGAGAGGAAGGGAAACTATTTTAAAGGAGGTATAAACTAGTATTCATATAGATCAATATGATCTAATATTGTATTCAGGCTAAGGTAATAAGGAGGAGAGGATCATTTAAGTTAATGGTATCCATATATACAAAAACTGAGTGTGTTGCATATTTTGATGAATCTAAAGAAGCAGTATATAATACATAATGATTTTTTCCAATCCTTGTAATCACTCATAGTACATAAATTTTTATCAAAATAATAATTATGATAATCCTACTATTTTTACTAGCCAATATGTCAAGTTTTATAGTGGAAAAAACCTTTATACTCATGGGTATCATCTCTTGAGGATTTTTACTCAAGGAGTTGAATTCTTGGATAGTAGAGTAGCCACATATTGTAGATATGTATGGCCCATTACTAAATCCATAACTCAATATAAACATGATCTTATCATATAATAACTAATAAGGATAGTTATAAAGTTGGATCTAGTGCAAGTAGGAGTGTTATAATAGTGGGTTCCCTAGACCCGACTTAAACACTACTTTTCAATTACCATATAATTTATACAGTGCATCATGCATGATATACTATTACCATGATAGTTTTAATATTTCTACATCCACTATTTATATGGTAATTTCCATATATTATTTGTCATATCAAAAGGTTATAGCTATTCCCAGGCTATAATGAGAAACTTAAGATATGATGAAATTAATATTAAACACGTATCCTATGCTCTATATAAATCATACTGACTAGACACAAATGATATCTAACTATCAGGGGTTGTGGGATCATAAACATTAATACTTCTTCACATGATGTTCTTACTTGGTGATCTTGAGTGGATAATTTCACGAGGACTGAACTTCCAAAAGGAACACCACATGTTTCAGGTGTCATTGGCAGTTCCTATCTATAAACACATATAATAGTATCCTAACTTGAAATTATTATCAGTTTATACCATTTGATTTCGTACTGTGATTCAATGAAAAAACTATTTCATTGAAGTCATAGAGAGGTAGCTTGCATTGGGTGTGTCATTGGTAGTATGACATTGATTAAATAATCAAGATAAATTTTTTCACTTTTGATTGGAAGATTTATCTTGGGATTATATGATCAAGATGGTAGTACCTTTACTAAATCCACAACTATGGTGAATAAGGTAAGTTTTTCCAGTAAGGTCAATAAATATCAATTTAAGGAAGGATGATGACATAAGTGTATAATCTTCTTTATGGTATATCATAAGAAAAAGATATTATATTACACAGTGTATTTTCCTAGGAAGGTTGTTGTTACTATGACTAATCCTTATCTCTTTAGGGTCCTTGATGGGTTACTAGACTCTACTCATAGTCTATGAATAGTATTCACTGTTATTAAGATAAGGACCTAGATGGTCACACACTTAGAGTATTCAAAAGTATACCCTATTCTAATGAATAAGACTTTAGGACATGGTGGGACCCACTATGGGGCCTGGGATATGTCCAATGATATACAATATCTAAGGAATAAAAGTAAATACATTAGAGAATATTATTTTAATGAATATTATCTTAATATTCAAGGTTCATTTAATATTTGCGAGAATAATGAGTCGAGTTAATAGATCATTTTAATCATGTAATATATTTATTATATTACAACAAAGTGATAAAAAATAAATGATATTTATAACTTAGTAAATCATATAGAAAGATGTTTTTTATAGTAAGTAGTAAATATTCAGGGCTAGGGACACTTTTCGGGTATTTTGGAAGCTCACTATAAAATGGAGGAAGAGGCGCTCATAGAGATGACTATTAATTACAAGTTTATGAGAGCTTCTCTATCCTATAAATCTTCCTAGATAGATAAACTCTCATTCCGAGATGATGATTGAATATCTCTTTTGTGGATCGTTGGAACGGGGTAGCGATGATTGTTGGGACATCGAAGTCATCATCAGACTTCCATTCTAGCACTCAAATTCTGATAAACAGTTCTCCTATGGACTTTTGAATCACACATGGTATATCTAGAAGTATTTTTCATAGGATCCTATGAGAATCGATCATTATTGATGAGCGGATGTCAAGCGTGGATTCAAAACAAAATAGGTAATTCTTTGATTTAATTTTGTGCTTAAAAATTATCATATGGGATCCTTGATCCATTACTGAGGCTATGATTCATTAGAGATGACATAGTTATGTTGATATTTGGTGAAATTTTTTAAATCCCCAACCCATAAACTTCTATTTCATTCCCCAACACCATCAATTTGGTTATGAGAGTACGAGGTAACTATATATAGACTAATATGAGTAAAAACCCCTAGTGCATATTGTTCTCTTATTAGGGGCCACTGCTCATGGAATCTAGTCACTCATAGGATGTGTTATATTCTTAGAGTATCTTAATGCTCATAATATGGATATAGGTCCCAACTATTTTGTAAAGTCTACTAGGACAGATAGGTTCTTTTGTGTCAATTTAAGGTTTATGTTGCCAATTCCGGACTATATTACTTTAGTGCCTAGAATTTTAACTCATGATGCTAGTTCCCTAATAGGGGGTTTACATAAGGGATTTCCATTTCATATTATTTATATCCCCATGTGATTATGTTATTCAGGGAACCATTCATATTTATTTTGTTTTACATTCATATTTCTCCTTGACCTAGTGGTTCCCTTTATATTTTTGTTTCTATTCTTAAGGGATTTCCATTTCATATTATTTATATCCCCATGTAGTTATCTTTCAACCTGCATACACACTCATGTGTGTGTAGCTCTTTTATTTTATGTAGGTTCCAAATACCACTTTAGATTGGTTATCATTTATCTTATATTGATGATGATGAGTTGGGATACGGAGTGAAACTGAGGGTTTCTTAGAGGTGGTTCTAGTATATTTTCTTTAGGTCATATTATTGCATCGTCCAAGATAGCCTTCCTTGTATCTGAATTCATTTTTCTGGTTGTATCTTATTATGTATTTTTTAAGGATGTCATGATGCATGCTTATATAAATGGGTTTAATCAATTTTATTAATTTTTATTTGTTTTCTTCTATTTATTTTTTCCTATTTATTTTTGTTTACATGGACATCCAAAATATGGATGGTTCATTTCATATTTTTGGTGATTGATCCTCTATTTATTAACTCTAATTTGAGGGTGAAATCATTCACAAAGTGTTTCATGTGATGCTCATGTACTCGTTTCCAACCCTTGGGGATCATGAACACCCATCGGGCCATGTGGCTAGCCATGTCGTGTGACATGTTGAGTCATATTGGATAATTTTGTTACAATTTCAAAGTGGTATTCTTACAAATCCCTATTTGTTATATAGATTGATGTCATGATTGATTTCTTCCAATAAATTTCTAATATTTCTTCATTAATGATTAAAGTTTGGTCTATGATGTTAATGATATGTTTCCTCCTCTCAACTACACAATTATTTTAAGGAATCCTTACTAAAAAACTTGGTTCCTTATCTCCTACTTCACAATATAACATTTCACCTATTTATTGGTGAAATCAATGACATTGTTGGTCTGAATTTTATAATTTCCCACCCAAAAATTTTCTTTACCATTCTTCGATAACAAGTAATTCTTTTAAACACTTTATACTTGTGTGTGTTCAATATCAACCATATCATTCTGTTGTAATCATTAATGAAAATCATATAAATACCCCTTCCTATCAATTCAACTTAGCAATATATTCCTATAAACATAAACATTCAATGATTCCAACAACTTTGTATACCTCACATCCTTTGTATTGTACATCTTCTAAAAGATATTTCCCTTTTAAAAAATATAACACATGTGAGTATGATCATTTTATAGGCTAGGGATATGAATAACTCCATCATTATTTACTAAACCTTCCAAGGATTTTTGGATAAAGTAGATAATACTTTTATGCCATATTTTTTTTCATCATCCATGGATAGGAAACATAAGTATTATTCTCCACTAATGAGGTAGATATTCCCCTTATTTCAATTCCCTTTCATCACAATTTTATCATCTCATCCTTTGATGATAAAAGTATTTTTGGGAAAATTTATTAATTTCTCTGAGTTACATAATAGACTTACACTTAGTAATTTTTGACCAGTGTCTTCAACTACCATGAAATTCATGTGACACATGTATTTAGATCCAATTTTGGTTTCCCTAAAGATAACGATCTTCAATCCTTCACTATTTCCAAATATTATGACACCTACTTTTTTATGCTTGATACCCATGAAAATATCATTATTTCCCATCATATGGGAAGTGAAACCACTATTAGGAATCTATACTATGGTTCGATCCATTATTTTTAATTTAATCTCTGATATATTCACCTCTTCAACTAGGGTGATTAGTGGGTTGGAGTGGGCTGGAATGATCCAATCCTACATGGACTAGGCCTAAAAATGATACGACTTTTTAAGATCATGTTTAATGTAAGCTCGATAAATTTTAGTCTAGTTTGATCTGTATTTTAAGAGGACCAGTTCATAAGCCAACCCAAACTATTAATTATGATTCAAATATTTAAAAAAAATAAGTAAACAAATATTATTAATAAATATTAATTATTAAACACATATTTTTTATCATGGATATGTTAATTTATATACATATTTATCACATAATTAAAAAAAATATATTCTTATTAAAAATAATTCTATATTATATTGAGATAGTATTAAAATATAAAGGAATAAAATTATTAATGGATGGTGGGATAACCCACATTTACTGAGTCTAGTCCGTATAAGTTTATTGTATCTTTTTCATAGTTAATTTAAGACAATTTCAAATATAGGCCATTTTTCCATTATCTAACCCACCTCATAAATACGATCAGGTATGCATAGCCCATTGGATTGAGGCTTGTTTAGAACCTCTATTATAAATATTTTAATTTTTTATCTACATCTACTGCTTCCCCTCATTTGGTGATGAGTAAAATTGTTCCTCCTATGGTTATATTGTGTCAATTTTATCTTTTAAGGATACAAATTAGCTTTACATTTTCATCCTATTTGATGATGCCTATGACTATTGTCTTCTTACACTTTGAGTCTCCTTTGTAATTTTTCTTTGTATACTTAAATATAAATACATGTATTTTGTATGTATCCTTCATCATAAAAGTAGTATCCCTTGAAAACATATCTTGAATATGAATTTATACTTGTCTATCTCAATTTATCTTGTTCCTTGAAACACTTTTAGTTATGGATCATATATATTGAGTATGAACCATTTTATATAATAATAAAACCTTATTTTTGGTATGTTTTTTGTGTTTTCATTAATAGTCCATTATCCTTTTAGGTCTTTTGAGTGTCACCCAAACCAATAATCTTGTGCAAAGTGGTTTTTTATCAATTCACATTAACTATGACCACATTTTTATTATGATCAATCTTGTTGATCCCTAGGATGATGATGTTGTATTTATTGTCCATAAAAAATAATGCTCATATGTGCTAAGTGATATTAAAAACCCATTGGATACTAGTTTGGGATATATATTGGAGTTCCTATGGATCATATGTGTTTTTTTCTACCACTTTATATGATATCGGAGATCAATTCATTTGATGGAAAAGGATATTGAGATAATAGATTAAGATACTGACATGATGGATCTTGGTAATAGAAATTGAGTTACTTCCATGGAATATTTGAAAAGAAGATGAAAATGTTTTTTTCTAAGAGTTATTATTTGTAGGATCAAATGAAGTAGTTTGTGTTTCACGAAGTTTCAGGATCTTATTGAACCATGTGTTACTATAAAAAAGATAAGTAGTTATATATGAATGTAGATAAATAAATATTGTTGTGAATTTAAATAGTAATTTGAGTTTATTTGAATTAATTGAGATTGATTAAAAATGACTTGATGAAGTTTTAATCCTTTCTAATATAAAAACAAAAGCTTAAATTTTATGATATTGATGATTTGAAAAAATTATTAATATGTTTATGATTAAACTAGAATTTAAAGATGATGTCTAAGTGTATATCTAAAATTAGTATGCCAATGTAAGATTAACTTCAGAAGTAAAGGAAATATGTAATATCTGTGAGAAGAATAAATTATAAAATTACTAAGATACATAAGAATAACACTAAGATTTTGTTGTGATACATAATTGTAACTTTATGCATTTTTAAGAGAAATAAGGTGGTATTTAAGATTTAATCTAATGTTTTATAGCATATGTAAGAATAATTTTGAGGATATGTAAGAGAAACCTATGGTTTCAATTGATATGTAAGATCTTTCTACAGGTTGCATAAGATTAAATAGGATTTCTCTAATAAATCATAATATCAATTTAGATGATGTTATATTGTTATTAATTTTACAAATATTAAGATTCTAGGTGATTAAATTGTGATTTAATAATTTTTTTGGTGTAGATATTAAAAGGAATGTTTTTATTATGATCCAAAACTTTTCAAAAAACTTATTTATGCATGTGAGCATACATACATGGAAATAAAATATGGGATTTTTAGATGTTCACCTTATGCCACCGGTTTGGGCTTGGAGTCCTTAAGGCTTTCAGGCCACCCAGGCCTTCGGGTCAGTAGGGATTTCAGGCCACCTTTAAGGCCCTTGGGCCACCTCAAGGCCTTCGGGCCACATGCAGTTTCCCCAGAAACACTACAAAAAAAGGAGCAGCCCTAGATGAGGATTCAGAGCAGGTGCACTCACCAGAGCAGAACCAAATGGATTGTTAGAATGAGAGGGTATGGCTATGCCATCGGTACCAGCCTGTGCTTGCACAGGAAGCCTAGCCAGACGACCATGCAAAGGTGGAGAGCTACTATCATGACGCAGATGCTGGGGATAGGTAGTTCCTTGTAGATAGTCTGGTTGAATTCCCTAAGACCTTCAGGTCATGTAATCTCTTAATCCTACGAGCCTTTTAATCTTTGAGCCTATGGGCCTTGTAAGGGTTCCCCCTCATCCCTTGAAAGGGGGGTTATCAAAAATCAATAAAAATGAAGGCCTTCGGGCCATTCGGGCCATTCGGGCAAAGATAGGTTTTAAGTGGAATTATATGATAAGTTCATAGATATTTTAGAGTATCACTAAGAAATAATTATGATAATTAAAAAAAGTTAAAAAAAATCCTTACTTTGAGGATCAAATTTATAGGTCTTTACAATGAATATTTGAACAATTTCAAAAATAGAGATAACAATGCCAATTTTAATGGTAGTTTCCAAAGTTGAATATTATAAAATATCAATATAATCATGTTAAGTATATAAAGATAAAGTGAGTTGAATAAGAAAGATAAGGGAGGGAGAAATACTAAAGGGATAATGCTTCTCCTACTGGATATATTGATCATTAAGAAATATTGAGAAGAGAGATACCAATATTGACTATAATTGATTGTTATACAAGTAAAGGTTATTAAATCATAGAGGTGTATAGTTATATATAAATAGATTAGTTCAACTAAGGAATATGATAAAATCTATTTAGTCTAAGTAGAGACCTGACCTTTCCTTGCTAATAAATTTTCAAGATGATATCTTTCCAACTTTTCTATTATTACAAGATGGTTATTTTACATTTATAAGTTAGTGTTTATATATATGGCTTCTGTTGGCATTGGAATCAATAATATTCTATTTACCTTGGTTGATTTTGATAATAATAGATCATCTATGTGTGTGTGGGATAACAACCATCATAGAATAAGAAGTAACTTACACAATATGAGTGAACCTTATAAAAATCTCTGTGTTGTGGTATTTATTATTTTTTTCTATCATTAATCATTCATACTGAGTATGATATAAGAGATTGAGATCTATTCTATTTAACTGATGCATAGGTAAAAGGAATATTTTTTAATCATTAAATTCTAGCCACACTAATTCACCCCCCAATGTGGCTAAAATGATTCTATAAGGCACATAAATTGGTATCAAATCTCAAGGTTCTAAATCTAATTGAATTCTATTCTATAGAATGGTATAAGTTTTGAGTTTCTATTTTAGAAATAATCACGAAGTTAAAACATGGAGAATATGTTTCAATTTCATATTTTAATATTATCTCTTCCCAAACTCTAAAAAATAGAAATAATAAAGAGATGATAAAATTAAAGAAGGAAACCCTTAAATGAAAAGAGAAATGAACCTCATATTCTATATGTTGTAATCATAGAAAATTATATATATCATGGGTGAATAAGACCTGATAGAAGATATTTAATACTTCTACCACAAGAGTTTTAAATTTCTTACATAAAGATGAGGGAACTTAAATTTCTTGCCCAAATTTTTCTTTATATGAACCAATTATAAGTGGGGAAGATCATGTTTTTAAGGAATAAAAAGTTAATTCATATGATTTCTTGAATAGAACATTGAATATTCTTCCGAGATAACTTTTATTTATGGCTCTTTTAAAGACTTATAGGAGGTGATTTCCCTACTTGAAAGAGTTACTGAAAGGATAGAGGAAGCACTAACACAAAATGTGTTGATTTATTTAAATATCACAAAATATGGGTTGAGAAATTTGTAAAAAAACTTTCACAACATAAAAAGTGGATGTGAGAAAATTTTAAAGGGTTGGTTCACCCAAATATAATAAAAATGATGTATTTTTACATAAAAAAAGAAACATTTCAAAGCCTTATAGAATGTGTTTCAGAGGAGAAAATCATGGTTAATTGGTTACTGTTAGTATTTTAAAAATTCTGGGCATAATTATACTGATTGTTGGAATAATATGTTAATTCAAGAAAGAAAAATAAGGTCTACATCAAGGGGGATAAATGATGATTTAGATTAAAGTACACATAAGAAAGGTAAAACTCTAGTTATATCTAACAGTTTTAGAAGTTTGGAAAATCTCTATGAAAATTGAAACAATAGGGTTATAGTGAATAACTATGTTGGTTCAAATCAACCAAGAATGTTATGATTGAATTTGAATAAAAAAAGACAAAAAAGATAATAAGGAAAAAATGAGAATTAAATGTGAGTTTATCTTAAGGTATGTGAAAAAATAAAGGGTTGGACAAAGTACACCAAATAAGTCTGAGAATGACATTGCACAAAAAAGGATAAAATACTTCTAATATAAAAGAAATGGATACACCATATACTATTATAAAAAATCTATGAATATATTTGTTTATGGAAGAAAGTTATAGATAAAAATAAGATAATAAATCCAAGAAATATACAAGAGTATTAGTTTGGTGTAAGACGTATATGAAATTAAATAATTGGTAAAAATTCTTGTGAAGTTTCAAAAATATGGTGACTCAAGAATTATTGAGAAGATATTTGTAAGGTGTAAGAAATATGGATATAATTTTAGAAACTGCACGATCATATTGAGAGTTGAGTTGGAGATTCTAAAATAAATAAATAAAGCATAAGGTAATACATGTCCTTTTATGGCTAAAAAAACTGAATAAGGTTCTATACAAAAAATGGTTGAAATGAGAAAAATGATCATGCTAACCAAGGAGATTTCTATTCATAAATTCAATAGTGAAATCATGAAGAGTTTAGTAAATGGGAAACCACCTTATTCATTTTTTTTGTTTTTCCATGAATGGAATTGAAGGTGATGAAATTAAAAGGGATAAATTAATTTTTGAATGTAGTAAAATTTGTACACTAAGTGTATAATGACCCCGACCCCAGTAGACCAGAGCCGGTGCCTTACTTTATTAAATTGATATAGATACAAGGAATATCATCCCAAAGTACTGAATAGTTTAGTAGTATTTAAGAACTAGATACATACATGGTAACCTTATAACATTGGTAATTAAAAAAAACATAACAACAGAAAGTAATTTTTATCCTTAAACTCGTTCAAAATTATCTTCTTCATAACCTAGTGAAGGGAAACAAATACGGGTGTGCTAAAATTCCCAGTAAGGGTTAAATACAAAGGAATAAATAATAAATAAATGATAATAATCATCATGTAAAGGTAAATAACTGAAAAAACATTCAATTTAATTAATAATCTCAGAATGAAATGCATCCATATATTTTGTTATAGTGAAAATCCTCTAGATAATGATAACTAAATATTGAAATAAGGGAATTAATAATTATTATAAGTCATGTATCTAGAACATGAACCAATACCATATTTATGGTTTAATATATAGGTAAATATCTATTTAATTTGGCCAACTGTTTTGTTTCATGAGACCTATTGATGCATCGAGGGGCTATGTAATGTCGGGCCCCACCCATCACTGTATGTCCAAAGAATTCTTCATATTTCAAATAAATGATTAAAAAAATATTTTTAAATAAAAGTGTACTATACCACTTTGATACAATTAAATACCATGAATACAATGAGATTTATTATATTATATATCAAAGAGGTTGTATATACACCTCATAAAAGAAGGTGTGTGTATAACATCAAAATATGCCTCAATGAAAGGAGATCGAGACAAAGTCCCTTGAAAATGAATTTATTATGTGTATTAGATATAAATTCACATAAAATAAGTGGAAATAAAACATGATACAATAAAAATACATTTCAAACATAACCTTTTCATGACATAATAAATTAAATAGAAGTTTAACCCCATGAATGAAAATTGAGTTAAGAAATTTCTTATCACTTGTAATCAGTCGAATCGTATGCCCTATAAAAGTAATAATTATCAAATGAAACATTGAATAATATGAATATGATGAGATTAATGACATGATAGATCAAATGTAATTATACATACACCACACATAAGATATAAGTGGTGGATATGTCATATATCTCACAGAAGTAAAAGTGATATGAGAAAACCCTTACCTCACACTTCCCTTTAGTGTTGCGTACTTTAAACTACTGTAAAATTGTTTAAATAATGTTATTAACTCTTTAAAAAAATAAATTAATATTTATAATACCTTACAGGAGGATTTTATAACATCTTATAACCCATTAATTAATAATATTTCATTATTTTCATGGTTTTGGGTGCGTTCATTTCATGGTTTCATGATCGGTTCATTTGTGTAAAATTATAGATGTTCTTGTAAAATGAATTAAAAATCAAGAAGTTGAATTAAATAGTATTAATGAACTTAAAAAAGTTTTAATGGTCCCATTTATAATTTTTATTTCTTATATGAGGATGATTCATTAGATAAAATGTTAATGATAAATGTTTAATTTATTTTGGTGGTTTTTTCGAACATCACAAACTAATTTAATTTTATTTAATATTATGAGTATATATTTGTTACAGAAAATAAAATAGGATATAATATACTTATTAAAATATTATTTAACCAAAATAATATTTGTATTACCAGTCATGAATGCGCTAATGGAAAACAAACAAAAACATTATTCACAGAGGAGATTAACCGACATAACTTGAATAATAGTTACATTTATTTGAATAAGAGGGGGTAATAAAAGGTAATTATATAATATATATCATTATAAACATAAAATTATAGTATTTACATGATTATATAATTATTATTTCATGATTTATTAAGGATATGAGGATAAATTAGAGGAAGAAATGAAAATAAGAGAGTTTTTTTAGAAAATTAACTCTTTAATGTCACCTCTTTGATAGAACCTTGAGGACATAGGATTTGGTATTTTGGTGATGACATAAGAAATTGGACATTGGGAGAGTTATGAGGATATTTTTGGGAAGATATTTTACTATATTAAAGGCTTTTGGGTCAAAATGGGGTGGCGAGGGGTAGTATTTATACTTGAGGAGAGGTGAGTTTAAGTGATTAAAATAATGATTATTTTATAATTAAAGCCAACCTTATTGAGGGGGAATTAAATTAAAATAATTATATTGTTAATTAATGTATTTAATTGTGGTTAGGGTCTATAAATACCTCAACAAACCTTTAAATGTTTTAATTTTTAGGTATGTTAAGATTTTTCCTTTTAACTTTAACCCCTATAACTATTTTACCTATACTGCGGTAAATAATTTTTTTTACCTTGGTAAATTTTTTATACCTAAAATTTAAATTTTCCTTAATACCTAATTTTTACCTTATTATACAAAATATGGAATCCATTTTTCCAAATTTAACTCACATAATTGGTAAAATTAGATTTAAAATTAATCTCGTAGACATAATGAAAAACGAGGTTTTAAAGTGAAAAGTTCAAAAGTTTGAAATGTTTTTACATCCCATTTCAATGTGAAATTAATTAAAACGACATAAATTGGTTTTATTATTTTATAATTGAACTATTTATACTTTAAAACCAACTTAAAATATAATTTAACTATATGAATAAATTAGATGAAAAAACAGTTTTCAATTAAAATTCAATATTTTCCACTATTCATTAAAAAATGAAAATTCTCAAAAAAATACCAAAATTTCACCATAAGATAATTTTTATATTCCTCTTTAAAAAATAAACTTTATTTCTTAAATTAAAACTTATAAAATTTTCAAAATTTATATTTAAAACAGACACGCCATCAAAAGGAGGCAAAACTGCTTTTTTAAAAAATATAGCTTTTTATGCTTAAAATTTGATTTATTCTTATCTTAAGCCTATAAAAAATATTTTATGAATTTAAAATAATTTATTTAATATATAATATATAAATTTAATCTCATTCATTCATGCCATTCCTATGTCTAGTTGATAACTATCACAACCAAATAATAATATTTAATCATTTGTTTAAGCTTGGTGTCTTTTGTAATGTAAGCTATCAAATAAATTGAATTTATTTAAGAAGATACATACCATAAAATATTATGGTGTTACAAAGTTAGATATATCCATCATGGAGTAATATATCATAATTATATCAATTTTTTATGTGATGGATTTGAATTTTTTTACTTAGAGTTCACTAAAGGAAGAGACCAACCATGATAAAGAAAATATGGAGTGTACTAATTGGGGGGAAGTTAAGTTGAAAAGTAGCTAGAAATAATTATTTTATATAAATATAAAATTTTGTAAAGTTTTTTCATATATCATTATTGAGGTATATTTATTACATTTTTTGAACCTTGTTTATATTGAATCAATTCTAAAATTAAGGGAGAGAAATTGGATTTCTTAATGACATAAAATATGAAATGATGTTGAGGAATACATGGTTATTGAGGATATTGTTGATAAATTGATTAAATACTCTTATTTTCTATCTAAAAAATTATTAAGTAGACTTAGAGTTTATTAATTGATAACTCACAAATGATATCATCCTTTGTATTTATTTTCAATGAGGGGGATAGAAAAAGAGTTGAGAATGCATTAACATATATTAATTTATTAGTATTTTCAAAAAATCCAAGGGGGTTATTGATCACTTAGATAATGATTTTGTATTTTTTCATATAATAAACTATGTTAATATGTGTTAAGTTAGATTGAATAGTCCATTGGTGACTAGATTGAGATGTAACTTAGAGTTCATATGGATCATACGTGTTGTTGTTTTCCATTAGATATGCTACTAGAGATCCATTCATATGTTAAAAAAGGAGATTCAGACAAGAGGTTGATGTGATTACATGATGAATCTTGATTAAGGAGATTTATTTTATGCTATGTAATATTGAAAAAAATAAATATATCATTATTGCTTTGAGTTTTTATGTGCAATATCAAATAAAGAATTTTAAGTTTCATGGAGGTTCTAGATCTTGCTAAAATATACGTATCTATAGAGAAGATAAGGAGTCGATTATGTAAGAAAAAGAATAAACATGGATATGAATTATAGGAGTTATTTTACTTTATTTTAGGTATTTGAGACTTATTAAAGATTTTTTTGATGAAGTTTCAGACCTTTCTGAGAAGAATATTGAAGTTCCAAGTTAAAGATATTAAATATTTATCAAGTGTAATGCCTATGATTAAACTATAATTTTAATGGGTTACATAAGAGTAGATCTAAAATTATTCTACATATATAGGAAAAAATTAAATGGAAAAGACAATATGTAATATCTCTTAGATGTAGAAATTGGTAAAGTATTTAGATACGTACGAATAACCCTAAGATTACACTATGATGTGTAAGGGTATCTCAGAGCATATATATGAGTAATTTGGGGTTATGTAAGAGTAACTTTGAATTTTAATAGATTTGGTAAGATTAATCTTTTAGGATATATAAGAGTAACCTATGGTTTCAAGTGATACATGATAACTTTATAATGGTCATGTAAGATTAAATGATATTTCTCAGGTGAAACGTAAGATCAAATATGAAGATTATATGATATTATTTATGTTACAAATATCCTGATGCATAGTAAATAGCTTTTTAAAATAATATTTGTGAGTTTAAAATATATATAATGGACTTATATTTTTTAGAATTATCCACTAAAAATAATTATTTTCTAATATAAAAAATTAATATATAATATTACTTATACTATTTAATTTATTATAAGATGTTTTATATAGATATAATTATATTATTTTTATGATTTTATGATGATATATAATATTTTTAAAATCATAGGAAAATATTATGTAATGATATGAAACATGAATGTGATTTTCAGTTTAAAATAAATATTTTTTATTCCCATAATATATGTATATATAATTTTATATATTATAAGTTATATTTTAAAAGAAAATATTTAATTTTTATATATAAATTTTAATTAAATTAATTATATATTTTGAATCATTATGTTAAAAATCTCTAAAAAGTATTTTATTAAAAATTTATAAGAATAAGATATGGCAGTATGTAATAAACATGAGGTATAATCATGATTTTGATTACTATGATAAAAGATTATAAATGAAAATCGTATTTAAAAATATGTTTCAAAATTTTTAAAGGATTTATTTTTAAATTCAATATTCGAATTGAATGTGGTTATAAGTTAGGTTTGTAAAGACCCGGAATTCCTGTGGATTTTTTTTAATACATGGTAATTTGACGAGTCTGCAGTTTCTGACGGCGCTTGATTCTGAGGCCCGATGTGCCCGGAATCAATTTCTGAAGTTTTGTTTGGGTATGTTCAGTAAACGTACGTTCGAGATTTTATAACTTTTGAACTGGTGCTCAGAATTGAAATCCAAGGGCACCGTTGAACTCGCAACATCGGTAATTTCTTAGTGAGACCTTCACCGCAGTTGCGTTCTGACGAGTTTGGAAGTTAGTTTTTGGGGTTTTTTAATTAAATCGAATAAAATAAATTTTTAACTTTATTTTATTTGGGTGGTTAAAACCTCCAAGGGGAGGTTATAGGTGGGGGCCACCACACCATAACCTCCCATGGGAGGTTATGGTTGTGGGGTCCACCCTCACATAACCTCCCACGAGAGGTTACGACGTGGGGACCACCCGAGACCCATAACCTCTCTATTAAATTATAGGGGTGGGGACCACCCGACCCCTATTAATAGTGGAGGATAAAACCTCCCACCTCTCCCTCTTTAATGAGGGAGAGCCTCTTTCCAATCCACCTAATTAAATGTGACCCCTCTCATGAATTTAACTAGATGGTGCCCACTCTTTTAATTCACCAAATTTGAATCACGTGCCAACGTAAATTTAGACAAAACCTCCCTCTCATATATAAAATAAGCTTGGGCGAAGGTTTTGGGATGAATTATTCAAGTGGCGAAATGCTGGCAAAGAGACGCGATGCCCAACCCTTGGAGAATTATTCCCCCAACGAAGAACCGTCTCCCACGAAGAACGAAGAACGATGAACACCGTCTTCATCCTTCTTCAACCGGGGTAAGAAAGGGAAGCACTGCCGCCCATGAAGAATGCTGACGATGTCATCTCGACTCATCTTCTTCGAGCTCTTCTTCCTCTGACTTTGAAGGAACGACGACCGCCTTCCGCGACTCTGTCGTCGATCACTGAATTTGAGGTAGGGGGTTTAATTTTTTGTGTTGATATTGTACCCCTTTTCTTACCTTCTCCAAAGGATATAAAGGGAATGATGCAGACATTTTTGATGATCATCTTCTACTTATGTTAAGCCTTTTGTTATCCTCCTAAACGCGAAGGGTTTGGGTCGACTTCACACGGCCCGAAACCCTCCGTCGAATTTTCTTTGTGATGTTTTTTGAAGCGGAAACACAACATGGAAAAGAGGCGATGATGACGAAGACGACGAACAAGGGATGCGCTACTCGCAGACTCCTCAAACCGCGCTGCCCCCGCAGTGCCCGGCACGCTTCCCGCGCCCTAGAGCGCTGCCCTGGCGCGTTTCCTGGCTCCATCGGGGCCCCACCGGTGTGCTTCCCGGCACCCCCGTGCCCAGCCGGCGTGCTGCCCGACGCCCCCGCGCCCCACCAGCGGCCTGCCGGGCGCCCCCACGCCCCGCCGGCGGCCTTCCTGGCACCCCCGCGCCCCGACGATGGCCTTCCGGGCACCCCCGCTCCCCGCCGACGGCCTGCCCGGCGCCCCGACACCCCGCCAACGGCCTTTCGGCGCCCCCGCGCCCCACCAGCGGCCTGCCTGGCACCCTGCCCGGTGCCCCCGCGACCTACTGGTGACCAGCTGGCCTGCCCGCGCCCCGCGCGGCCTGCCTGCTGTCCTCCCAGCTCCCGCCCTCCCGAGCAGACCCGCGGTGCCCCCCACGGTGTCACTGGCCAAACCGGCCTGGTCTCCCGGGTCGAGTTACCGAGTCACCTACGTGGCGATTATCGGGCCGAACCGCCCTCGCGGTCCGCTGGGCCAGGATGAGCGGGCTGGGTTAAAACTTAGCTGGCTGACCCGCCCAATGAGCCAGGTCAGACCCAGTGAGTCTGACCAGGTCGACCCAGACCGGGTCGGCCCAGACGGGGTTGGGCCAAGTCGGTCCGACCGGGTCGGACCAGACCCAGACCCATTACCGACCCATTACCTTCTTGGTCCATATCTTTGGCACCAGACGCCCGTTTGACGAACTGTCTGCGGAGCCGGTATTCTTGGAGCATATATTTCCCTTTGAGTATACCCCACTAGAGTTCAGGTTATAGTTGAGTCATAGTTAGGTTGGTTCATACACGAATCCAACTGGGCCCCTAGGACTAAAATGCTAATAACTCACAGACCGGGCATCTGATTGATGCGCTGTCTCTTGCATTGAGACCCCTATGAAGTGGAGGTCCTTTGAGATACTTCTATATGAGACTTCATGACACTTGGAGTATCAACCAGTAGCTCGTGGAGCAGATCCTTCTGGTGACTAACAGACAGAGTGCAGAGACCTAGTAGCTATAGACCTGACGATTACTTGACCGATTCAACTTGGAGTGATTCGACTAGCCCAGTGGACAGAGTGCCTGGTATTTGGAGGAAGACCCACGGCGGATGGAGCACCTGGTAGTTGGAAGCAGACCGGCGGTACTCGATAGGAGGACTACCTCTGTAGGCTATTAGGGGGAGCGCTCGGTATTTGGCGGCATACCCATAGCGGATAGAGTGCCCGGTATTTGGCAGCAGACCCGCGGTACTCGACAGGAGGAGTACCTCAGCAGTCCAAGGTTAGTGATATGTGCCTCGGTGTCACGACATGCCCACTGTACTCAACAGAGGAGGAGTTCTCCAGCAGCCGTGGTTTCGATAATGAAAATCCTGGTTTGAGCCGAGTCAATGACCTTTGTGTTTTACTCATGATTGAGATGGGTTACCTGATAACTTAGGTATATGTATGGGAATATACCTAAGTAATGGTTATCCATGGAAATCATACTTTGTGGTTTATCGTTGTTAGATTTTGTGAGACCTTGAGGGTCTCCGGGTCCCTACTGAGTATCGTTATACTCACCCCTGCATGGGCTACGCCCGCACCTCATTGTGTTGGATGCAGACAACGGACAACGCTGACCAAGGCGGAGTGTACGAGGACTGGACGGTACCCGTAGGTGTACCTCATGACGAGTCAGTACTCAGAGGAGACAGACGGATGTGGAGCACTGAAGAGGCTATCTGTACCTACCCTTCAGGTAGGATCCGCGACGGACGATCCAGGAGCTTCTAGACACCTTCCTACTTTTTGTCTTTTTAGTTGTACCTGTTTGTCGTTTCCTTGTACTTTACTGTTGGGCTTATATTTCCACCCCCTTTACTTTCAGCATACTTGTTATACAGTTTTTACTTAGTGTTTTCTTCCGCTTCTTCTCTAGATGTGTTTGTTTACAGTTTTAAAGGCAATGCCTTCCCAGTTTTAGGGATTTATGCCTTTGGTGCTAGTCGCCAGCCCCTGGCCTATGTAAGGCGGGCTTGGGGTAGTCACGAAACAGGTCCCGAGGACGGGTCGTGACAAATCGGTATCAAAGGAGTCGGTTCTACCGCAGAACTTAGGACTCTGATATTTCTTTTTTGTGAAGCAATAATGTTAAGGGTACTGAGTGTGGTTTTCTGTTCAGGGAGTCCAGTGTTGGTGCAGCAGACGACGTATCTGTACACCAGGACCCTGACTTCTGATTTTCAACTTAGTGCATGAAAACACTGATTGCGTGTGTGTTTCAAAAGTTTTCTTTAAGTCATCTCAAACCAGGTCATCTCACCAGGTATAGTATTTTGACCGTGTCACATCTATTTCTTTTAAGATGCCTCCCCGTGGATGACCAGCTAGAGCCCCAAGAGTTGTACGTACTGACAGCCCGCCGAGCTACGAGGCTTCGGTGTAGGGCCTCTTTTTAGTTGAGGCACCAGCGGAGGCACCAGCGGTACCACCACCCGTTGGGCCACTGATGCCACCAGCCCCAGCGGCAGACGATGCACGCCGCTTGAGCGCGTTGCATGAGTTTTAGCACCATATGCCACCCAAGTTCTAGGGAGAGACGGACTCACAGGCGACTATGGATTGGTTGGAGGCTGTGGCGAGAGTCTTCAGGCTAGTAGGGACACCAACAGACTTCATGGTGATCCTTGCTTCCAGCCTCCTTCAGGCAGTAAAAGACAAATGGTGGAGCCTGATGCTCCAGGTGCACGGTGAGGTGACACTTCTATGGGAAGACTTCTAGAGCTTGTTCTGGGTGGAGTTTGTTCTAGCCACCCTTCGTGCGGTGTGGATATAGGAGCTATTGCATCTACAACAGGGTAACATGATGGTGGCGCAGTACTCAACGAGGTTCACCGACCTCTCATGCTACTCCACTGATATGGTACGAGACCCGTTCTTCAGGTCCCAGACCTTTGATCAAGGGATCAGGCGATAGATCATAGCTCAGATGATCTCCCTCAGCATTCCGACACTGGTAGGAGTATTGGAGTGAGCCCTCCTAGTGGAGCATTTCCTTGCTGAGCAGTCAACAGCAGCAAGACCCACTACTAGTCGACATGCAGTGGAGTCTTCTACAGCTACCAGTAGACAGATGACGCAGAGGTCCAAGAGAGCCAGACCTGTAGGTGGATGACCACACGACACATGATCGGTTGTGCGGGGCACCCAGAGTGGAGACAGAGCCAGACATTCCAGGAGCAGATAGTGTTACTCATGCGGCGGACAGGGTCGCATGACTTGTGACTGTCCGACCCGCCACACAGATGATAAATAGTCAGTGGAGGGAACTCCCAGGCAGAGGCAAAGATTCAATCGAGGAGGTCTGTAGGGAGCAGGCAGACGTGGCAGAGGAGCAGGTCGTGCAGCTGGCAGTGGTCAACGTTACGAGGTTCTACCGCCACCACCACCAAGAGGTCCACCCCAACTGCAGGGAGTAGGTGGACATGGGAGATATCAGATTCAGGTAGCTGAGGCCTAGGACCATATCACTCCGGAGATGATACGAGGTACGATCTGTGTCTACTCCATCTTATCTGCAGTTCTTATAGACACAGGTTCCAGTCACTCTATCATATCCACTTCCCTTGTTCGGAGCTCGGAGATTTTGACGAAGCTGTTGGCTCGATCCTTATAGCTAGATACTTCTATGAGAGTAGAATCGATGATTACGCACTAGTGCAGGAAGTGTGAGCTTACTCTAGGAGGCGAGAGCTTCGGCTGGGATATCCTTTTAGAGGCGTCGAGGACTTACGACGTCATCTTGGGTATGGACTGGTTATCTATAGTCTATACTCAGATTGACTGTATTAGGCGTAAAGTGCAGTGTGTCTGCATGGATGGGACCAGGTTCACCTTCACCAGCGAGAAGGGAACCTTTGCAACACAGGACAAACTTACTCGGAGGAGGGTACAACTGATCACTCACCATTTGGATTGCCTTACCCTCGGAGCAGTAGATGTGGAGAGTCTGACTTATCCTGTAGTGGTGGACCAGTAAGCGGATGTTTTCCCTGATGATGTCCCAGGACTACCTCCTCGTAGAGAGGTGGACTTTTACATTGACCTGTACCCCAGGATGACACCGATATTTACTCCAGCATATCGGATGGCTCCTGCTGAGCTTCGCGAGTTGAGGGTATAGCTGGAGGAATTGTTGGGGAAGGGATTCATCTGGCCTAGTGTTTCTCCCTGGGTAGCCCCGATTCTATTTTCCAAGAAGGCATACGGGAGCTTGAGGCTCTGTGTCAACTACCGTCGCCTGAACCAGGTGACCGTGAAGAACAAGTACCCACTCCTGAGGATTGACGACCTCTTTGATCAGATCAAGGGAGAACGATGGTTCTCAAAGATAGACCTCAGATCAAGCTATCACCAGCTCAGATTTCAAGAAGTGTATGTACAAGAGACAAACTTTAGGTGTCGGTATGGCCACTATGAGTTCTTGGTTATGCCCTTCGGTGTAACCAATGCTCCAGCAGTGTTCATGTGTCTCATAAACAATATCTTCTTGCCTTATCTCAGTCACTTTTTCATAGTCTTCATTGATGACATACTGATCTACTCGACTACTGAGGAGGAGCATGCCTACCATTTTCGGGTAGTACTGGACACACTTCGAGAGCACTAGCTTTATGGTAAGCTCTCGAAGTGCCAGTTTTGGATTCGAGAGGTTCACTTTTTGGGACACATCATCTCGGAGGCTGGATTTGCAGTGGATCTAGCAAAGATCGAGGTGGTACTTGCGTGGGAGCCACCCAAGAGTTTGACAGAGGTATAGAGTTTCATGGGTTTGGTTGGATACTACCGAAGATTCGTTCCAGACTTCTCCAGAGTTGCAGCACCACTTTCAGCCTTGACGAAGAAGGGGAAACCCTTAGCATGGTCGGAGAGATGCCATCAGAGATTTCAAGAGCTGAGGCAGAGGATGACTAGTTCCCCCCCCCCATCTTGAGGCTTCTAGAGGAAGGCATAAGGTACATAGTCTACTGTGATGCATCAGGGACTAGACTTGGGTGTGTCCTGATGCAGGAGAGAGTAGTGATCGCGTATGGTTCTTGGTAGCTGAGACAACATGAGCAGAACTATGCTACCCATGACCTGGAGTTAGTAGTAGTGGTATTCACCTTGAAGATGTGGCGACACTATCTGATGGGTGAACGTTTTATCGTGTACTCTAATCACAAGAGTCTCAGGTATATCTTCTCTCAGAAGGACCTGAACCTGAGACATCAGCGTTGGCTAGAGTTCCTCCAGGACTATGACTTCGAGATAGTATATACTCCTGGGAATGGGAACATTTTTGCGGATGCTCTTAGTAGGAGGACTGGTATTCAGCTTCTAGGAGAGAAGACAAAGAAACTAGCTGCCTTACAGATATCCTTTGTGGATAGAGATGGAGAAGCCTATCTATAGTCTCTTATAGTCACCCCCACTTCTTCAGCGAGTTAGGGAGGCGCAACTTGGGGACACTGACTGCGAGGCACGACGTACTCAAATATCCATAGGGCAGACACCTGATGGATTTTCTGAAGGTTGGGAGCACGTCATCCTCTTCAGAGGACGTACCATGGTACCAGTTGCACTTCAGGAGGAAGTGTTGGGGGAGTTCCACACTTCCCCTCTAGCGGTACATCCAGGAGTAGCGAAGATGTACCTGGACCTTCGACGATAGCACTGGTGGCCAGGTATGAAGAAGGCAGTAGCAGAGTTTGTCTCACGATGCCTCACTTGTCAGCAAGTGAAGGCAAAGTACCAGGTACCAGCAGGCTTGGTTCAGCCCTTAGAGGTCCCAGAGTGGAAGTGGGATGAGATATCCATGGACTTCGTGATGGGTCTTCCATGTACATCCATGAGTCACGATTCGATATGGGTGATCGTTGACTGACTCACCAAGTCAGTCTACTTCCTACCAATCATAGAGTAAGGCTCAGTAGAGATCTTGGGATGCCTCTATGCGCAGGAGATTGTGCGTTTGCATGGAATACCTTCTTCTATCGTCTCCGAATGTGATGCATGGTTTACTTCCTGGCTATGGAAGGGGTTGTAGGAGGCTTTCGGGACACAACTACGTATGAGCACCACCTTCCATCCTCAGACTGATGGCCAGACCAAGAGGACCATCCAGACCCTCAAGGACATGCTACGTGCATGCGTCCTCGACTTCGGTCATAGCTGGGAGGATCACTTGCCTTTAGTAGAGTTTTCCTACAACAACAGCTATCACTCTACCATCGGTATGACAGATTTTGAGGTGTTATACGGACGACCTTGCAGATCGCCACTGTGCTGGACATACCCAGGGGAGTCAGCACTAGTGGGAGTAGAGATGGTACAGGCTACCACAGAGAAGGTGCAGATCATCCAGGAGTGTATGAAGACTACACAGAGTAGGCAGAAGCCTTATGCTGACAGGAGACAGAGACCTCTGGAGTTTGAGGATGGAGACCACGTCTTCCTACGAGTTTCACCATGACGAGGTCTGCGGAGATTTGGCCGAGGTGACAAGTTATCTCCTCGATTCATCGGACCTTTCCAGTTCCTCATTAGAGTAGGCAAGGTAGCTTACCGCCTGACACTTCCACCTCAGCTACATCTGGTGCACGACGTCTTCCATGTATCTCAACTGAGGAGATACGTGCACGACCCATACCACATCATTGACCATGGAGAGATGGACATCGATGATGGGGCGAATTTCAAAGAGGTCCCAGTGGAGATTGAGGATTGATAGGAGTGGGTCCTACATGGATGGTCGATACCTCTGGTGCACGTTCGCTGGCAGCACGGGAACCTCCAGGAGAGCACATGGGAGCGAGAGGCTCAGATGCGTGCTTAGTACCCTCATTTGTTCCCTTAGTTCGAGTTGTAGCTTATGGGGACGTAAAGCCCTGAGGTGGAGAGAATTTAAAGACCTGGAATTCTCGTGGTATTTTTTTTAATACATGGGAATTTTATGAGTCTGCAGTTTCTGACGGCGCTTGATTCCGAGGCCCGATATGCTCAGAATCAATTTCGGAAGTTTTGTTCAGGTACGTTCAGTAAACGTACATTCAGAATTTTATAACTTTTGAACCGGTGCTCAGAATTGAAATCTGAGGGCACCGTTGAACTCGCAACATTGGTAATTACTTAGTGAGACCTTCACTGCAGTTGTTTTCTGACGATTTTGGAAGTAAGTTTTTGGGGGTTTTTAATTAAATTGAATAAAATAAAGTTTTAACTTTATTTTATTTGGGTGGTTAAAACATCCAAGGGGAGGTTATGGTGGTGGGGCCCACCCGCACATAACCTCTAGCGAGAGGTTACGACGTGGGGACCACCCAAGACCCATAACCTCTATATTAAATGATAGGGGTGGGGACCACCTGACCCCTATTAATGGTGAAGGACAAAACCTCCCACCTCTCCCTATTTAATGAGGGAGAGCCTCTTTCTAATCCACCTAATTAAATGTGACACCTCTCACGAATTTAATTAGGTGGGGCCCACTCTTTTAATTCACCAAATTTGAATTACGTGCCAACGTAATTTTAGACAAACCCTCCATCTCCTATCTAAAGGAAGCTTGGGGGAAGGTTTTGGGACAACTTCTTCAAGCGGCGAAATGCTGGAAAAGAGACGCGATGCCCAACCCTTGGAGAATTATTCCTCCAACGAAGAACCGTCGTCCACGAAGAATGAAGAACGATGAACGCTGTCTTCATCCTTCTTCAACTGGGGAAAGAAAGGGAAGCACTACCACCCACGAAGAACACTGATGACGTCATCTCGACTCGTCTTCTTCGAGCTCTTCTTCCTCCGACTTTGACAGAACGACGACCGCCTTCCGCGACTCCGTCGTCGATCACCGAATTCGAGGTAGGGGGTTTAATTTTTTGTGTTGATATTATACCCATTTTCTTACCTTCTCCGAAGGATATAAAGGGTTTGATACAGATGTTTTTGATGATCATCTTCTACTTATGTTGAGCCTTTTTTTATCCTCCTAAACGCGGAGGGTTCGGGTCGACCTCACACGACCCGATACCCTCCGTCGAATTTTCTTTGTGATGTTCTTCGAAGAGACAACACGACATGACAAAGAGGTGATGAAGATGAAGACGACAAACAAGGGTCGCGCTACCCACGACCTCCTCGAAACACGCTGCCCCCGCGGTGCCCTGACGCGCTTCCCGCGCCCTAGCGCGCTGCCCCGGGGCGCTTCCCGTGTGCCCCGCGTGCTGCCCGGCTCCGCCGATGCCCCGCCGGCGAGCTGCTTGGTGCCCCTGCGCCCCGCCGGCGCGCTTCCCGGCACCCCGCACCCCACCAGCGCGCTGCCCAGCGCCCCCACGCCCTGTCGGCACGCTGCCCGGCGCCCTGCTGACACACTGCCCGACGCCCCGCTGACACACTGCCCGACGCCCCCACACCACGCCGACGGCCTGCCCGGCGCCCCCTCGCCCCGCCGGTGGCCTGCCCGGCGCCCCCCGCGCCCCTTCGACGGCCTTCCCGGCGCCCCCGTGCCCCGTCGGCGGCCTGCCCGGCGCCCCCGAGCCCCGTCGGCGGCTTGCCAGTGCCCCCTCGCCCCGCCGGCGGCCTGCCTGGCGCCCCCTCGCCCCTCCGGCGGCCTGCCTGGCACCCCCTCGCCCCGCCGGCGGCTTGCCTGGCGCCCCCTCGCCCCGCCAGCGGCGCCCCCGCGCCCTGCCGGCGGCCTGCCCGGCGCCCCCGCGCCCTGCCGGCGGCCTGCCCGGCGCCCCCGCGCCCTGCCGGCGGCCTGCTCGGCATCCCCATGCCCTACCGGCGGCCTTCCCGGCGCCCCCACGCCCCGCCGGCGGCTTGCCCGGCACCCCCGTGCCCCGCCGGCGGCCTGCCCGGCGCCCCCGTGCCCCATCGGCGGCTTGTCGGCGCCCCCGTACCCTGCCGGAGGCCTCCCGATGCCACCACGCCCCACCGGCGGCCTTCCTGGTGCCCCCGTACCCCGCCGGCGGCCTACCCGGCACCCCGGCGCCCTGCCTGTGCACCCGCGGCCTGCCGGTGACTAGCTGGCCTGCTCGCGCCCCGCGCGGCCTGCCTGCTGGCCTCCTGGCCCACGGCCTTCCGAGCTGACCAACGACGCCCCCACGGTGTCGCTGGCCGAACCGCCTTGGTCTCCCGGGCTGAGTTACCGAGCCACCTACGTGGTGACTATCGGTCCAAACCGCCCTCGCGGTCCGCTGGGTCGGGCCTAGCGGGTCGGGTTAAAACTTAGCGGGCTAACCCGCCCAATGGTCTGGGTCAGACCCAACGAGTCTGACCGGGTCGACCCAGACTGGGTTGGGCCGAGTCGGTCTGACCAGGTCAGACCGGCCCGGGGCCCATTACTGACCCATTACCTTCTTGGGCCATATCTTTGGCACCGGACGTTCGTTTGACAAACCATCAATAGCACCAGTATTCTTGGAGCATAGCCATCCCTTTGAGTATACCCCACTGGAGTTCGGTGTATAGTTGAGTCACGGTCAGGTTGGTTCATACACGAATCCAACCGGGCCCCTAGGACTAAAATGCTAATAACTCACAGACCGAGCGTCCGATTGACGCGCTGTCTGTTGCATTGAGACCCCTATGACATGACAGTACTTTGAGATACTTCTACGTGAGACTTAGTGACACTTGGAGTATCGACCAGTAGCTCATGGAGCGGATCCTTCCGGTGACGAGCAGACAGAGTGCAGAGACCTAGTAGCTATAGACCTGACGACTGCTTGACCGATTCGACTCAGAGTGATTCGACGAGCCTAGTGGATGGAGCGCCTAGTATTTGGCGGTAGACCCATGGAGGACGAAGTGCCTAGTAGTTGGCAGCAGACCCGCGGTACTCGACAGGAGGAGTACCTCTGTAGGCTATTAGGGAGAGCGCCCGGTATTTGGCGGCAGACCCACAGCGGACGGAGCGCCCGATATTTGGCAACAGACCCACGATACTCAACAGGATGAGTACCTAAATAGTCCATGGTTAGTGAGATGCGCCTCAGTGTTGTGACAGGCCCACTGTACTCGACAAAGGAGGAGTTCTCCAACAGCCGTGGTTTCGATAATAAAAATCCTGGTTTGAGCTGAGTCAATGACCTTTGTATTTTCTTCATGATTGAGATGGGTTACTTGATAACTTAGGTATATGTATGGGCATATACCTAAGTAATGGTTATCCATTGAAATCATACTTTTTGGTTTATCCTTGTTGGATTTTGTGAGACCTTGAGGGTCTCAGGGTCCCTACTGAGTATCATTATACTCACCCCTACACGGGCTATGCCCGCACCTCATTGTGTTGGATCCAGACGACGGACAGTGCTGACCGAGGCGGAGTGTACGAGGACTGGACGGTACCCGGAGCTGGACCTCATGACGAGTCAGTACCCGGAGGAGACAGACGGACGTGGAGCACTGAGGAGGCTATCTGTACCTACCCTTTATGTAGGATCCGTGGCGGACGATCCAGGAGCTGCTAGACGCCTTCCTTCTGTTTGTCTTTTTAGTTGTACCTATTTTTCCTTTCCTTGTACTTTACTGTTGGTCTTGTATTTTCGGCCCCTTTACTTTCATCATAATTGTTATACAATTTTTACTTAGTGTTTTCTTCCGCTTGTACTCTGGATGTGTTTGTTTACAGTTTTAAAGGCAATGCCTTCCCAATTTTAGGGATTTACGCCTTTGGTGCTAGTCGCGAGCCCCTGGCCTATGGAAGGTGGGCTTGGGGTAGTCACGACACAGGTCCTGAGGATAGGTCGTGACAAGGTGATACTTTTGAAATCAAAATTCCGTTAAAAATAAGAATTTGAGTTTAGGTCGAATTCTACTTATTAGTATTATATTTATATCTAAAATGATATAAAACATTATATAATCCTATTTAACATGTATTATATGATAATATATTCAAAATATCAAATAAATATTATTTAATTAATATAAATTATTTTCTATGTCATGATAAATATGAAAATAATTATCGATGTTGATGCAGTATTGGAAAAGTCAAAATTGGTGTCTTTGTGACAATATTTAAGAATGGATTTGGATATTCCAGACTTTATAAATAATTATGATTATTCATAAATTATTTTTATATATATTCATGATTTTAAACATTATATAACATGTTAATCATCTAAATGCTTACCCAGTGCTTGCATAAGGTAAGAAAAGTCAAAATTCTTATCTTAAAAATGTAATCATGATAAGGATGATAGTAAAAATATATAATCTATGGTTTTATATGATAATAATTATGAATAATAAATTATATTTATATTAATAATTTATTTTCAAAATTAAATAATAGGACATTTATCGAAAACGCTTATGCAGTATTGGTGAAGCGCATGTGCAAATAGGGGAAAAGTTAAAAATAGTGGTTTTAAAATATTTAAAGTGATAATGTGTAAATTAGTTAATATTTTTAATGTATTTTTTGGATAATTATTAAATTTAATTAATTTTATAAATATTAATAGTTTATTTTTATAATTTTTAGTTATTTTTAAACTCAGATTACAAAAAAACCCAAAAAATCCATATAAATGGGACTTTATGTTAAAAATAATTTATAGAATAATAAAATATAATGAAACCTTATATTGAGTAAATTTATGATTTTTAATGGTCAAAAATATCATCTCTTATCAATTTATGAGTCAATTTACATTTGCAAATTATATTCTTGGTCCTTAAAGAATGAATATTTGTGAAAATGTTGTTGAATCATGTTTATAAAATGTGACTCATTCCACACTTTCAAAAATTCAAATAAAGTTTGGTTTTCTCCCAATATTATAACCAAATACCTATATAAGCTTCTTTTTTCATGTTCATATGGCTCTGGTCTATCCAAAACTCCCTTATCTAGAGGCATAAGACTCAATCCAAATGAGGTGATTTAAAGAGTGAGGTAAGGGTTCCAAACTCAATCTTTCCTTTATTATTTAAGAACATTTTCCCTTAAAAATAATTTAAAAATACTTTTTATTTTTATTAAAATATTATATTATCATGTTATAAACACCTTTTTGACCCATTCTTGATGATATATTACTCATTACCTTTTATATTAACCCTTTTTAATATGTCGTTATTATACCGAAGTACATGTTTCAAAATCCATGTATTTTCTTTTATATTATTTTCTTACCCTTTCCATAATATGGGTAACCTTTAGAAATAATTTTTAAATAATTGAATAATTATTATCAAATATTTTTATGAAAATTAGATATTTTTTAGTATTTCTTTTCTTTTAAACTCTTAGAAAACATCATCCACCTGTGGTGGTTTTACGTGTCCTAAACGAATGATGGATTTTTATTTCTAAATTGATCCTTTAATAGATATTCTTAAAAATAGATTTAATGATTGAATATAAAATTAATAATTAAATAATGTTTTTTATGATTTTATAATTATAAAAAAATCCATGATAATAATGATATTATAAGTAAACAATCAAAGTTATTTTTATGCGTCTAAAACAAGATTACTAAGGAATATTTTTAAAATTGTAACTATATACAAAGAAATAAAACTTATATCCTTCTATAATAAACTCAAACATATACCTTGACGCTTTTTTGTCCTTATGTGACCATTATAAAAGGATCATTGACAATTATCATTATACCAAATATTTTTTGGAACTATAGACTAGAAAACCAAAAAATGACCAACGCAAGAAAAATTAATCCAATTAATAAATAAACATGATAATAAATAATAAAAAAGGAATATAATAATGAAAAAGTTTATAAAAAACTAAATAATTAACATAATTTTATTATTTAGTATGTTTTAGTATGTGCAAATAATGTTGGGACTTGAGGTAAGTATATTTTTGTCTTAATTTTATTTATTTAAGAAATATTCCATACTATATTTATTTTGTTTTATTTTATGTATAAATTTTATCTAAATTTATTTTATAATATTCTATTTTAAATTCATGGGAATACAAATTCCATTATATCTTATCTATTTCATTGATTCTTGACTCATGAATTACCAATATCATAATGGGTTTTCGTTTAGACATTTATTTCAAATGTTTTTAATTATTTCTCTTGACTCTCTCTTAATGTTTTCTGAGAGGTTTTTCTCATCTTCTCATTGATATTTATCAATATTCTATGTTTATCTCTCTTGTTTCTCCCAATAATAAGTTGGTTAACTCATTATTTTTAATTCATTTTCTTTTCTTAGGTAAACTTTAATGATTATTCTAAGGGGTTGAAATCAAATTGCTTGTACATTTTATTCATATTATAGTTCTTATACATTATAAATGATGATGGGTGTGGTAGGGATACACCCACACTATTCATTGGAAAATGATTTACTCTTCATAGAAAATATATTTGATATAACCAAATGGGTTATTTCATTATTAGAGTGATTTTAATAGTGATTATGCATATGATTTATCAATAAACCTTCATGATTTCTCTATTTAATTTACACTTTCTTATGATTTTGTTTTATAGAACTCTTTGAGAAAATATGTTGATTTCATGATTGAATATAATTTTATGATATTTTATAAGCTCAAAGTTTATTATTTAGAGGAAAAATTTTATTTTAGTATTTCATGTATTTCAACAGTCTAACAGGTTTATGTTATATTTATACCCATTACTTTGATTTATATGCTAATACCACATTTTAAAATGATTTTATTATGTTTAAGGATGGCTGAGAACAATAAAAAACTCAAAGTTCTAGATAAGGAGATTTTTATGATGTCCCAATAAACCTTCATGATCAATATATCACCTTTATTCTTTATTATGAGTTTTTTATGGAAAAATTTGAGCAAAGAATTTTATTTTAAGATTAAATAAACTTTTATGATCTTTTATAATCTCAAAGTTTATTATTTGAAGGAAAAACATTTTCATTAATTTTTATGTGTTTCAATGACCTAATAGGTTTTTTTAAATACCCCTTACTAAGATTTTTATGGTCACCCCACCTTTTCATATGATTGGTTTTAGGCTGAGTCATAACAATAACAAAGTAAAATATCCAATTATAGTGATATGTCTTGAATAAAGAATACAAATTTATTAAATAATAAGTGTTATGAAAGAAATGGATGTGTAAAGGATGGTGAAGGGTGATATTTTTTATGTGTTATTGAGGTTTATGTTTCCAAATTCCATAAAAATCTAAACCTAAAAGTTTTTTGGAATATTATATTTTTGGTATTTGTTATGAAACATATAATTACAGGTTAGATATGTTTTGGTTGTTATAGTTGGAATCATATTCGTATTTAGATAGTTTTATGTTTTAGGATATTTTTACGGAAACAAGTGAATGATGATTTATGGATTCTAAAGATATTTCATTGGGATAAAACATTAATTTATGGATATATTAGTATGATATAGTTTTACAACCTAAAAACCCCTAATATGGGGCGAATCAAGGTGTTTCTCAAACAAATTTTCCCTTACTTGTTTATTATTCCTTTTATAATCTTGTTCACAAGTTAATAGGAACTGTGTTCAACCTATCACTCTCAATAGAGATCTCACAAAAAGATAAAAAAATATATAGTAAAGTAAACATGAATAGGAAAAGATAGACCTTACTTGGTTAACCACTATGTGATAATCCAAGGATCATACACACTATATATTTTTGGTGTTTTAGAATCTACAAATTTATTAGTTCAATAGATATTGATTCAGGTGTGGTCTCTCTATGATAAGAATCACTTACTTATAATGTTTTGGGTTTGATCGCCCATCACCTAAGGACCACATTCTCATATTCTCCATTGTGAACTACTTTGAGTAAGGTCTTAAATATTTTATAAACATGTGGGTATCTCCATAGTCAATGTTTAAATCTTCTTTCATCATTGCTCTAGGATTGATAATCCTTTAAACTCTATGAATGTTATACTTCCATTATTCAAGCTAAATGGGTTCAAATTTTTTTAGTGATTTGATTCTTGTTTCTTTCACAACCACATAAAAAATTCTTCTCTAGATGAGGATAATTTATCACTAAAACTATCTAGTTTCACTCTTTCTTTAATGGCCAGATGTGACAGGGTTACTCTAATTTCCTTTGACCTTTCTCTCTAGAATTGAATCTAAAAATGATACTCTTATATGTCTCTATTCATTCTTCTTCTTCAACACATAAATTTATTAATTTGTTCATCACTTCTTATTATATATGAAAACTAAGTATTTTGTATCATGTAGGAAGTCTCCTCCTTTTTATACACTCATAGATATTTTCTTTTATATCAGTAATACACCATCTACTCACTATTTACTCTTTATCTTCTTATAAAGATATAGAATAAAAAAATGTGATATATTTCCATATATTGAATGTGTATCCTCCATAAAACTCACATAAAAATACCCTTTCTCTTTCATAACTTCTTACTTATTGAATATTCCCAAGGATTATTATTATTTGATTTAATGAACATGTAAATATTCCTTCAATCTCAATATCATGATATCTCTTATTCAAGCTTCCATAATTCTCAATCATGAGCTATTTTACATTTTTTAAAACAGGAAATGCTGAGAAATCCTACCCTTTAGTTCTTTATAATCTTTATAATCTCCCTTTAACATCATGGTATTCGGTCCTCCACAAAATACATAGGTTTAATTAATCTTGTCTAGATGAGCTATA
This sequence comes from Viscum album, assembly GCA_963277665.1. NCBI lineage: Eukaryota > Viridiplantae > Streptophyta > Magnoliopsida > Santalales > Viscaceae > Viscum > Viscum album. The sequence continues at coordinate 46,374,005 of OY728122.1, forward strand.
ATTATATTAACCATACATCCAACCATGCAATGTAGGTTTGACATATTCCTAACAATACATCAAATGAGTTAGTATTATCAATAAGTACCCAGTAGGAGGTTTCATAAAAATGTAGCCATGAATTATATATCTATATATCATAGTGTCCATAAAGTATCCAAGAAAAACTACCAGAAATTTTGTGGGTAGTAATGTAGTGTTAAACTTCTTATAATGACGATCGAGTCTTCCCAAAAATAACTCCATCAATTTAACATCCAATATATTGATGATATTTGAATCAAATTTTTTGGAATTTTAGAGTAATTATAGAATAGATAAACCAATGAGGATAAACTAGTACAGTCTATAGAATATTGGAATAACACAATGATAAGAAAACAAATCACCATAATACTAATTAATCAGAACCAATTTCTTATTCTCACAATGGTACATAAGAATATGTTGGTAGCTTCTTAACCTCAAGTTGGTACTTGAGTGAGTATCGGTTATAAAATTACCGCGAGATAAAAACTTAACATGGTGTTCATGTGGCGATGACATACAAAGATACACAATGAAATATCTGTTCTTCTTAAAAAGTAACATAAAGTTACACTAAGAATTTATTCTTATGGTGATGGCATATAGATCCTTAACACAACTTCTACTCATGTGTTAACATATAATATTATTTTAACTTGATCATACATTGAAGATGATATCATGTGGAATTTCATAATTTTTTAAATATTATGCACTAGTGACCCTTATGAAATCAATCTAACCCTTATGCAATTAGGATGATATTTATAGGATCCATGGTGACTCTTAAGATTGGGTCAAATGACCCTTACGGTTTCATGAATTTTTCATTTTTTATCTACTTGTTACATTAGGGTCTTATATGAAATCCATGGTGAATCTTATGATTTTTTTCCATTTCCATTTTCATCGAGAACTCCATATTTAAAAAAACCCTTTCATATACACTAAAAAATATTATGTTCACTAGGTGATGCATTAACTTTTGGTAATATTACGCATCCCTAATGTATCATACAAATCATTACAAATATGTTATTCATCCTTATAAAGCCTATCACTTTCCTATTTTCACCTCTCCCATAATATATTATGTATTTAGGAAACTTCCATGACTTTGTGTGAACCACATATCAACTTCTAATCATCTAAAAATTCTTCACAGCTATATTAACTTCTAAGATTCAAAATATATAGAAACTTCCACACTTATTATTACAAAAACTCCAGTACACTAACTAATTGTTAAAACTACTTCAAAAAATCCAACGTTTGTGATTAAAAAAATACAACAAATGCATGGAAACATACATACTTCTTATTATAATAACTATAATACACTAAATTATTCTAAAAAATTCTTCCAAACATCCAATAGTTTTTGTCCAAAAATCCAACAAATAACCTCTTGGTTGAAATGTTCTCCCCCTTAGAATATTATTGTAAATACTTCCTTAAATCCTACTTCTCCGTATAACTCAGTATTCTTCAAAACTAAGTATGTATTTAGGGTTCATTATACTCTTTCTCCACTTTTTTCAATAAAATGAAAAGGGTCCTTATATTATGAATTTTCATTTAATATTCTTCCCCTTTTTATTTTATCCATTTATTTCTTAAAATATCTCTTCCCCTATATCTCTAATCTCCATAGGGATAATTATCTCAGCTCTACTCTCCATTTATCCACATAAAAGTTTCTCTGGATATTTCATGATCTCTATAGATATTTTTTTGGAGAAATATAAATCTTATAAACTCTAGATTTAGTGAATGTATACACCACCTTTTTCATACAATTATTTTCCATTAAATTTGATATAGAAATTCCTAAACTTCTTACAAAACTGATTTCTATTTTCATCCCACTTGATAGAACTCCAAAAATATCTTTGGAACTTAAAATGGTAGCTCTTTTTACCACTTCTTGATATATAGTTCTTTATCAACCACTATTTGATTGATCCTTTTATTGTTTTTCCACTAGGTGTACCACCTATTTGATATCACTTTTTGACTTAATTAACTCCATATTTTTTTATCTAAACTCTGAACTAAAATATCCTTCTAGCTACATTCTCTCTAAAAATTTTCTATGAAAATAGACCACTTAGAATTTGAGTTATTAAAAAAACCTCTAAGCCTACTAAGATGAATATCAATGTTGGAAACAATATTTTAACACAAAAATCCAAAAGTTTTCCATGTCAGTCACCTAATTCCATTAGAACATACAACCTATGTTTTTTCATATTCAATACATCCTATTAATTTATCTATAATCACAAAAAATTCATCAGTAGATATCCAATAAAGACACCAAGGATTTGATCCATACCACATGAAAGACAACTAATACCAATTTTTAAAAATAAAATAGTGACACCACCTTTTATTTAGGTTTATAGGGATTTACCTTTTTTAAATGAGGAAAAATAGACTTCATATGTTCTACACAAACTCACCTTCAATACCTTTTATTATCAATAAAAAATTTATGATAGTATTCATTTTTGGGATACCATTTGATGGTTATGATACTTTCTTCTAGTATCTTTTGATATCCTATAAAAAAAAATATCTAATACCACTTATTAGTATATTAATGAATAAACATGAAATCCAATCATGTTAATACTTATCCCATTAATTTTTATTCTTATTTATAATGTTCTAATATCACTAAATATATAGCCTCATATCACTGGTTGATCAACGAATTTGTCTTGATACTATAGTTTATAGTACATGAGACTCTAAAATTATTTTTTCATTCTATATTAAGATCTATATTATTGGAAATTATTCAAAATTTCATGTCATTCCAAATTCACCATTGATCTTAAAAGTGGGTTATTGATACAAGTTGTTAAGTCTAATTAGGCCTTGTATCTGATTTTTTTAGTACTAATACCAAATTAGACTTTTAAAATTTTTGACTGAACTTTATTCATGTATCCTCTTTCAACTCATCCACATGCACATATATTTTTTTTCCAGCATGGTTTCTCTTATTTCATCACAACCACCTTAGGGATACTATATCAACAAAAATTATACACCACTTTTAACAATATTTCGACACATTTAATTACATGGGTAGAAGGATACCTCTGAAATCCTCAAGTTGAAGAATGATGTTGTTCATTATAGACCAACCATATATCTTTAAACTTCTTCCAAGACCTAATTGTGGCAATTATATCCATACCATTTGTAAAAAACTCACTTTAAATGTTGACTTTAGAGTTATCTATCTTTACTATCTTGAGTTTCATCTTGATTTTTGGATTAAACCCACTAGTTTTGGTTTCCTCCTTGTATGCTTTATTGTTTCATCCTTTTTTACATGATTATTTTTATATAAAAGGGGAACTCAATCAGTCTTCCTCTTATGATTTATAGTCATATGGATGATACCACTTAAGTATGCCTCTTATTTACCCTCTTAAATTTATATAAGATTCACCTCAGACTTATTTTTCCTCAATAAATCTTTCCTCAAGTTCCCATTATCCTTTCTCACAGATAAAATATATTTCTACCTTTTCTTCATCTTTAAAATTTTCTTTATTTCCAAGAGGTTTGTTTTGAGTGTATCATCATAGGTTGATGATACACCCTTAATTGGGATCCATGTTTTCTTCTAGGACTATAATTTTTTTTAGCCTTACTGATTTTCTTTTAGTGTATATTCTCTCTTTATATATCATATGAAAGGTGGAATCCCTTGTAAAATTTATTAGTTTCTCTATTACTATAATCTCTATCCAAATTTCTATAGTTAAAACAAGTAATTTTCCCCCATAAAGATCATACCTCATGTTATTATTTCATGGTTGATATGTAGATGGAGTATTTTTTCATCTACTTGTGAGAAATTTAGCTTCTAGACACACAATTATGGTGTTTCCTAAACTTACATAGAATTATCATGTCACATCTACCTTATTTTTAGAGCCTTTTCCTTTAGGTTTAGAAATTTCCTTACTTTAATACTCTCAATCAATATTTATAGATTTTTATTCTTTACTAGTTGAAGGTTACATGGAGGAAATCACTAGATTTAGTTTTCCCTTTAAATATATATGATTTGATTTAAGGTCCATGATATTTTTATCTTTTCCCTTTAGTTTTTAGCCATTTTATAAAAATACTGATCCATATTTTCTTCTCTATTTTCTCTACTCTTTAAGTCATGTCTTGAGAGGGATAATTCTATATTTTAGTTCTTTATCCATGACCGTTTGGGTTTCCTATCTCTTATGAAATTTCCTTAAGTATAACACTTTTCTCCTTTATCTTTACACCCATTATTAATATGTATAATTTCAAGTCCACTTCTACTTTATTAAATCATTTTTTTCTCTATGGATAGATCTTATATGAAATTATTGTCCACTCAATGCATAATCTCCAGTTAAACCACCTTCTCATTTAGGTATTGGATCTTATCTTAATATCTATATAAAAAAACTCAAAATTGAAAACTCGATGTAGTTTTAATGTCATTATTGGAACCATAAAATGTGTGACACTCACATTTTTTTGGAATCCATGATGCAGTATTCACTCGAATGACATAAGTCAAGTGTAGGAAGAAAAGTATCTTTGTGCATAATGAAGAAACTAATGGTGTCTCCATGTCTTGCATGATTTATCACATAATGAAGGATGGAGATTACTCAAAAATATTTATCATTTTGGTGACATGGTTATGAGAAACTTACACTAGGATTCACCCATTACTAACAAAAAAGGTTATCTAAGCCTTAATACCCATTTTGAGAGTCTTTTGGGAACTTTTTCACCTTAAAAACCTTTTATAGGAAGACCTAATATTTAGAGGGTAGTTCATTTTATATTCTTTGATTTGACTACTTTTTATACTAATTGAATAGACAAATCAAAATCTACATTTTTTTTATGTTGAGGGGTGTTTTTCTAAATTCCTATATTTCACTATTGAGAATTCTATATACAAATCCTAGTTCACATACCTTACCTCACATGATCATCCTCATGCATAACCCCACATTCAATAAAATCACTTTTATATGCCTGTGTCAATTCACCCAGTTCCCCAAACACGTGCTTAGGACAATTCTCCTAAGTCTCCCAGTGTTCCTTGGTGATTGCACTTGGATCCACTGGCACAAGTGATCTAGTGTTCCATCCTCCTTCATGAAAATCACTTCTGAAAGTGTGCTAGACTACCCACATCCTTTTAATGACCCACCTACACAAAATTCCTTCCACACCCAGCCTTTATGTACCCCACTCACCATATTTTCTTATAAATAGATCCCATGGGTCTCCATTTTTGGGACTGAGAGGCAAAGAGTAAGATGAAGAGTCATGTACCAAGGCTCTAAGAGAAAGAGAGGACCTCCAAATGCCCTTGTCTCCAACCCCATTAAGGTAGACTAAATAAACTAGGACCTAAGGAAATTAACTAAAATAAAGGGTAATTGGATCACATAAATGATTTAACAACCAAATATTCATGAAATACTACCTCATATATGATTCATAAGGGCCGGAAAAAAGCATCCCATCCCAGACAATACACTGGAGTGTCATTATCCTAGGTTGATTCCAAATAATCCACAACACTAGAATGTCACTCTCCTAACTTACCCTTGGAGTGATACACTTAGGATACACAAACCTCAGTCACCCCAAGAGGTATAACTAGGGTGAAACATCACCCTTACTTCAAAAATAGGCAGACACTTTACCCTACCATATACAAGGAAAAAGTTACACCCTTGCCTCTATACTAGGGTGAACCATCAGCTAGGCCTACCATTTGGGTTCTATATTCTACCTACCCTGTAAGAAGGGAAATATTTTCCCCTCCTATATTTACTAAGACTTTTCCCTGATATTCACTATGGAACCAATTCACCCTTGTCTCAATACTGGGGTGTGGAATGCCCTATAACTATATGGTTTAACACATCCTTTCTCAGGTTCTTAAATTGGGAACTACTTTCATATGAGTCTTCCATCTGGGTTCCCACCTACGTAGGCCTCCTCCGTAGCCTCCTAAGATACATGACCAAGTTATTTACATTAGCATGAACCCTGTGAATCATGTATTTCTTTGATAAAAGTCCTCTCCCATGTTTTCCTCCCATACTAGTAGGACCTTATGGGTATTCAAGATCATGTACTCCCTTTATAATGAGGGTTACTATTATGAGGATACCAATGGAACCTCCCTTGGGTCATATTGGCCAACTTAACTTACCTATATCCAATATCTGATTAGATTAAGAAGCTAGTGGGCCTCTTTTTTTCTACTAAATAGTCTAAGGAGAGAGGATAAGGGCCTCCTAATGTGTATAATACTAGAAATATCACATTCAATTGAGTCACTGACTAGGTCATGCATCTATTGGTAGTATATTCATAAGCCCCATATGTATCCTTCTTACTCCCCCAACACAACATGGGCCTCTTATTAGGTGTAACCCCCACTTTACCTCACCAATAGATATTCCTTATAAGACAAGTTGTCTTTTCTTATTGAACCTAAAATTTGTAACACCTCTATATTTTATGAAATATTTATTTTTTTAAAATAAATTTAATTTCTTGGATATATTTTTTTACACACAATAGTGAGTTTTAATAAACTATGATATTTAATATTTTTATTTAAAAATTATCATTATAACATAGCCATTAAACTTGGAGGTATGAATAGAAATAACCATATTTTAAAAATTAATTATAAATATTTTATATAATTAAAATATATTTATAAATAAGTACTTAATTTTTAGTAATGTCTTTATATTTTTTAAAAATACATTAATCTAAAAGAATGATGATTTTTTTTTGTGAAAAAATAATAAAATTAATTTTTTCTAATTTTAGAATTTTTTTTGAAAAAATTATCTTCATTTTTGAAATAAAAATGTGAAATTATATTATGGTTAATTTTTGGGATTTTTCTGAAAAGTTTATTTTTTAATAAATAGCGAAAAATACTGATTTTTATTAAAAACTTCCTTTTCATTTAAATAATTTTCAAAGTTATATTTTTCTTAAAAATAGTTTAAAAATAAAATTAGTTTAATTATGCTATTATAAATCCAATTAAGTTAATTTTAGTCAAATTAATTTTGATTTATGATATTAAAACTTTCCACACTTATGAAAACTTTTTCTTTAGAAAACCACTTTTTTATCACATCTTTAGAATTAAATTTAAATTAAATTATGCCACTTATTTGAATTGAATTAGGAAAAATGGATTGAATATTTTCAATCTAAATAATTAATATTATCTAATAATTTCAAGTTAATTTTTAGTCATAATAAATAGTAAAAATATTAAAAATCAATTACTGTAATTAAGGTTAAAATGGGGTTTTGTACGCTACATTTACATGTGTTAAAATTAATTTTCAATAGTCATATGTACTTTATTTAATAAATTGGATTTTATATTTATAATAATTGGTTAAAAAATATCTAATAAGTATCATTTTATTTGTATTCTTAGAGGATAAATTACCTAGGTAAATAAAAAGTGACTAGTTACCATGATGAAAACTAAAATGGTAAGAGTGAGGAAAATAGAGGCTATGGGAATAAAATATTTACAAAATGTAAAATTTATTGTGGGTAGGTGTTTATAAACCATATAATACTTCTAATACATTATTTATAAATTTTGGAGGCATATTTCTTAAGATTGACTTCCCCTTATTGAATTGTTTTGGGTATTTATGAAAATACCACACCTACTCAATTATAAATGGTCACCTCCTCCCCTCACTTATTCACGCCTACTAATACATTTTGATCAAAAAAAACTTCCAAAATATCTCCCAAAAATATTTACCCATGTTATAGAGTTTCTTATATTCCCAAAATACTAACCCTATGGTCTTTAATAAGAGATTCAAAGGAGGTTTCTCTAAGCGAAGATAACTAACTTCATTATGCTCTTTCTTTTCACTTCTTCTCTTACCACCTTAGATTATTACCTAATAGTTAAAATATAATAAAAATAGTTTATAATGTATAATGAGATGTTATTATGTTTATATCATAACCTATATCCATCTCTTCCTCCATCAAGTGGGAAATGAAACTGTCGATCATGTGAATGACAAACTACCGCCTCACAAACCGATATAATACATTTTTCATCACCACTTTTCACAGACTAACATAATGATATATTTAATGCATATATGTGATATTTATGACCTAAAAATACTTATAGAATTATAATATCACATATAAATTCTTACCTTCCAACCCATTGTAAAATTATAATGCCCCTCCTATGTACGAAGGACTACCACCTCGCGAATCGATGTGAGGTGTTTTTCATTTATATTTTACTTAGATGGTAAAAAAGATATATTTATAGAATATATATGATATATAAGGAATAAAAATTATCCTATAAATTTGATATATTATTTACCTTTCTTTTTTTCTATCTATCGAGAAAATGGAAACAACGTTCATATGTGTTTACAGTCTACCATCTCCATAAACGGTGTAATTAATTTTATATGTCTAACATTAATGGAATAATATAAATAAATATATAATAAATATATATTATATTTATATAATGGTTAACATTATGGACATTATTTAATGATTATCAAAGTAAAAAGACCAAAATACGAAACCAAAACATACATTAAAAATGAATTAGTTCTTACCCAAAACGTGATTTTAACAAGGAATTATTTATAAATGGGTAATAAATGGTCATAAGTGAATAATACATGGTATTATAAATATTATTATGGTTATTTAATAGATTTATAATAAACTTATATTTATTATAAAGGAATTTTGATTATGTATGAACGATGTCGATACTTAAGGTAAGTAATTTTTGTCTCACCTTTATTTTTGTGAGTCACATGCCATATTCACCACCTATTTATTTTATGTGGAATGTATACTACACATGAGTGTCATTTAAGAATATTTTTATGGAATTTATGTGAATTTAAATATCCTTATAAGGTTATCTATTTCATTGGGATTATGATTTAAAAGTTAACAATGTGGTAAAAGTTTTATGTTATAATCACATTATTTATCAGGATTATTTAAGATTAAGCTTCTGATGATGAAATATTATGATCTAGCTCTCAAGAAATGCATGAATTTTCATCTAATCTAGTTATTTATATATAATAAACATTTTACTTTCATATTACTCTCTTTATGTACTCAAGGATTCAAAATGGTTTTTTAAAGGAAACCTCAAATTTATTTCTCCATTCGATTGAAAATACTTTTTCTTCCATGTCCATATTTTCTAAAAATGTTTCAAAGGATTTTTTTTACTATTCTATAATTATTTTTTAAATAAATTTTTACCCATTTTTATATTTTTAAAAAATGGTTTAAAATGAATCTTCTTGTCATTTTCTGAATGAGGTAGTTTTGAATTTTTACCAAAAATGTGAAAGGAATATTTGTTTTAATGTGTATAGCCTGAACACAATTTTCCAGTTTCATGAACACTCAATTATTTGAATAATACTTTAAAAATTTTTAAGGTTATTTTCCAAGAAATTTTTTCCTTAATATTTGGGAGATTTTTATATTTTTAATAAGTGATTTAAAATGTAAATGATATTTTAGTCAAGAATGTTTTAATTATATTTTTATAAAATTTCAATTCATCAACGATAATAACCTTTAGTGTTTATTATGTTTTAGTAGGGATATAATCCAATGGATAAATCCTTATTATTTATTTTTATGGTTAATGTTTATTATTATTATGAACATATTTTTATTAAACTCATTCCTTTTCTATGGGTTATGATATGATGAATTGATGAAATGTTTTTGAGACCTGTTTATTTCCATGGGTTATGCCACGATGAAATGTTAATGATGCCTGATTCTTTTTCATGGGTTGTGATATGTTGAATATTTTATGATATTTTTACATAAAAATGTATGGATTATATGATAGGTTGGACCTATATCTCCCTACAATTCATTGAGTAATTTTTTATATCTCATGAGATAATGATGGGAAACAAGCCGATGTGCGTGATCCATTATGGGAAACATGCCAATGTGATTGATCCACTATAGTAAACAGGTGATGATTCCTAATACATTATGAAATGGGAAACATTTTTATGCCTAATTCATTATGATTTTATGTTCTTGGACGTTAAACTTGACATATGAAATGGTTTCTATATTTATGATGGTGACACACTTATATGACATGAACTTCTTGTTCATGATTTCTTTATGATGATTTTTAACTCTTATGGTTCATGTACTTTGAAATGATAATGTTTTATTCCATATATTATGCTTAAAATCCATTATAGATTGGGTATAAAATTTGTGAGTTATATTTATATTCTCATACCCTTATGTTTATCTAATGATTTCATATGATAATCATTTGATATCTTCCATGTTTACCCTTACTGAGAATCTGAGCTCACCCTTTATTATGTTTCCTTTACCTGGGTTATGAATTAAGCTTTAATTAGGGTATTTTTATGAAGTGTAATAAATGGGAAAATATTTATGGGAGATATTTAATATATTTCAAGAAATAAGAAGATTGTGTATCTACTCTCTGAAGATAATAAAACTTTACAGACCTCAAGTGTGTATTTGTGAAATGTATTGAATATTAATATATTAATATGTATTATAAAATTATGAAAAGTATGGGTAGTTATAAAATTAGTGGGAAGTATATGCATATGTGGACCTTCTACTCAATGCAATCCCCAACTGGTCCATCATAAGGCAACCCACATATAATCCCAAACTCATTCTCAAAGGGACATATTCCCTATGATTTACCTTCCTTAAAGGGACATATTCCCTATGAGTCACCTTACCCAAATTTATATAATTCTAATGATCCACCTTCCTCAAAGGTATATATACACTTTGAGTCAATTTCTTTAAAGGGTCATATTCCTTGAGAACTGTTTTCCTCAAAGTGTTATATTCTATGTGAGTCACATTCCTCAAAGGGTTATATTCCCTACAATTTGCATCCCTCAAAGGGATATATCCCCTACAACTTGTATTCCTGAAAGAGACATATTCAATATGAGATAAACCAAAAAGGGTCTCTCATACATAAGTTACACACCAACAATTGTTAGGAATCCTTCACACAGAAGTCTTAATAGTATAAAATTAAATTGTATAGAATAAACCCTCACTGCATAACATTAAACTGCATGGTATGGTATTATCACATGACATTAAACTATGAAATATATACTACATGGGAATTTATTAATTTTATTATGGTTTTATGTCTTTAAAAGGAACCACTATGGTCCTTATCCCACTACCTTAAAAGGTATTATGTGTCCCATTAAGTGAAAATAAACTACTGGGGTTTTGATTCCCTTCATAGCGATACATAGGAAACCCCTCTCATAGGATATATACTAATTCCACAACACCTACCACCTCCCTAAATTATAAAAAATTATAGAGCATCTAGTTGTGATACTTTAAACCATAGTATAACTAACCAATAATATAAATATAGAGAACCTCTAATGCATACTAAAATTCAGGTCAAAACATTATTTTGAACAAATCACTTGTACAATGGTAACCAGTCCCGCACTAGGATTTAAGAAATATTCATAAACATATCTTAAATATATAAGATAAACCTAGAGTCTACAAAAATTACCCCTAAAAGGGGTGAGATAATCCCAGCCTCCCATCCTATCAACTAATGTATAACCCAAATCATTTCTGATAAAGTTACAATGACCAACTTCCTTTGAAAAGAAGGTCCAAATCAACTCAAAACAAATGCAGTTACATCACACATTCGAAAATAAATGGTGAAATAGAAGTGAAATCCATAAAATTTAATAAATAAGTGATTAAGTCACATTAAACAATGGTCATAATGCCCAAAAACCCATCCAAGATTACGTGTTGATAAAAATACTGAAATCGATGTGAATCATTCACCCATGTGAGTGATTGGTCAACCATACTCTTTCTTATGATGCTGTAAATGTTGGTTAATCAAATGAAGTGGTAATGGGTACTTTATTTCTTTAATCAAATTATGTTAATGAATTTTTTCATTATGGTACTACAAAGTATTTAATTTCTTGGTAATTTAGTAATATTGAAATATAGTCTCAATAGATAGAGACTGGACTTTTGTTAAAACACCTAGTAAAGGTATTAAAGTAATAAGGATTTATATAAACTATAACACCCCTAAATAGATTGAACACTAAGTGGGGGGTGAATCAATGAAGTTATTTTATGAATTATTTTCTTTTAATTCAACCTCTTGAACATGTTAAGGTTCTTGATCCAATCAAATATATCTTACATATTTACCTCTTATACAATAGTAATAAATGAGAGAGTAACACATAGTATTTAATTGTTTATCATAAAATCCAACTCATTATTTTGTTAATTAGACACCCTAACACATATTATCAATTATAATCCTAATTGGATACAAAATAGTTGGATAGAAATACCAAATAAAATATACCTACAACTAGATTTACACTCTAATTACAATCCTCCATGTAGAGACTCTTTTTTCCATGTAAGACTTTGAAATATATTAAGAAATATTTTCAAAGTAAGGTGCTGAGACGATGTGAGATTCTGAGGGCCAGTGATCCTGAAATTGATTTTATAAAAGAATTAAATATATTTATATCATTCACATATATATTTTTATAAATAATGGGATATATCCTAAACATATCATTGAATCAAAAATATGATACCATGGTTAAATTTGGAGCACGCAGTTTACCCTAGTAGTGACCTAAGGTTAGTCAGCACTAGGCATCTGATTTTGGTAGCCATTGGTGAGTGTGTTTAATTAAAATAAATAAATAATCTATTTATTTGTTTTCTTAAACAACCTAATTGAATCCTTTATAAATAATATATTATAACAATTCTCTAGGGTCATCAGCATAAACCCTAGGAGAATTGAGAGGAGCTCTGATGACCTTTGCTGGCGTATTGGTATTAGAGGTAGAATGATGGGCAGTGAACATAGTGTATCATACAACCACTAGAAACTAAATTCTTCTCTAATGATTGATCCTAAATTGAGGTAGGTATCATCAATTATGGATTCCCTCTATTTTTATTAAATCGATTGATCATTGATTTATTATATTATTTTGATTATGTGATCTCATGTTCTTTGCATGATCATTTTAGATGAGTTAAATTATTTTAATTTGTTTTATTCTTGTTTTATGCCATTATCTCACCTTGGTTTTCATGATCTATGATAGTTGTCCAAGAAATCTTGGAAAAATATTATTACACCTTTTTCATTATGCCTTTCCCCCACATGTTCTTTGTATTCTTCATCATTGGCCCATGGGGTCGCGATTTGATATTGATGAGGTGGGGTAAAGTGTGATTGAACCCATGGATTTGTGATATATTGGGAATGATTAATGGATTGGTGTTTTGTGGGAGGATCAGAATGGATTGTGGGTGATACCTCATGGTTCTGAGAACCATGAATGGTGATGATGACATGATTCACATGGGACTTGTGTTGTGGCTTCGTAAGAATCACTGATTTATATTTTCTATCCATAGAAGTCTAGGAAATAATGATTAGAGGTAGTTCCCTTAGATATTTGGTGGTTAAAGGACTTCATTCATGGTGGTGAAGATGGATTGAGAAGTCAAGTGAATGATCTGGAATTTCTATGGAGAACATAACTACACAACATGTAGTCTGATGAACACACACTGTGTAGTACCCCCTATCTATGATTCTAGGGTTATAGGAAGAGATAAGGATCACAAGATGTGTGGATGGGCCACACGTTGGGTAACCCTCTTTAGGTGGATGAGCTGTGTACTAGGTGCACATGCCTAGAACCCCATGCGGGAGGACACACCGTGTACTCTGAGCATACACAGGCATGTGCTAGTACATGAGCATGGCCAGGTACATGGCCAGGTATGTGATATGACCTGACAAACATGGGAATAGCTAGGAGTACACAGATAGGCCCATGGAGGCTGATACACACTGTGTGGGCCCCTTACATACCTTATATAGCGACATGGAATCTGATCTATGTCTAAAAGAGAATATGACCAAGTAGCGGGGTGGGGTCACACACCATGTGGGACCCATACACACTATATACCCCCCCTTTATTGAGAAACTTTCACATTTTAGATCCCCTTATTTTAGACTCATATTTTTTCCTGTGAGTATCCTATCCTGAGTAGTTATCTACGTAGAATGTAATAGTAGCCTTCGTAGTGACTTTCAAGTTACAGTGTGGAATATTCCAAGCATGATTCTTCTTTAGGAGATGATTGATAATGGTAGTGGTCATGTAGGATCATCAAGGAGAGGTTGGGGTTGGAAACTCTCTATCATACTAGGGTGTGTGTCCCCTATACTCCTTTCACTAGTTTGAGTGACAACCCCAGACGCACTAGGACGTGGGTCCTCTAACTTATGAGTGGCACCCCCTGATGAAATAGGGAATGAGTCCCCTGCCTTTTGAGTGGTACCCCCTGACACACTAGGGTGTGATCCCTCTACCTTCTGAGTGGCACCCCCCATGACGCACTAGGGTGTGGTTCCTCTACCTTCTCAATGACACTCCCTAACGCACTAGGGTGTGGGTCCTCTATCTTCTGTGTGGAAACCCCTAATTCACTAGGGAGTGGGTCCCCTACCTTCTTATTGGAACCCCCTAATTAACTAGGGTATAGACCCTCTATATACTAAGTGTAACCCCCAAATACACCGGGGTGCAGGTCCTCTACTTGGAGATTGCACCCCCTCAACTGTGTGGCATAGTAGTGAGGAGTGGGTCCTCTACACGATTACTTCTTTAGACACATGAGATGCTAGGAATTGGATATAGACTTATTGGAGATGTTAGAAGACTCATCGATCTAGGATGGGTTGTGAGATGAATATCCCCTTTCTCTCTCATCTATATTTCTTTTATGAGCACACACACACACACATATATCTATTAGGTTTCTATTATGGGTTGAGCTAACCATTATTGTATCTCTTTATCTTGCTTCCTTTTGGTTTTCTAGGAATCATATTGGGTAGGTTTATACTCACCCCTACACGATCTCTACCCACACATGTCATGTCTTGTGCATATGATAGGAAGATTGATACGGATATCAGTGATGCTTAGAGATACTAGGTTCGTTGACCACATGTGGTGGTCAGGGCTTGGAGATTATGATTTGGGGTCTCTCAATTTTTTTTACTTCCATTCATTATCATGTTGAGACATATTTTCTGGGTGGATATATATTTTTTCCTATATATTTTGTATTACACTATCACACTCTTTTGTATTCCCTAGATGTTGTTACATGCATGGTTTTTACTCTAGTTTTTACTATCTTTTTTTATAATTCCACTGTGGTTTTTCATGAATATGGTTGGGTGCATGCATAAAAGTACTTTAGGAAAAGGCCTCCCATTTCAGTAATGACTTCTTGGTGCTTATCATTATCCTCTATCCTATGGAAGTGGGCTTTTGGTTGTGGAATCTTGGTCTCCTGTCAGCTAGACAGGCCCAAATGGGTTGGGTCATTATAGAGTGGTATCAGAGCAATTCATTCCTTGGTATGTTGTTTGCATTTGTCCCCTTATGAGGATTTGGTTGGGACTTAGGGAAATGATTCCAAAGTTTCTTGAGTGTGGATTTTAGACTAGGGAACCTAGTGTTGGTGTGGCGAATGGCGTGTCCATTTACCATGACTCTAATTATCTTCTTCTCAACTCATCATATATAGACATTGGTTGTACGAAGAATTGGTATATGTATTATATAGTATTGAGTCCCTTGAATTCCCTTATTGGTTCATCTACCCACATATATATATAATCGTTTGATCATGGTACATATTGATAACTTTCAGGATTCCTCTATGAAGATATACATCCCAGGGAGGCAGTGTTGGAATAGGAACCACACCGTGATTAGGGATCTCTTGGGTGAGGCCATGGAAACCCCCAGGGAGGCAGTGCTAGAAGATGATTAAGAATAGCTCTGGATAGAGGAGATACTATTAGTGAATGATGTTATTAACTGCATCCATCACCACCACCATGAGTCCCATGATAGGCTCAGGGTGTTGGTGGTCAGGGTCATCAGAAGATGCTAGATATAAAGGCTTATGACCAGGCTTCACATGAGAGGATTAAAGGTATGATCTATTTTTATCTACTTTAATTAGGTACTATTAGACACAATTATAAGTAATTCATTCATCTCATTACTCTTGTTGAGAAATATGGAACTCACAGTTGAGTCTTTATCCCATCATCTTTGGCTTGATGTTACTATAGGGAACACTTCTTCAATATCACTTATCTTCCATCAGTGAGAGATATGAACTGGTGAAGAGGGTTTCTCATGGGACCTATTTTCTTTAAAAATGAGACCTTGTGATAATATCTCGGGCATTGAATGGTTTTCCATGGTCCAATCCCATATTGACCATCATAACAAAAGATCCATATACCTTTAGATAGATGGTATGAGATTCTACTTTGTGGGTGAGAGAGATATCATAGAGAAGTGAGTGGGTCTTGTGAGTAGGAAGCTACAACCCATAACCCATTAGTTGGAAGGTTATCCCTTGGTGTAGTAGGATCTTTAGGAATTTGGGTTCCTTCAGTTATGGAGGATTATATAGACATCTTCCCTAAGGATGTTCTAGGATTACCTCTGAGGTGGTATATAGATTTCTGTATTAACTTACACCTTGGGACCACACCGATATCTTCTATGGAATATCAGATATCCCATACCAAGATCCAAGTCCTAAGGGTACAATTATAGGACCTTCGAGATAAGGGATTTATCATACCCAGTGTGTCCCATAGGGTAGCTCTAATTTTGTCTGTGAAAAAGGTGGATGATATCTTGCGACTTTGTATTGATTATCATCACCTTAACTAGGAAAAGATAAAGAAAAAGTACCCCTTTATGTGGATTGATGACCTCTTTGATTAGTTTTTATGTAACAACCCCAACTCCATTAACCCAAAGTCAGTGGTTACATTATTACATTGGCACTAGGTTCATGCAATCACATCACCAATGATTGATCATTTTATTAGTATTAAAGAACTAGATATATAAATGGTATGCTTATTACATTCTTAATTAAAAATAAAACATAAAAATTGAAACTTATTTTTATCCTTGATCTCATTCAAACAATTCATCTTCATATCCTGGTAAAAAGAGAACCAATAAAAGGGTGAGCTCATATGCCCAACAAGAGTTACATACAACAGAATCTATCTTGAATCAATAATGAATAATCAATATGGAAAGGTAAAATAAATGAACACACATGAAATTTAATCAATAAATTTTCTTTTAGGATAAGATAAGGCATAAAAATTATGGTGATGTTAATAATTGGAAGCAAATTCCACTTAATCAATAAATTGTGCACAATTTGAATCCACGGATAATATCATAGTGAAAATATCATGGATTAAAATAAATAAATTCTTAAGGAAGGAAATTATTAACTATTATATGTCATGTTTAATAGGCACATGAAACCTTTAATATCATGATGTTTCACCAAATAGTTAAATCTTTATCAGTAAAAACCCATTTAATTTGGCCAACTTATTTATCTCATGAGACTACCAATGCATTGAGGGGATTTTCTATATACAGTCCCCACCCATTCTTACATAAACAAAGAATTAATCATATAAAAAATAATTAATTTAATTCATGAATCAATATTACTTATCAAAAAATATCCATATTGAGTAAAATATATGGATTTAACATTATTTCCCAATTAATCAAATCACTTTCAAAATAAACACCGTATATAAAAATGGTAGACAACTTAGGAAACAATCATATC
Source organism: Viscum album (assembly GCA_963277665.1). NCBI lineage: Eukaryota > Viridiplantae > Streptophyta > Magnoliopsida > Santalales > Viscaceae > Viscum > Viscum album. The sequence goes on from OY728122.1 coordinate 46,391,966, forward strand.
CATGATTGGTATTTAAGAGAAATGAAAATTTCAATTAATTATTATCATAAATAAATAAAATGGGTGGTATATACATCATTGAAAATAAATTAGGTTCATAATATTAAAATATGCCTCAATAATGTGAAATTGAGATGAAGTCCCTTACCTCATGCTTCCCTTTAGTGGTGCTTAATTTAAACTCCTTTATAACAGTTTAAATAATGTTATTAATTTATTTAATAACCATATTAATATTTATAATACCTTATATTATCCTTTTATAACATCTTAGTACTTATTAATTTAATAATATTTCATCATTTTCATTGTTTTGGGTGTTAATTCCCTTGTTTTATCACGTATATTTTGTCAGGAATGTCCTGGTTATTTTGTATTAGATATAAATTCATCATATTAATAATTATTTTAATGATATAAATATTATATTTAATCATTAAATATAGTTTTGTAACCATTATTTAATTTTGAACATGGAAAATGAATTGCATCGCACCGTGGAAACGATAGGTCGTACGTTCTCACAAGAGATAATATCATTCCATTAATGGGTTAAATGGTAAGGAAGAAGGTGATATATCAATTATATAAAATCAATACTATTTCATAATTACCACATATATTCACTATATACATCATTATAACCATCCTTGTAAGGTGGTGATGAAAAACAAATTACACCACTATGTGGAGACACTAAGTCGTACGTATGCAAGCACAATGATTTTTTTTGTAGGATGGATAAAAGATGGAATATAGTTATTTCATAATAATAATAACATATTATTATATATTTGATATTTTATTTATTAATAAATTAAGTAAGCAACACATGAAGAGGAAGTAGAATAAGATTTTTTAAAAGAGTCGGTAAAGACTATTACCTCTTCTATGAAGGGGCTCCTTTATAAATTCTATTAAGGGACCTTGGGAAGGTCTTTTGTAAGGAATGTAACCTATTAAACTTAATTAAGTATGTTTAAAATATAAATGGAAATATTTTTTTGAATCTATATGGCTAAAAGTGGTGTAAATAAGTGAAGGAGGAGGTGCCCTTTTATAATTGAGGTGAAGGGAACTTTTGGAATTTCTCAAAAAGATTAAATTATAATAAATTCATTTATCATTATAAATACCACCAAATGGAAAGTTATTAGAATATAATATAGGATATGGTTGTAATAACATCAACTGGTATAATTTAAACAAGTTTAGGTGTCATTTTAAACCTTATATTTTTTTATTAACCCCTTAGTTAATTATTTTATACCCCAACCATGATACCTATTATTTTAATTATAAAGGATTAATAATTTTACTATTAATGAAAAGATGACTCATAAATGGAAAATTTATGATGTTTTAAACTATATTACATTCATATGGATGAAGATAAGTTTTTTATGAATTTTAAATAATTTACTAAAATATTATTTTGATAAATTATCATTAATGGAAATTGTGTCACTATTTATTTAATTTGACTTCAAATACATCAAGAAAAAATGGGTAATTAGAATATAATTATTTAAAACATCTATAATATATCATATATATCTATAAAATTTATTATACACATTAAATAATAAAAAATATATCAAAATTAATATTTTTAAAATTAATTATTTTATTTTTCTGTTAATTAAATAAATACTGTTTTAGCATTGCAGAAGCATTTAAGATAATTATATAATTCCTAAAAATTAAAAACAAGTTTCTATAATGAAAATAATTTCCTTAATATCAAAATAAACATTTATTTTTGTTCATATTTTACTTTTTCCCAAGTGGATACATAAAATATATTAAAAATAAAGAGAGTGACATTTTGTAACTATCTTTGATTTAAATAATGTATAAGTCATTTTCATGGACAAGTATATATTAAATAACTAAAATTAGATCCTTAGGTGATAAGGGTAGAAGAATATTCATCCAATAAGAATTATTATGTAACACCCCAAGCTTCTACGGTACGCTTCTCTTTGAATAATGTGATAGCGTGTGTTGTACGCAACACCGAGTTCTAACACACCATAACTAATCAAACTAGCCGTTATGAATAGTAACACCTACTTTTTGAAATTATATATATTTGAAAATGGACTTCATTTTTGGATTCGGAATATCAAAATTAGCCTAGGGTGAAATTTTGGTACATTTCGGATAACTTTCATATTTTGATGAATAGTGAAAATTACTAAATTTTAATTAAAAACAACTTTTTTAATCAAAATAATTAATAGTGATAAATTGTGAATTTGAGTGGTTTTAAAGTATATTTAGAATATATTTTTACCATTTAATATAATGTTGGTCATTGGACATAATTTTACAATTAAACCGAACATAAACAAGTGTCAATCTTTTGATAGTTATTATCTCTTAAAAACACGCTTTTTGTTTTGACAGCGGGAATTAATTTTAAATTAATTTCTGCCACTTCTGTGTTTTGAATTTAGGAAAATGGATTCCATATTTGGAATCAGGATGTTCAAATTGTGTAAATAGGTAACTTTTATTTTTAGACATTTTGAATAGTTACTGTGGTAAATATTTTATTTACCATGGTTAAAGGGTAAATCCGGTAAATAAGGGTTAAAAAATAATATTATAATAATACAAAATTACCCTAAAACGTGTCCTAAACTTATTGGTGGACACATACCCGACCATGGGCATCCTTGGGTCAATTTGGGGACCCCTTGGAGCCACTTGTATGTGGTAGGGACACATTATATTAATAAAGTTAAAATAAAAATAAAAATGGCATAAGATTACATCTTTTAGAAGAAAAATTTTTACATAGGGTTATACATGTTGGATTTTCGATTATAGATATTCATTAGAAAGATAAAAAGATTTCCTACATGATGATATTTTATTTATAATTTTTAGACATCAAATAAGTTAAATTATTAATGACACAATAATGATGCAATGTTTACCTCATTAATAAATCATTGAAATAAATAATATTATAATGATTAAAATATTATCTAAAACCTGTAAAATTCTTATTGGTTGATGTTATTTAGAATATTAGTCATCTTATCTTCGACCTCAATGATTTTTGGACCATTATAAACCGAATATAATTATATTATAAAGTAATACTTTCACTCTTTCCTAAAGAGCCCCTCCTCTCCCTTATAAAAGGAGACCACTTCTACTCATTCCTCACACCTCTCAAGCCACTTGGCTCGTCCAAACTCTGCCCAACTAAGCTCCCCACATCCCTCTCCTCCTCCTTGAAGCTTCACCTTAGGCAGAAAGCATTTCAACAAGTCCTTTGGTTCTAACCAAAGTGAGTTACCTAAATTAAAGGTAACGATTTCTCTTAAATTATTTTCATTTATTTTGCTTCTCCAACCCCCAAACTCTTTTTATTTCCTTTCTTTTGTAACAACACCAGTATCCTAAATATACTAGGATGTTGTTATAAGAAGGATTAAAACTACACATACACACAACTCCATCTAATGGATGATGAACATAATGTTTCTGTGGATGGCAAACTAACGCCTCACGAAACGATGATTGTTCAAATACATCTTACCGCCTCTCATGGTGGCCATTATGATGGAACTTTAATTAAATATGATATTAATGATATATATTTTATATATAAGCTTCTGTAATTCCATTTTATTTCATACCATTATTCGTTTCATGTTGTATATACATACGATAATTTCATTTGAGGAAGTGCGGACTACCGCCCCCTTAAAATGATATGACTCGTTCATACCACACATGGAACGTATAAAGGATGGTGTTAATGAACTTAAGTAACATGTATAAAATATTATATTATACTGGAATAGTAATATACCTATGTATCATTGGTATTCGATTCTTTTAAAATAAAAATTAAATGGAAGTAGCGTTCGTGCGTACGTACGGACTACCGTCTCCACGAACGCGATGAGATTCATTTTACATCGTATCCATTCAAGTATAATTATCATTTGATGATTTAAAAATGATGTTTAAAGACTTGATACCATTCTGGATTTGAATAATATACAACTTATCCTTTACAAACATGGATTATGTAACAAAACATATAAAAGAAAATGAGTAAGTTAACACCCGAAACGACGATAATTTTAAGATATTATTATAAAATCAGTATTAAAAGATCATATATGATATCATATTAATGTATATGATTCTTGTATAATTTAGTAACAATTATTTCACTATTATACAGGAGGTTAACCTACCCCAACCAAGGAAAAGTACAAGGTAAGGGTTATTTCACAATCTCTTCATTATCCGAGGTTGTTTATACGTAATAATCTACTGGGATTTCTTTATCATCCACATCCATGTTTCTTAGAAATGTATTTCAAAACATATTTATTATTTACAAGAATATGGGTTAAAGTCATTTATACCCTTGTTTGACTTTTTATAAGAAGTTTATAAAGGAATCTTTCCGTCGTTTTCAAAACAAGGTCCTTTTTAACCTTTTCGACAGAATTAAGGTAAGAATGTTTTTTTACTTATGCGGCGGGTGTGGCTATTTTCTGCCATAATAAAATCTTCAAAGCTTCCCTTACAAGCTTATAAGAATATTTTCAAAGAAAATGTTTTATTTTATATGAATCTTAAATGATTTCAAAATAAAAGGAGATATTTCTTTTAAAAGAATTTTGATTTCATCTATGTCAACATCCTTTGATGGATTTTAAGATTATTTGAAGTTGATTTATTATGATACAAAACTTCTATATTGTATTGAAGGTTTTGTGATATGTTTGACTGTGGATGTGCTATTTTTATACCATTCATAGTTTATGGTGAAAGTATTGACATTTCGTATGCTAGTTTTAATACGAATGTTTATGTTATGTTTAAACCTTTTCATATGGGAATGCATTGGACTTAATAAGTGACGGGTGGAGCCCGCTATAGCTCCTCGATGCATCGGTAGGTCTCATGAGACAAACTAGTGTCTTGGCACAAGGCCTTGACAAAATCTTATTTGTAGTCTTGGCACGAGGCCTTGGCTATGTGGTTATGATAGTATGGCATTATGCATTCCAACATTATGAAAGTGGTTATTGATTTTGCATGTGATTATTCGATTAGTAGAATATCCATGTGAATAAGTAAATGGCATTATTTCATTTTACTTTTGCCATACTATGTTGAAGTTCATGTTTAAAAGGCTTTTGTTTTAGTAATTCATTGCCTTAAATGTTTATGCTTATTTTGAATGTTCCGCTATATTGTTATCCTTACTGGGCATTTGAGCTCACCCCTTTTCTATGTTTTATTTTTCCCAGGTAGTGAAGAAGTAAATTAAGATTGACTTGCAGGGATATTATGAGGGGTTAATAGTGTGGATATGAAGACTTTGTTGTTGTAGTAGTTTTTCACTTTGAAATGTAATGTAAAACTTTATGAATATATCTAGTGTTTCCAAGGCTACTAAACCAATCGGTCTTTCGAGATTTGATCTCTCTTGTGATCATGCCAATGTTATGTAATAATGCACCGACTCTGGGTAACTAGGGTCGGGGCGTTACAGTTGGTATCAGAGGAAGTTTAGTACAAACCTTGGAAGCTAGATTTAGATAAACTCTGATTAGAGCACGTAGACCTAAGATGAACTTTGAGGATTAGTATAGAAGAACTTCCTAGAATTTTGGTATTGTAGAGATTTTGTGAGTTTTCCGAGCAATACATCCCTGTCTAGATACGAGCAGGTAGAGGCGGCTCTGGCACAGATGTACCTAGGGGTAAAACCCGAAAACACCGCTTTGAGCTAGACTCGAACGGGAACTGGTGCACGACAACGGGCCTTGCTGCACTCTTGGTTACGACACTCCCGGGGGATATGCTTAGGATAACTCTCATTTTCTTTACAAATCATTATGAAGGGTTTATGAGTATATACTTCCTCAAAGAAAACATTTTTATGATTATGGATTATATCCATAAATAGTTCAATTTATGTTAAGTGTTTTATAAGTATGGGATTATGTATTTTGATTCATAAACTGATCTAGTTTATGCCATTGTTTAGAAATGGCGCCTAGTGGAAGAAATGGAAACCGTATCAATGCACGCACTCCATGTAGGGATTGCCCTCCTGCTCAAGATAATTATAGTGGGGCTGGTGATGCAACTGGTGCCGATCAGCTAATCACCATACTGGGACAACTTACTCAGGTTATGAATAATAACCTTACCCGTATGGAGCACCCTGATCCGCAGCGTGGAGGATCAATGTTAGATCGATTCATGAGGCAACAACCACCAACTTTCAACGGGAATACAAATCCATTAGTAGATGAGCAATGGATATTTTCCCTAGAGAAAATATTTCAGGCTTTGGGGAGCAGTGAAAGGGAAAAAGTTATCATGGCAGTTTACCGCCTCACTGGAGATGCTGATCAATGGTGGTCATTGATTCAAAACATGAAGGAAGATGATGAAGTATCAAATATGGAATGGAGGGAGTTCAAAGATCTGTTTTTAGAAAAATACTTCCCTCGCGACCATCGAGCGGATATGGAAAGGCAATTTCTAAGTCTGAGACAAAAGGAGGATGATAATGTCACAAAGTATGAGGATAACTTTACAAGGTTAGCGAGGTATGCTGGAGATTATATACGCAACCCAAGAAGTAAGATTGATCGTTTCTTTGATGGGTTAAAACCATTTCTCCGTCGAGCATTAGTCTCACAATCCTTTTCATCGTACGAAGACATTGTCTCATGTGCTATCAAGACCGAAAAGGAATTCTCTAAGTCTTATGACTTTAAAGCGAAGCAAGAGAAGAAGAGACCTGCTGATCAATCTGGGAATGGAAATAAGGGGAAGAAGGGAAAGTTTGAATATCCATCTTGTGGTAAATGCGGGAAGAAACACCCCGGTGCTTGCCTGAAGGGAATGAGAGTCTGTTACAAGTGTGGTGAAAAAGGCCACCAAGCTCATGATTGCAAGGGGAAGAAGGAAGCTACCAACGTTCAGTGCTAAAATTGCAGGGAGATGGGGCATTATGCAAATGCATGTCCTAAGCGTCAGGAGAACTTACCTCAGAAAAGGCCAAGGGATCAAGTCCAGGCTTATGCTATCACTACTGCTGAGGTAGAAGCTCCGAAAGACGTGGTGGCAGGTAATTTAATGGTTTCCTCAAGTTTAGCAAATGCATTATTTGATTCTGGATCATCGCATTGTTTCATATCTTCACAGTTTGCTAAGAAAATTAGATATTTCCAATTTGATTTAATAAGGGAGTTGTCAGTTAAAACTCCTAAGGGAAGTATCGTTGCAACAAAGTTTTGTGAATCAGTCCCCATTAGAGCACATAAATTTTCTTTATCTGCTGATTTCATCTTCATACCTATGATTGAGTTTGATATAATCCTCGGTATGGACTGGCTTTTGGACTATGATGCGAAGATTTATTGTAAGAAGAAAGAGGTTACGATTCTTGATGATAACGATAAGGAGCACCTTATCTTTAGAGCAGAATCGTCACCACCTAATTCTTATTTAGATCCACCCCCAGTAGCTCAACTAAATTCAATTATTGGGGAGGAAGAGAATGAAGTAACTATCGGTGAGGAAAGGAATGTTCAAATAGAGGATGTACCTGTTGTGAAAGAATTTGTAGATGTATTTCCGGAAGATTTACCTGGACATCCTCCAGAACGAGAAGTTGAGTTTTCCATTGATTTGATTCCTGGATCAAGGCCTATATCGAAGACCCCTTATAGAATGGCCACTGTAGAGTTAGTCGAACTAAAGAAACAACTAGAGGAATTGAGTAATAAGGGATTTATTCGCCCTAGTGTTTCTCCATGGGGAGCCCCTGTTCTTTTTGTTAAAAAGAAAGATGGATCTATGAGGTTATGTATCGACTACAGGGAGATCAATGCTATAACGATAAAGAACAAGTATCCCCTACCTCGTATTGATGATTTATTTGACCAACTGCATGGAGCTCAATACTTTTCAAAGATTGACCTTCGATCTGGATACCATCAGTTGTGTGTAAAGAAGGAAGACATTCCGAAGACAGCATTTCGAACCAGGTACGTGCATTACGAGTTTACTGTAATGCCGTTTGGATTGACTAATGCACCCTCTGTATTCATGGATCTGATGAATAGAGTTTTCAAGGAGTATCTCGATGAATTTGTGGTGGTATTTATTGATGATATCTTGGTATACTCCAAAACCTACGAAGATCATGAAAATCACTTGCGCATTATCTTGAAGACTCTGAGGAGGCATGAATTATATGGAAAGTTTAGCAAGTGTGAATTCTGGCTTCAGGAGATTTCTTTTCTTGGCCATATTGTCTCTAAAGATGGAATCTCTGTTGATCCTTCTAAGAACAAAGCAATCCAAGAATGGCCAGCACCTACGAGTATAACTGAGGTACGTAGTTTTATTGGCTTGGCAGGTTATTATCGACGTTTCTTCCAGAATTTTGCCCGATTGGCTAACCCATTAACGAAGCTCACACGTAAAGGGGTTAAATTTGTTTGGACAAAAGAGTGTGAAGAATGTTTCGAAGAACTGAAGAGAAGATTAGTCAATGCTCCTATATTGACTCTATCATCGGGGAATGATGGGTTCGTTATTTATAGTGATGCATCAAAGAAAGGACTTGGTTGTGTCCTTATACAGAATGATAGAGTTATTGCCTATGCATCACGACAGTTGAAAATTCATGAACAAAACTATCCTACTCATGATCTTGAGTTAGCAGCTGTGATCTTTGCTTTGAAGATATGGAGGCACTACCTCTATGGTGAAAAATGTGAGATTTATACTGATCACAAGAGTCTGAAGTATATTTTCTCACAAAAAGAACTCAACATGAGGCAAAGGAGATGGCTTGAATTACTCAAGGATTATGATTGCACGATACACTACCACCCGGGGAAAGCAAACAAAGTAGCAGATGCTTTGAGCAGAAAAGACCATGGAGTTCTGAACATGATGAGAATTGAAAGGGATCCAATTTTCATGGATCTAGAGAAGATGGACATGGGAATAACCAGGGAAGGTAAAACATCAATGCTTTTTCAAATGGTTGCCAAACCATCTTTACTAGAAAGGATTAAGAGTTCCCAGACCGATGATGAAGAATTTCAGAAGAAGATTAAAGCTGTGAATGATGGGAGATTGAGAGACTTTGTGTATGAAGATGGAATTTTGAAATTCGGGAAGAGACTTTGTGTTCCCAATATACCTGATCTAAAAAGGGAATTGCTGGATGACGCTCATAGTTCCAATTTCTCTATACACCCTGGGAGCACCAAAATGTATAGAGATTTGAAGGAACATTTTTGGTGGGACAACATGAAGAGGGAGATTGCTGATTTTGTATCAAGATGTATGGTTTGTCAACAAGTGAAAGCTGGAAGGCAACAGCCTGGAGGAGTCATGCAACCTCTTCCCATACCAGAGTGGAAATGGGACAATATTACGATGGACTTTGTCATGGGGCTACCAAAGACTCCTAGAAGGAACGCTGCAATATGGGTTATTGTTGATCGTCTTACCAAGTCAGCACATTTTCTTGCTATAAGGGAAGATCTACCCCTGGAACGTCTAGCAAGACTATACATTAATGAAGTTGTGAGACTTCATGGAGTACCCCTATCGATTGTTTCTGATCGTGATCCCCGTTTTACTTCAAGATTTTGGAAAAGTCTTCAGAAATCCCTGGATACTGAACTTCATTTGAGCACTGCTTACCACCCTCAGACAGACGGACAATCAGAACGGACTATTCAGACCTTAGAAGACATGTTGAGATCTTGCTCACTTGATTTTCAGGGTATGTGGGATCAATATTTACCACTAGTAGAATTTTCCTATAACAATAGCTTCCATTCGAGTATTCAGATGGCACCATATGAAGCGTTATACGGAAAGAGATGTCGTACACCAACCTGTTGGGATGACGTTGGTGAAAGAAAACTTGTAGGCCCAGAGCTGGTGGAGGAAACGGTGGAAAAGGTGAAAGTAATCCAAAATCACATCAAAGCAGCTCAAAGTAGGCAGAAGAGCTATGCCGATAATCGAAGGAAGGATTTGGAATTTCAAGTCGGTGATCATGTTTTCCTGAAGGTATCTCCGTGGAAGGGAGTCATACGTTTTGGTAAGAAAGGTAAATTGAGTCCCAGGTACATCGGACCTTTCGAAATTCTAGAACGAATTGGGGCTGTAGCTTACCGATTGGCAATGCCGCCAAGTCTCTCCAAAGTTCACGATGTGTTCCACGTATCTCTATTGAGGAAATACATGCCTGATCCGACGCATGTACTCACCTATGAGGAATTAGAACTGGAACCCGATCTGTCTTATTGTGAAAAGCCCGTCAAGATTCTTGATACAAGAGAACAAGTACTGAGAAACCGGACGACGCGTCTGGTAAAAGTTTTGTGGAGAAACCATAAGATGGAAGAGGCAACGTGGGAACCCGAGGAACTTATGATGAAGAACCACCCGAGTCTTTTTATGCAGTAATACCCTATAAATTGCGAGGACGCAATTATTTGAAGGAGGGGAGAATGTAACACCCCAAGCTTCTACGGTACGCTTCTCTTTGAATAATGTGATAGCGTGTGTTGTACGCAACACCGAGTTCTAACACACCATAACTAATCAAACTAGACATTATGAATAGTAACACCTACTTTTTGAAATTATATATATTTGAAAATGGACTTCATTTTTGGATTCGGAATATCAAAATTAGCCTAGGGTGAAATTTTGGTACATTTCGGATAACTTTCATATTTTGATGAATAGTGAAAATTACTAAATTTTAATTAAAAACAACTTTTTTAATCAAAATAATTAATAGTGATAAATTGTGAATTTGAGTGGTTTTAAAGTATATTTAGAATATATTTTTACCATTTAATATAATGTTGGTCATTGGACATAATTTTACAATTAAACCGAACATAAACAAGTGTCAATCTTTTGATAGTTATTATCTCTTAAAAACACGCTTTTTGTTTTGACAGCGGGAATTAATTTTAAATTAATTTCTGCCACTTATGTGTTTTGAATTTAGGAAAATGGATTCCATATTTGGAATCAGGATGTTCAAATTGTGTAAATAGGTAACTTTTATTTTTAGACATTTTGAATAGTTACTGTGGTAAATATTTTATTTACCATGGTTAAAGGGTAAATCCGGTAAATAAGGGTTAAAAAATAATATTATAATAATACAAAATTACCCTAAAACGTGTCCTAACCTTATTGGTGGACACATACCCGACCATGGGCATCCTTGGGTCAATTTGGGGACCCCTTGGAGCCACTTGTATGTGGTAGGGACACATTATATTAATAAAGTTAAAATAAAAATAAAAATGGCATAAGCTTACATCTTTTAGAAGAAAAATTTTTACATAGGGTTATACATGTTGGATTTTCGATTGTAGATATTAATTATAAATCTAAAAAGATTTCCTACATGATGATATTTTATTTATAATTTTTAGACATCAAATAAGTTAAATTATTAATGACACAATAATGATGCAATGTTTACCTCATTAATAAATCATTGAAATAAATAATATTATAATGATTAAAATATTATCTAAAACCTGTCCAATTCTTATTGGTTGATGTTATTTATAATATTAGTCATCTTATCTTCGACCTCAATGATTTTTGGACCATTATAAACCGAATATAATTATATTATAAAGTAATACTTTCACTCTTTCCTAAAGAGCCCCTCCTCTCCCTTATAAAAGGAGACCACTTCTACTCATTCCTCACACCTCTCAAGCCACTTGGCTCGTCCAAACTCTGCCCAAATAAGCTCCCCACATCCCTCTCCTCCTCCTTGAAGTTTCACCTTAGGCAGAAAGCATTTAAACAAGTCCTTTGGTTCTAACCAAAGTGAGTTACCTAAATTAAAGGTAACGATTTCTCTTAAATTATTTTCATTTATTTTGCTTCTCCAACCCCCAAACTCTTTTTATTTCCTTTCTTTTGTAACAACACCAGTATCCTCAATATACTAGGATGTTGTTATAAGAAGGATTCAAACTACACATACACACAACTCCATCTAATGGATGATGAACATAATGTTTCTGTGGATGGCAAACTAACGCCTCACGAAACGATGATTGTTCAAATACATCTTACCGCCTCTCATGGTGGCCATTATGATGGAACTGTAATTAAATATGATATTAATGATATATATTTTATATATAAGCTTCTGTAATTCCATTTTATTTCATACCATTATTCGTTTCATGTTGTATATACATACGATAATTTCATTTGAGGAAGTGCGGACTACCGCCCCCTTAAAATGATATGACTCATTCATACCACACATGGAACGTATAAAGGATGGTGTTAATGAACTTAAGTAACATGTATAAAATATTATATTATACTGGAATAGTAATATACCTATGTATCATTGGTATTCGATTCTTTTAAAATAAAAATTAAATGGAAGTAGCGTTCGTGCGTACGTACGGACTACCGTCTCCACGAACGCGATGAGATTCATTTTCCATCATATCCATTCAAGTATAATTATCATTTGATGATTTAAAAATGATGTTTAAAGACTTGATACCATTCTGGATTTGAATAATATACAACTTATCCTTTACAAACATGGCTTATGTAACAAAACATATAAAAGAAAATGAGTAAGTTAACACCCGAAACGACGATAATTTTAAGATATTATTATCAAATCAGTATTAAAAGATCATATATGATATCATATTAATGTATATGATTCTTGTATAATTTAGTAACAATTATTTCACTATTATACAGGAGGTTAACCTACCCCAACCAAGGAAAAGTACAAGGTAAGGGTTATTTCACAATCTCTTCATTATCCGAGGTTGTTTATACGTAATAATCTACTGGGATTTCTTTATCATCCACATCCATGTTTATTAGAAATGTATTTCAAAACATATTTATTATTTACAATAATATGGGTTAAAGTCATTTATACCCTTGTTTGACTTTTTATAAGCAGTTTATAAAGGAATCTTTCCGTCGTTTTCAAAACAAGGTCCTTTTTAACCTTTTCGACAGAATTAAGGTAAGAATGTTTTTTTACTTATGCGGCGGGTGTGGCTATTTTCTGCCGTAATAAAATCTTCAAAGCTTCCCTTACAAGCTTATAAGAATATTTTCAAAGAAAATGTTTTATTTTATATGGATCTTAAATGATTTCAAAATAAAAGGAGATATTTCTTTTAAAAGAATTTTGATTTCATCTATGTCAACATCCTTTGATGGATTTTAAGATTATTTGAAGTTGATTTATTATGATACAAAACTTCTATATTGTATTTAAGGTTTTGTGATATGTTTGACTGTGGATGTGCTATTTTTATACCATTCATAGTTTATGGTGAAAGTATTGACATTTCGTATGCTAGTTTTAATACGAATGTTTATGTTATGTTTAAACATTTTCATATGGGAATGCATTGGACTTAATAAGTGACGGGTGGAGCCCGTTATAGCTCCTCGATGCATCGGTAGGTCTCATGAGACAAACTAGTGTCTTGGCACAAGGCCTTGACAAAATCTTATTTGTAGTCTTGGCACGAGGCCTTGGCTATGTGGTTATGATAGTCTGGCATTATGCATTCCAACATTATGAAAGTGGTTATTGATTTTGCATGTGATTATTCGATTAGTAGAATATCCATGTGAATAAGTAAATGGCATTATTTCATTTTACTTTTGCCATACTATGTTGAAGTTCATGTTTAAAAGGCTTTTGTTTTAGTAATTCATTGCCTTAAATGTTTATGCTTATTTTGAATGTTCCGCTATATTGTTATCCTTACTGGGCATTTGAGCTCACCCCTTTTCTATGTTTTATTTTTCCCAGGTAGTGAAGAAGTAAATTATGATTGACTTGCAGGGATATTATGAGGGGTTAATAGTGTGGATATGAAGACTTTGTTGTTGTAGTAGTTTTTCACTTTGAAATGTAATGTAAAACTTTATGAATATATCTAGTGTTTCCAAGGCTACTAAACCAATCGGTCTTTCGAGATTTGATCTCTCTTGTGATCATGCCAATGTTATGTAATAATGCACCGACTCTGGGTAACTGGGGTCGGGGCGTTACAATTATGAATAATTATGACCTTATGACTTAGATTTAACCTAAATTAATCCAATTTACCCTTTACCAATATGAAATGTTTTACCACAGTTACTATTCATTTTGACAAAAAATAAAAGATAAATATTTAATAAATTTTGAAATTATGAATAAAAATATGGAATCCATTTTTAAAAATTCAAAACATATAATTATCATAATTTAATTTATAATTAATCTCACAAAACATAATGAAAAATAGTTTCTTGAAAAAATGTTTTTTTAAGCCAAAAAATGTACTTACACCAAAATAAGGTATAAGAATAATTAAAATTAAATCAATCAGATAATATATAACTAAAAAAAATACTATTTTTACTTTTATATCATATTAAAATCATAAAGTTACTTTTTAATATGAATAAAATAATGGTTTTATAAAAATCAGTATTTTCACTATTCATTAGAAAATCAATATTTTCAGAAAATTCCAAAAAATTTATCATAAGATAATTTTAATAAGATGATTTAAAAAATTATATTAGTATTATAAAATAAATTTTATATAATCTACAAAAATTTATTGTAATACTTACTCATAAAAAACAAAAAAACCATTTGGAAGAAAACGTATTTTTGAAGAATAAATGACTTTAAAAATTATGTGCTTATATAATAATCATTAATAAATATGAACTTCAAATATATTTCATAATATATTTAGTACTATTCATACCCATAAATTTAATGGATAGTTTATAATGGTCTCTTTAAAATAATAATATTTAATACTATATTGCAGTTCATTTAAACTCGATGTTGCGTGCAATGTAAGCTATCGATGAAATATAATTTATTTAAGGCGAGATATACCATAAAATATTGGGATGTTATATTCTTCAATTCTTCAAAAAAATTTATCCTCAAAATTTTCAAGAATATTACATTCTAAATATATGTGGGTGGTTCTTCTTCTTAACATCCTCAGGTTCCAACATTACTTCTTTCATTTTATGGCTTCTCCAAAGAACCTTTACCAATCAAGTTGTTTGATTTCTCAAAACTTTCTCTCTAGTATCAAGAATATTGATAGTCTCTTCATAGTAGGATATATTATGTTCTAGTTATATTTCTTCATAGGTGAGTACATGCTCTGGGTCTATGATATGTGGAGCATATCATGAACTTTGGAGAGACCTGGTTCTATTTCTAATCAATAAGATATAGATCCAATTATTTTTAGAATTTATAATGTTCTGATATACCTTTGGATCAGTTTCCATTTCTTATCGAACCTAATAACACCCTTCTATGGTAATACTTTTAGAAAGACATGATCTCACACTTGAAATTCCATATCCTTTCTCTGTCAGTCATCATAACTCTTTTCCTATTTTGATATGCTTTAATATGATACTGTATAGTCTTTAACTTTATCATTATATCTATAACAAGTTCTGGTCCTATAAGTTTCCTTTAACCAATTTCATCCCTACAAGTTGGAGTATGATATCTCTTTCTATATAATGATTCATATAACACTATTTTAATACTTGAATGGAAACTATTATTGTAGGTAAACTCTACCAAAGGTAAATAATGATCCCACATACCATGAAAGTCAAGTGAGAATGATCTAAACACGTCTTATAATGTTTGAATAGTCCTTTCAGACTTTCCATAAGTTTGAGTATGGTAGGTAGTGCTCAAATGAAGCTCAGTATCTAGAGGCTTCTAAAGACTCTTCCAAAATTTTTATTTAAAACGGGGATCTAGATCAGACACAATTGATAGAGATGTACCATGAAGTCATAAAACTCCATTAATATATAGTCTTTCTAGGTTCTCAAGAGGTAAATCTTCTCTTATATAAAGAAAATGTGCCGATATGGTAAGGAGATCAACAATAACCCATATCACATCATTCTTTCTGGGGGTATTTAGTAATCCAATGACAAAGTCCATAGTAATGTCATCCCATTTCCATATAGGTATAGGAAGAGGTTACATGAATCCTCTAGGATTTTGTCTCTCAATATTCACTTATTGAAAAACTAGATATCTTGACACATAGTAATCAATTTCCCACTTCATATTATCCCACCAAAAACATTCCTTCATATCCCTATACATCTTTGTACTACCAGGGTGTATAGAGAAATTTGAGCTATAAGAATCATCCAATAGTTACCTTTTTAGCTTAGGTATTGATGGAATACATAAAATCTTTCCATATTTCATAAAATAATCTTCACAAACAAAGCCTTCGAATTTGCCATCATTCACAACTTTAATTTTATTATGAAAATCCTCATAATCATATTAAGAGATTTTTATCTTTTCCAATAAATATGGTTTCACAATAATTTGAAAAAGGAGTGATGTATCCCCTTCCTTAATATTTCCCATATCCATATTTACTAAATCTGTGATCATAGGATCTCTCTCGATCCTCATTTGGGTAAAGACTCCATGATCCTTCATACTTAATGCATATAATACATTATTTTCTTTTCCTAGGTGGTAGTGTATCTATTAATAATAATATTTGAGTAACTCAAGACATTTTCTTTGCCTCATGTTGAGTTCTTTCTATGTAAATATATATTTTAAGCTATTTTGATTTGTATATATCTCACATTTTTCACCATAGTGATAGTGTCTACATATATTCAGTGCAAAGATTATGGATATTAACTCAAGATCATGTATTGGATAATTTTGTTCATGAGTCTTCAATAGTCTTGATGCGTATGTAATAACTTTATCATTTTACAGAATGAAACAACCTAATAATTTCTTATATGAATCACTGTATATAACAAACCAATCATTTCCTAATGGTAGATTTAAAATCAGATCATTGATCAATCTTATATTCAATTATTCAAAACAATCTTCACATTATTTTGTCCATACAAACTTAACCCCTTTACATGTGATATTGGTTAACGGGTTAGTTAATCAATTAAAATTATGAATGAAATGTTGATAGTAACCTACTAAACCAAATAAACTATTTACCTTGGTTATGTTTGTTAGTTTAAGCCATTCTTGGACTACCTTTTTCTTTATAGGATCAATTGAGATCCCATCCTTAGAGACAATATGGCCAATAAAAGAAATTTTCTAAATCTAGAATTCATACTTGAAAAATTTACCATATAACTCTTTCCTTCTAAGAGTCTCAAGAATGACCCACAAGTGATTATCGTGGTATTCATAGCTTTTATAATACACTAAGATATCATTGATAAATAACATAAAACATTTATTAAGATATTCTTCGAATACTCTGTTCATTAGATCCATGAAAATAGAGAGTGCATTAGTGATTCCAAATAGAAATACTATAAACTTGTAATTTACATACCTTGTTTGAAATGTTTTCTTCAGAATATATTCCTTATTTACTCATAATTTATGACATCCAAAATAAATTTCAAACTTTGAAAAACATTAAGATCTAAGAAGTTAATAAAATAAATCATCAATGCGAGGAAGAGGATACTTGTTCTTTATTATAATATTATTGATTTCCCTATAATCAACACACCAACTCAAAGATCTATATTTATTCTTAATAAATAGAATAGGGGTTCCCCATGGTGATACACTAGGGTGTATAAATCCATTACCACTCAAATCCTCAAGTTTTTTCTTCATCTCCATTAATTCCATAATGTCTATTCTATAGAGAGTAATTGATATAGGTCTTGCATCATGAATTAAATCGATAGAAAATTCAAACTCAAAATCTGGTGGGTGTCTAGGTAATTCCTCAGGAAATACATCAATGTAATTCTATACAATAGGTATTTCCTCACTTAGGATATTACCTTTCTCATTCATATTCTCTTTCTCCTCAAGAATCTCATTTATAAATGCTATTGGATGTGGATCTTGACATGAATCAGATTTTAAAGTATCCTCTCTAAAGATAAGTAATTCCACTCCTTCATCATGAATCATTATTTCCTTTTCTTTACAATAAATATTTGAATCATATTTTGAAATCTATTCCATACCAAGGATTATATCAAATTAAACCATAGGTATGATAATAAGGCCACCAAGTAAAGCACATTTGTGTGTCATAAGGGGGAATTACCAACACATACTTATTGCTATAATAATTCCCTTAGAAGTTTTGTCTATAAAATCCTTTCTTAAATTAAAAGTTAAATGTTTAATTTTCTTGAAAAACTAGGTAGATATAAAAGAGTTCAAAGATCCAAAATTAAATAAAGTATTATCTAAATTTAAATATATGATTAAAGTACCTACCACCACATCAATAGTAACTTCCACATCAACTATAACGATCATGTAAGCTTAGCCTTATACTCTAAGCCTATTCTGTTGTAAATTCCTTTGATTCTTGGGATATTTATTTAAATAATGCCTCATTTCTTTGTAGTTGATTCATTTAATATAATTGGTTTGTTTCTTCCCATTTAATTCATGAGACAAATGAACCTTATCTCTACACTTGTAAAACACTCATGTGCCATTTAGGAATTTCCATATATGTTTCTTATAGAAAACCAGGCTTAACATACATGGATATTACACTATTTCATATGAATATTCAGTACATTATAATAATACATACCTGAGGACCATAATAGTTTAGTGTATTTGGAAACTTGAAAAAAAATATTCTATCCTGGTGAAAGATCTTCAACATCTCCCATAAAGATATCCACCTTTAGTACTTCTACCTAAAACCTTTATTCATAACCTGGTAAAAGGAATCATAAGAATGGGTGATCTCAGATGCTCAGTAAGGGTAAATAAAAGAAATGTGTAAGAATATCATGAACAAAGGGTATGGAACTTGAGAATAACAATTGAAGACCATACCCTACATATTAGAGATCATAATAAATATTAGAAATTTATAAGACATGGATCATAATAGAATTAAGAGCATAAGTCATGAAAGCACAATATATGAATAAAACATGGAATTTGTGGCATACATATAAGAATATAAAATTTTATGTCAAGGATACCTACCAATACCTTTATAACATGTTAGGTTGGGGATATGACTCATGTACCTGCTTTGATATTGGGCTAACAACCCATGTACCCTCTTAATTTTAGGATTGAGATACAACCCATATAACTTATTGTTTTCAGGCTTGGGATACATCCCATGTATCCTCTTGCTTTTAGTCATGTTCTACAACCCATGTACCCTCTTAATTTTGGCTTGGGATACAACCCATGTACCTTATTGTTTTTGGGATTGGGATACAACCCATACACCCTCTGAGATTATATACAACTTATCATTACCCAATACATAAGAGGGAGATGTAGGTCCCACCCATCTCATAATAAAATCATTCATACATGTGACACAATATAATAAAACTTTCATCATATCATGACTCATAAAAAGAGATAAGTTTTATAAAAATCAATTCATAAACCATGAGATGAAATGGGTATCATTAATATTTCATCACATCAAAACCTATGAAAATATATAGGTTTCATAATCACTTTAGGAAATCATAACCCGTGAAAATAAGCAGGTTTCAAAATCATAAAACTTATGGAAGTGAAACAGGAATCTTAAGCATCATTCCATCCAAACATAAACCATTCAATAAAGAATATTAATGGAACCTTTGGATATTTTCCTAGAAGGGCATTAGTAACATCAATAGATTTTATCTTAGATGGAAAATAATTTTGAAATATCTTTCAAAAATGTTTCTTAAGGAAAATATCCTTTCTTCTTTGAAAAAGGATTTTTAATACATAAAACCATTTGAAAATAATTTTTTTAAAAAATACCTTGAAAACTTATAAATAAGACTTGAAATAATTTTTAAAACCTTTTTCCTTGAAAACATATAAAATAAGCTTCAAAAAATTTTAAAAACCTTTTTCTTTGAAAAAACTTTGAAAACATATAAAGAAATCGTGAATTTTTTTTGAAAACCTTTTTACTTGAAAACATATAAAATGAGATTGATTTTTTTTGAAAACCATTTCTTTGAAAATACTTTGACAATATATAAATAAAGCTTCAAAATATTTTGAAAATAATTTTCCTAGAAAACATAAAAAAGAAGGTTGAAAACATTTTGAAAATAGTTTTCATTGAAAATCACTTCTAAAAATAATTTCTTAAAAATTAACCATTTAAAAATTCAAAGTAAGCTTCAAAGAAATGGAAACAGGTAAATATGTAAATGTTTGTATGAGGCAAAAAGACCATTCATTTTGCATGGTAAAAAGATTAGAAAATCCTTGTTCAGAAAGTGACAAGAAGATTCCTTTGAAGATATTGGTAAAAGAAAAAAGGGTAAAAAGTTATTTTAAATATTAACATATAATGGTAAAATATTCTTGGAAACCATTTTTAGAAAACATGGTTTTTAGGGAACATATATTTTCAACCGAAGAGAGGGTAAAGTTGGGCTTTCTTGAAAACACTTTCTTAACAATATTATGTACCAAATAGTTGAATAAATGGTACCAATATATGAATAAATCATTAATAACCCAATTATAATAAAATTCATGAATTTTCTTGAGATATGGATCATAATATTTCATCAAAGGAAGCATAAACATAAACAATCTTGAAAAGCGATGACATTGTCTCAATAAACTATTATGACTTGGTAACTTGGGGTCATACTCTCCATTTAAGAAAAGGAAATTACATGAAACTTAAAATATCATGAAAAGAAGTAAATTCATGATATAACATGTAAAATGGAAGTATATACACCTCGAAAGAGAATTTAGGTGCATAATAAAACATGTGTCTCAAAGAAAGAAAATTGAGACAAAACTATTTCACTAATTTGATAAATTTTGAAAATTAATACCCATGAAATAAATGTCATAAAATGGATATGTGAATACCCATAAATTTAAGTATAATATATATATAATACAATCATGGGCAGAATATAAACCACACAAAAGGAAAGAGTGGCGAACATAGCATGTATCTCACAGGAATAAAAAGTGAGATGAAATCCCCTTACCTTGTGTCTTAACTCTCATTGTAATCATTAAAAACTCTTGTATAATAGATATAAATTTATTATAAATCTATAAAATAACCATATTATTACTTATAATACCATATATTTTTTGATAATGGATTTATATTACCCTCTTGTTAACAATTCTATGTTAAGGTTTCACTTCTGGTAATATCCACTTTGTTTTTCACATGTGTCTTAATTTGTTATGTCTTTAGTCCTTATATTTATATCATGATTTCCAGAATGTAAAACATTATTTAAATATAATTTATATTCAGTATATGTGTATTATAATAATTCATATAATTATAAAATTGGATACACTGTTCATGGGGATGGTAAGTCGTACATACGCATGAACGTTATTTCCATTAAATTTTCGCATTGAAGGAAAAAAAGAAAAAAACATGTATGTATATATATATGTGTTTATATAATTATTAAATTATATTTATTATATCATATATATCATATATATTCACTAAATACACCCCTAATACATTCCATGTAGTGTATGAATGAATCACATTGCTTTGAGGGGGTGGTAGTCCACACTTCCTCAAATGAAATTATCGTATTAACACAAAATGGAAAGTATAGAGATATGTGTTGTAAAATAATTACATAAAATTACATACATAATAGATATAATATATAACATATATAAATATATTTTTCATCATAATTTCCACTATGAGAGGTGGTAAAGGAAAAATGAACAATCACCATTTAGTGAGGCAGTAGTTTGCTGTACACGTAGATAGTATGTTCGTTACCCATTATATGAAGGTGTGTGTAATTTTAGGTCAAAAAATTAGAATAAAAACATAATAGTATATTTAGGATACCATTTTTTTTATAAAATCATGTAATAAAGATATTTTAGGGGGTGGATAAATAAAATAAAATAAAATATCTTGAGAGAAAACGTTACCTCTTAATTGGGTAACTCATTTTGGTTTGTGACAAAAGGATTCCTTGGATTTCTTTCTACCCAAATAAATGCTTCAATGAGGAATGTAGGTATGTTGGTAAGTGTATTGAGTAGATATTGGACGAACCTAAGTGGTTTTATGGGTGTTAAGAAGAGGGAGTGGTGGTGACCATTTATAGGGAAGGGAAATGACTCACTTGGTATTTTTGAAAATAAGTTATGTGCACCCACGTTTTTACATAAAAAAAGCCATACCAACCCAAAAAAACTAAATAATTTAAGGTTTATGGCTGAATAATTTCTATAAATTGGGTTTTGGATAAGTGTATATGTTTTTTTGTCTTAAATTTAAGGTTTAGTCCTTAGTTAAGCTTAATTCTATATTAATCGATGTAATTAATTTTAATTACTTTCACTAATATTTTTGGTCAAAAACTAATTTGAAATTATTATAAATTATAAATTATGATGATTAAAAATATTTAATCCTTTTTTATAAATTATAATAACATAAGTGTCAAAAATTAATTTAAAATTAATCTCGTAGTTGGGTCAACTATGCAGGTTTTTAAAGTAAAAACATTCAAAAGTTTGTTAAGTTTTTATACCCAATTTAAAAGTGAAATTAATATCAATGAAATAAATTATATTAATTGATAAAAATATTATCTAATTAAACTTTTAAACCAATTTAAAAAAATAAATTATATGAAAAATTAGTTTTGAACTAAAATTCAGTATTTTTAACTATTCATTAAAAAATAAAATCTTACAGAAAAATACCAAAAAATTATCCTGACCTAATTTTTATGTTTTTATTTCAAATATTAATATTATTTTGACATATTAAGTCTATAAAAGTTCCAAAATTGGTATTTAAAATGGGTTCTCTATTAAAAGGCAATAAAACTACTTTTATAAAAAAAATATAGGTTTTTATGCATAAAATTTGGTTTGTTCTTATCTTATGTCTATCGAATCTGTTGGATGGATTTCAAAAATATTTGATTGATTATATAACATATATATTACATTAATATCACTCAATATATTTAATTAATTTTATTTATTAGGTTAAAATAGCTTTATGACTATAATAATAATAATATTTTTCTTTATATTCAATCGGTTTTCATATTCATTTCTAATTAATTGGTAACCTATGAATTCATATTATATTTTTGTAAACCATATATTTTCATAAATTAGTTAATAATATTCATAACCAATAATATAACAACTATTTTATATCTAACTATTTTTAATAACAACATTTTAATGATATACTATTTTTTAGTAAAAATCGGTTATGTGTGTTATGCAAGCCATCGAGGAAAGTCATTGTTGCATGTAACAAAAGCCAAACTCGGTGTTCTGTATAGAGAAAGATAAAATTTAGGTTGACTGTAGTGCATAATTAACTTTGTTTTTCATATAACATAATCCAAACATAGTTATTTAATATAAAATAAACTATTTTTAGTGTTGTGTGAAATGAAAAATATCAAAAACATTAAATTAATCCGAAAAAAATAATTCACAAAATCTCAGGGTGTTACATTCTACCTTCCTTAAAATTAATTTCTCCCTTGAAATTATTCTGAGTTATCAAAGGTTTAATACTTGAAATTTTCATTCGTAGAAACCCATATCATAAAAATTAATATTAAAACTTCTCTTAAAAGGAATGTTGGAACCATAATAATTACCCAAAGTAACATATAACTAGGTTTCCTCACAGGGGAACATAGGTGGGAAGTGAAAACATGGATATGGAAGAAAAATATAACTATAAAGTTCTGATGTAGATTTATATAGAAAAAGGTAGGGAGAAAGTTAACAATTAGAAATCCATAAATCTATGATGAACTAAGGGACCATCTGATTCATCGAAAATGGAGATACTAGGATAAATTTTTTGGTTTCAACATCCTTTTTCCAAAAGTTAAAGGATTTTCTTGAAAATATATACTTGCATGATTTCTGGATAACCTCACCCTTTGTTGTTCCTTGATCCACTCCACCTATTTCTCCAAAAAGGAAGATACATTTTTCATTCTTGAAGAAGTAACAGATCATGAGATCCATGATATGCCATCCTATATGTTATCAGTTATCATCAACACCATGTTTTTATAATAGGTTATCCAATATTCATAAATCCTCATGTGGTAAGATAATACTTTATTCTCACAGACTTCATCCAAATTTTAATTTAATCTTTCCATAAATTGTTAACCTCATAACCCTTCTAAAAGATTAATGTTCAAATATTTAGAAAGAAATCCATGAAATCATATTAACATTGATCCCCCATGTGTCATCACATACCAAACATGTGAATACCTTCATCATATATTCTCTTGAAAATATGTTCAAAATATGAATTTCCATAAATCTTTAATGAAAACAAACATGCTTCTAAAAGATAATTCACCCTTTATTCCTTAAATAGGCTCTTATCTTTAAAAAAAACTTTTCTTTTGGAAGATTGGGTTCATCCTTGTAAATCTATAAAATCAGCATGATTTCATTAACCCAAAATTCATGTAGAAAGATAATCAATTCCTAGACTCATAAAAAGTTCCACTAAAGGATCAATAAGATTTTTATAGATCTTATTTTTTAAAAATCCCATAAGAAATTTCCCACTATGGAGTTAACCAATTACCAAGGATCACTTCATCCATTGTGATTGCATATGATTTCCATTTTTCCTTTGTCTTCAGAGGTTGTTGGTGCTGATCACCATTATTAAACCTTATATCTGGGAACTTTTTTGGAGAAATTACCAAACTCCATACAATTGAAACACTGAAGTGTGGTAGGTTCACCCTGAGGAGTTTTCTCATTATTCACATCATTATATAACTTTTTCCAATCACTTCAGTATTCAGATGCTTGATTTACTTCCTTTCCATACTTAAAACATTTACTAGTCCCATTAAGATAATTCCCACAATACTTCTTTCCACACTTATATCACAAAGTAAGGATCATATTCTTCTCTCCATGGTTTTTTGATTTTCCTTTTAACCCCATATTCATCTTCTTGTTAAAACCATGAGATTGATATATAACTCCAACCTCCATTTCAACTTTGATAACACAACACATAATCTCTTAATAGCTACCAAAGTATCTTATGGAAAACTCCATTTAGAGACTTGGATTTAAGCCATTGAAGAACCTACCAACCTTAATTTCTGGTTGGATGATAATTCCAGAAGCATACCTCACAAGTCTTGTGAAATTAGCCTCATAGGCACCGAAAAATTTACCATCCTTTTGCTTCAACTCAAGGAACTCCTTTTCCATCTTTGTATGAAGAACACAAGGAAATTAATTATTGAAGAATAAGTTATTGAACTCATCCCAATCCATGGATACAATTTCATCTTACTTCCTCATATTCTTGATTAGAGTCCACCACTTTTCTACTTGACCTTATAATCGATAAATAGTCAGAATAAATTTCTCATGATCCGAACACTGGAGAACAGAGAATATTTTTCAGTGGTACTAATCCAGTGTTCAACAAAAAATGGATTATAAGACCCACTAAAAGAAGGTGGATGTTGCCTCATAAAGGAATAAACAAAATGTTGTTCCCACCTTTTATTATTTGGAATTTCATTATGATTCATACCTTGAGAAAAATGTGTGAGCATAACAATGAGGTTTTTCATTCCAGATCCCAAAGCATTCATATCCTCAGGAGAAAAATCATTTCATTATCCCTCACAATCACCATTAATGCATTTCCTTTGGGTTATATCCATTTAATAAATCCAAAAAACATAATGTAAGAAACAATTATCATAGAGAGGAACCACATAATCATGAAAAGTTGACTTATAGGATGTCTAAATTATGACACATTACTTAATCTATGAAACCTTAGGTTTATCCTAGTTTATCCATAGCCAGATTCTATTTAAATACTTTATTATGATTTTTGAAGAGTTTGTGAATTCCCAAAGCATATCCCCCCAGAGTGTCAAACCGGGTATGCAACAAGGCCAATTGTCATGTACCAGATTACCTCGATTCAGGACCAAAACATCTTGTCAGAGTTTTTAATCCTAGTTACATCTGTTCCAGAGCCACATAAACTTGTAATATCTAGACAAGGATGTATTTCTAGGAAACCAATCACTCAATAATTTACAAAAATTCCATGATATTTTCCTAAATTTCAACTAATACTTATACTTATCCTTAGAGACACCCCTAGACATATCATTAGAAATATACCTAGGGATCTCACTAAAGTTTTCTCATCCTAGTTTCTAAAGGTTGACTAAACCTTTCCTTTGATACCAACCATAGAGACCCAAGCTTAACATACATGGATATTACACCATTTCCGATGAATATTTAGTACATTATAATAGCACATGCCTAATGACCATAATAGTTTAGTGTCTTTGGAAACTTAGAAACAAAATCTTCTATCCTAGTGAAAGATCTTCAACATATCCCATAAAGATCTCCACCTTTAGTACTTCTACCTAAAACGTTTCTTCATAACCTAGGGAAAGGAAATATAAAAAGGGGTGAGTTCATATGCTCAGTAAGGGAAAATAAAGGAAATATATAATCATATCATAAACAAGGGGTATGTAATTTGAGCATAACATTTGAAGTTTATACCCTTTATATTAGAGATCATAATAAAGATTAGAAATTCATAAGACATGGATCATAATAGAATTAAGATCATAAGTCATGAAAGAATAACATAGGAATAAAACATGGAATTTGTGGCATACATATAAGAATATAAAATTTTATTTTAAGGATACCTACCAAGACCTTTATAACATGTTAGGATAGGGCTACAACCCATGTACCTGCTTTGGACTTGGGCTAACAACCTTTTTACCTCTTAATTTTAGGCTTGGGATACAAAACATATACCTTCTTATTTTCGAGATTGGGCTATAACCCGTGTACCCTCTTACTTTTAGGCTTGGGTTAAAACCCATGTACCTTCTTGTTTTTGAGCTTGGGATACAACCCATATACCCTAGTCTTGGGATAAAACCCATATACCTTATTGTTTTTGGGATTGGGCTACAACTCATGTACCCTCTGAGCTCATATACAACTTATCATTAACTAATTCACTGGAGGGAGATATAATCACCACCCATCTCATAATAAAATCATTCATACATGTTTTACAAGATAATAAAGCTTTATCATATCATGACTCATAAAAAGAGATAGGTTTTATAAACATAAAATCATAACCCATGATATGAAATGGGTATCATTAATATTTCATCACATAATAACCTATGAAAAGAGATATGTTTCATAATCACTTCAAGAAAGTATAACCTGTGAAAAGAAGAAGGTTTCAAAAGCATAAATGGAAGTGAAACGGGTGTCTTAAGCATCCTTCCATAAAAACATAAATCATTCAATAAAGAATATGAATGGAACCTTTGGATATTTTCCTAGAAGGGCATGAGTAACATCAATGAATTTTATCTTAAATGGAAAATAGTTTGTAATATATTTCAAAAATGTTTATTTAGGATAATATACTTTCTTCTTTTAAAAAGGATTTTTAATACATAAAACCATTTGAAAATAATTTTCTTAAAAAATACCTTAAAAACTTATAAAGAATACATGAAATCATTTTGAAAAGCTTTTTCCTTGAAAACTTGTAAATAAGATTCAAAACTTTTTAAAAACCTTTTTCTTTGAAAACACTTTGAAAACATATAAATAAAGATTTAAAATGTTTTTAAAACCTTTTTACTTCAAAGAATATAAAAGGATCTTGATTTTTTTTTGAAAACCAATTCTTTTAAAATACTTTGAAAACTTATAAATAAAGCTTGAAAACATTTTGGAAACAATTTTACTTGAAAAATTACAAAAGAAGGTTAAAAATATTTTTAAAAAAATTTCCTTGAAAGTAACTTTAAAAAACATTTTCTTAAAAATTAACCTTTTAAAAATAAAAATAAATCTTTAAATAAATTACGATAGGTAAATCTGTACATGTTGTACGAGGTAAAAAGAAAATTCCTTTTACATAGTAAAAAGGTTAGAAATAGCCTTATTCAAAAAGGGACAAGAAGATTCCATTGAAGATATTGGTAAAATAAAAAAATGGTAAAAATATATTTTAAATATTAAAGTATAATGGTACAATATTCTTGGAAAAACGTTTTTTTAAAAATGGGTTTGAAGGAACATAGATATCCAAACAAAGAGAGGGTATAGTCAGACTTTCTTGAAAACACTTTATTAACTCTCTTATGTACCAAAGAGTGGAATAAATAGCACCAATATATGAATAAATAATTAATAACTACAGGATAAGAAAATTCATGAATGTTCTTGAGATATGGATCATAATATTTCATCAAAGTAAGCATAAACATAAGTAACATTGAAAAGCGAGGAGATTGTCTCAATAAACTCTTATAACTTGGTAAATTGGGATCATACTCTCCATGTAAGAAATGGAAATTAAATGAAACTTAAAATTTCATGAAAATAAGTAAATTCATGATATAAAATGTAAAATTTAATTATATACACCTCAAAAGATAATTTAGGTTCATAAAAAAACATGAGTCTCAAAGAAGGAAAATTGAGACAAAACTATTTAACCGATTTGGTAAATTTTGAAAATTAATCCCCATGAAAGAAAGATAATAAAATGGATATTTGAATAACCATAAATTTAATTATAATATAAATATAATACAATAATGGTTAGTATATACACCACATAAAAGGAATGAGTGGCGAACATATCACATATCTCACGGAAATAAAAAATGAGATGAAATCCCCTTATCTTGTGTCTTGAATCTCATCATAGTCATTCAAAACTCCTATATAATATATATTAATTTATTATATATATATATAAAATAACCATATTATTACTTATAATACCATATATGGTTTGATTATGTATTTATATTACCTTCTTGTTAACAATTATATGTTAAGGTTTCACTTCAGGTAATATCCGTTTTGTTTTTCGCTTGTGTCTTAATTTATTATAACTTTGGTCCTTATATTTATATCATGATATCCAAAATATAAACCATGGAAATATAATTTATATTAAGTATATGTGTATTATAATAATCCATATAAGTATGAAATGAAAAACACTATTCATGGAGACGGTAAGCCGTATATACTCATGAACGCTATTTTTGTTTAATTGTCATGTTGAAAGAAAGAAAGTAAAAGACATATATATATATATATCATTATTATAGTAGATTTATTATATCATACATATCATATATATCATATATATTCACTAAATCAACCCTTAGTAAATTCCATGTTGTGCATGAAAGAATCACATTTCTTTGAGGGGGCGGTAGTCTACACTTCCTCAAATGAAATTATCGTATTAACAAAAAATGAAAAGTATAAAGATATAAGTTGTAAAATAATTAAATAAGATTAAAGAAACAATAAATATAATATATAATATATATAAACATATTTTCCATAATAATTTTCACCATGAGAGGTAGTAAAGTAAACATGAACAATCATCGTTTAGTGAGGCGGTAGTTTTCCATATACATAAATAGTATGTTCGTTACCCATTAAATGGAGGTGTGTGTAAGTGTAGGTCAAATAATTTTCATAAAAAAATACTAGTATATTGAAGAAATTTTTTTTATACAAGAATGGAATAAAGATATTGGATGGGGTGGAGAAGGAAAATAAAAGGATCTTGAGAGAAGATGTCACCTCTTAATCGGGTAACTCATTTTGGTTTGTGA
The DNA here is from genome assembly GCA_963277665.1 of Viscum album. NCBI lineage: Eukaryota > Viridiplantae > Streptophyta > Magnoliopsida > Santalales > Viscaceae > Viscum > Viscum album. The sequence continues at coordinate 46,421,834 of OY728122.1, forward strand.
CAAAAGGCCTTCTTAGATTTATTTATTCCAAAATTAAGGAATCATGGAGGAATTAAGGGATTTTGGGAAGTTTATTGGACATATATTGGCCGAACATAAGTGGTTTTATAGGTGTGAAGAAGAGGGATAGGTGGTTGTCTTTTATAGGGAAGGGAAAGGACTTACTTGGTATTTTTGAAAACAAGTTAGGTATACCCATATTTTTACCTAAGAAAAGTCATAAAAAACCAAAAAAACTCAATAATGAAAGTTTAATGTCTGAATAATGGCCATCCAATGGGTTCTGTATAAGTTTATAAGTCATTTTTGTCTTAAATTTAAGGTTTAGTCCTTAGTTAAGCTTAATTTTACCTTAATCGATGTAATTAATTTTAATTACTTTCACTAATATTTTTTTTTCAAAACTAAGTTGAACTTATTATAAATTATAAATTATTATGATTATAAACATGGAATCAATTTTTTGAAATTATAATCATATAAGTGGTAGAAATTTATTTAAAATTAATCATGCAGTCAGGTCGACAATGCGAGTTTTTAATATAAAAACATTTAAAAGTTTGTTAAGTTTTTATACCCAATTTTAAAGTGAAATTAATATAAATGACCTATATTATATTAATTGATAAAAATATTATCTAATTAAACTTTGAAATCAATTTTATAAAATAAATTAGATGAAAAAGAAGTTTTGAACTAAAATTCAGTATTTTTAACTATTCATTAAAAAATGAAACCTTATAGAAAAATACCAAAAAATTATCTAGACCTATTTTTTATATTTATATTTCAAAGATGAAGTTTATTTTTAAACATTAAGTATTTAAAAGTTCCAAAATTTAGATTTAAAATGTGTTTTACATTAAAATGTGGTAAAACTACCTTTATAAAAAAATATAGATTTTTATGCATAAAATTGGGTTTGTTCTTATCTTATGTCTATATAATCTATTGGATGGATATAAAAAATATTTTATTGAATATATAAAATATATATTACATTAAAATCACTCACTATTTTTAATTAATTATATTTATTAGGATAAAATAGCTTTGTGACTATAAAAACAATAATATTTTCCTTTATATTTAATTGATTTTCATATTTGTTTATAATTAATTTGTAACCTATGAATTAATCTTATATTTTTGTAAAATATATATTTTCATAAATTATTTAATACTATTCATAATATGTAATTTATCATCTAGTTTATATCTTATTATTTTAAATAATAACATTTTAATGATATACTATTGTTCGGTAAAAATCGGTCATGCGAGTTATGCAAGCCAACGAGTAAAGTCATTGTTACGTACAACGCAAGCTAACCTCGGTGTTATAAATAGATAAAGTTAAAATTTATGTTGTTTTTAGTGCATGATTATATTTTTGTTTCATATAATTCAAGCCAAATATATTTCTTTAATATAAAATAAACTGTTTTTAGTGTTGCGTGAAATGCAAAATATCAAAAAGATTAAATTAATTCGAAAAAAATAATTCACAAAATCTCGGGGTGTTAAATTTATTCACACAATTTTCAAAAGATTCTAATTTCATTATCCCCTTATTCTACTTTGGTCATTTATATTTCTCATGGTTCTTACCTGACCTCTTCTTCTCTTTATTTTCATTGAAGATGTAGAATCTACAGAATTCCTTCTCTATTTTGATGGCACATAACACTAATTCATCACATGATAAAAAAGTATAAGAGTCCAATTCACTTAAAATACTTGGCTTAATACCTTCAAATAAATTATCAATATTACTTCCCAAATAACATATGTAATTATTATTATACCCAGCTACTCTTGTAAAGGTAGCCTCATACTCTACAATACCCTCTTCTTATTTTTTCTTTAAGCTAAGTAATTTTCTCTTCATTTCAATTCATTGATCAAGAGGGAAATATTTTTCAAAGAATGTTTCTTTAAAATATCTACATTACAAGTGTTATATTTCATATTCCTCTCTAGTATTCAGGATCAATGACCAATATTGATCAACATCACCCTTGAGACAATATATTTCTAATACTACCTTTTCATTTTCATCTCATCTCAATGATATAAATATCTTTTCAAAAGACTTGATCCATTGATCATTTACCACTGGATTAGCATTTCCACTAAAATATGGAGTCTTTTGTTATATAAAATGATTTAATATAGGTGTATTATGTCATGTAACATCACGTTTCTCCATATGTGCAAGGATATTAGACATAACATGGGTCAGCTTCCCTAGTATAGTTATGATCTATTTATCTCCAATGCCAACTATATTGGATTATTACAGGGGAAAATCCCTACATTTACAACAAGTATTGATTTTATTTCTTCTATTAAGCACCTGGTCTCACCCAAATTTACCCAAGTTCTAAGGGTTAAGCGGTCGCTTGTAGTATAGCTTGGGTTGTTGAATCCTCAGAGACCTAAGACGAACCTATAGACACACAATATAAAGAGATGGATTTTTGGATACGAAGAGGCCAAATTGGGTTGATTTTAGATGGGTTTAAATGAACAATAACTGGTATATGTGAATTCAATTTATGGTAAAGGGTTGATCCTAGGTTATTACAAGGGATGGATTGGATGAAATTCTATTTTTAACAATTTTAATTTCATTAACTCCAGCAAGATTTATTCAATAAATTCAAACAAACCTCATCACTAACTGGTTAAAAACCTTCAAAAATTCATGCTAATAACCTATACACTTGTAAGATCATTTTCATGATCACTAAAAGGTAAAGGATCTTATTAGCAGATAAAAGTGGGGTGATAAAATTCAATAAGGAAGAGGAAAAGAGAAAATCATTGAATAAAAAAACCCAAATAAAATAAATTAATAAACATTTATAGAGTGAGAAATAACATCCATTACAACCCTTTTCTACTCCCTTGGATCAACCCATAAAAGTGTTATCCCTCCATTGATGACATGTTCTCAATGAAAGTGGGAAGTAAACTCACGAGGGTGGAATTAAAGAAGTAAAAAAGACCAAATAATGATCACTCCACCATTGTGTGATAATTTCAAAAGGTTTGGTGTTAATAAATTCACAAATTAAGGCAAAGGTATCAATGTGATATAAAGACTAATAGAATAATAATAGAATAATAATAGAATAATAATATAATAATAAATTTTATTAAATACTAAGGTGATTCGAACAATTTATATGAGAAAGAAGAACATTACAAAGACAAATCGACATAATAACATTACAATGAAACAAATCACAAGAGATGATCAAATACTTAAACACCACTACCTTAAATAGAGATTTTTGAATCCTTGGGTCGAGCCCCCGTCTATCCAAGTCTCCTCAATTAATGGTGGTAGGCCAGGGTGGGTTGAAAGTTAATGGAGTAGACTTTTCCACCCTTGATAAAAAAATTGATCAAACTTGCATGCCTCCGACAGATGTGTCCAAAAGAGAATCTATATGGACGAATTTGGGTGGTCCATAGAAGAAAAAAATTAATATACAGATGTCCCCTAATATCTTGTAAAATACCAGATAAAATAGAATTATTTTTTTCGAGATATGATCTAAATGGTGGGATGTTTTTCTAGGCCGTAGAATCTGTCCCATAATTTCATCTTCACCTTGGGCCACCTATAAATTCATCAAAACATACAAATTATCTTGGTGAACTATTGAATTAAATTTCAACCATGATTTAATCTATCTTTAATTCAATTTTTAGAATTATTGGGCTTGAATATTGGCCGATACAATACTTTAATTGGGCTGTTTTCCAGTTCACTTCGCCTAGAATGTTGTTGGTTCAAATCCCACTTTGGTGGTCTTCCAAATAGAATCTTCAAGTGTCCAAAAATAATTAATTGTTTTTTATAGCATGGGATACCTGAAAATAAAATATGAAAATAAAATCAATAACATTTTCTGTTTTATTAGGTGTTCAAATATGTACCAAGTAATAGTGAACTTTAACAAAGAATTACAATCATAATGTGAAATAATGTTCAAATTGAAAAATACACTAAAAATAGTGTTTATAAATAATTAAGAACATGAATATTATAATATAAACAATGAATATTATCCTCTTTTAGTGGCTGATAACACACCCAACTTGAGTTTTTATAGTCTTGAGAAAAATATATCTCAAAGATATGAAAATAGAATTCCCTTTTCCAAAAACATTTTAATACACATTGCTCACCCAAAGACCTCATACCAAAAAATTATGAAACCAATAAAAATAATTTAAAAAAAAGATATGTCCAGAGGCATATCCCAAGACCAAGACCATTTCTTTGTTCAAATTCATCGCCACATTTCATCCAATTTCAATTAAGCATGATGAAGTGTTATGCGTCACAATAGACATGGGGGTTCATCTTTATTTAAGGGAGAAAAGATGTAAGTGATAGGTGGAATTGCATTTTAATATTAAGATGAGTATTTATATTTTTTTATTTATATTTTGTTTTTTTGTTGTAATTTTTCCATGTTAATTGAAATTGAACTCAATCGAGTCAACCCATGTAGCAAGACTTTGTCGATGACTCCCAGGTTCAAAGACATTAGGGAGCCAAGTGAAGCTCACATACTCGGGCATCATCTCGAGTTTACTCAATCAAAAAAAAAAAAAAAATTAAAATTACAAAAAATAGAGATAAAATTCCCAACTCTGGGCTATAGAACTATAGATTCACGATCTCCATGTACTGAAATCCACACATTAGGTCAATCCATTGCTCTATGCACAATTTATTTTTTTTGTCTTGATTTTTTTTTGATTTTTTTGAATACTCATGTTAAAAGTAAAATGATCACCAAACCTATGCCATTTATTATAGGACCCCAAGAACTTAAACTAATACCCCACAATCTAGAGTATGCACATTGTGTTTTTTTATTAAATAGATGAAAATATAAACAGTGAAAAATCACATCGAACAACCGAACTTTCCAAAATCTATGCACATGAACTTAAACTTGCATTAAAATAAAAATAAAGGCATGGAAAATTATTTGATATTCAGTTTTAAAGTTTAAAATTTGTATTATCTTGTTCAAGGTTTAAGGAATTTTTCTTTCCATGCATTTTTTTAAAACATTTTTTTACACACAAAATCTATTTTTATTTCCCCTCCCCCCAAACTTAAAATAACACTGTCCCTAGTGTTTAAAGAAAATAAAATTCAAAAGTGAGTAGAGGTAGATAATATGAGTTCTAAAATAAATTTGAAAATTAGAATCATGAAATGAATTCACATGGTTTTTTAATTTGAAGTTCATGATGCTCCTGATTACTCCTTTTATCTTCATATCACTTGGAGAAGCCTCATCAATTATGATATTTTATGTTTGTACACCTGTGATTTGCCTAAAAATCCATCAATATTAGCATCCCTTGAATATTATACCCTAACATAATTAGAAAACAATAGGAACCCTTTGAGGTTCCTTTAACAAAAATAACACAAAATAAAATCAATGTAGAAGCCGGGTTGCCTTCCGAAAAGTGCTTAGTTTAATATTGTTAGCTGGACATGAACCCCCAACTTACCCAATACCAGATTTCAGCATCTTAATGATTAAATTTTTCACCACTTCTATTAGATCATGATTGATTATCCATTGGGTTTGGAAGTAAGGTTTGAAAATTGATTCAATAAAAATCGTATAGGTCCCAGTGAAAAGGTTAATTCCATGAATATCGAAAAGGGTCCATCCAATTTCTTTCCTAATATTTCTTAAGACAAAAAGGATAATTTTCTTATCATTATCATTGAGAGAGGGTTAAATGAAAATTGAAAGTCTTTTTTATCCCCTATGATAAAATATTTGGGAGAGGAAGGGTGGACCATGAGTTTGAGATTGGGCTGGCTAACACTTTTATAAATAGGTTGAGACTTTGAATCAAAATCAATTTCATTTTAAAAATTTCTCAACAGAATTAGTTCCTTTGTAACACAATATTGAACCACTAAATTGGAATTATCAGTTTTAGTAATGGATGTAGACTTGAAGTATTTTATTTCTCCCAATGTTTTAGTGATTGGTGTTTCTAAAAAATCACTAATAGAGCTATAATCCAGACACTCAATCCATGATGTAAAATTATCCTCTTTTGAATACAAAAAATCATTTTTCTCTTGATTTAAACAACCACAAACAATCCCTTCACGTTCTTCAGGTCTCTTAGATTTGAAGGATGTTTCTTTAGAATTTTCATGAGAAGTTTGTGTGTAATAATATTCTTCTATGAATGATAAGGAATGGAAAACCTGACTAGGAATGAGTTCCATAACCATTTCAATGATTTGTAGTTATACTCTCAAGGATGAAACCTCAAAATTCATTCTCTCCATTTGTTTACACAATTTCTCAAGTAATGGTTATGGATCAGTATGGGAAAGGGGTTGAAACAGATGGTCTATTACAGGAGGATAATTAAGTTTTTTGACTTGCACATGAGGATGTTCAGATTGGCTTTGTGGGGATTGAAACTCATCATATGTTGGAATGTTTTATGGAGAAAATGAGTTCAAAAAATTTAGCTGATTATGTTTTTGATTATCCCACCAATAAAAACTAGGATGGTCATTATACATCTCACTTGGTATGGGGTAGTCAAAGTAGGGAGATGTTCCCCATATTTGGATTTGTTCAAAAGGGATTTCCATTGGAGTGAAATCAAGGATGAGAATAGATACGTGGGGTGATAAAAGGATGGTAGTCTCTAATATAACATACTTAGGTCCCCAAAAACAGTGCCAAAATTTGGTCCCTCCCAAATTTACCCAAGTTCTAAGGGTTAAGTGGCTGCTTGTAGTGTATCTTGGGTTGTAGAATCCTCAGAGACCTAAGAAGAACCTATAGACACACAATCTAAAGAGATGGATTTTTGGCTATGAAGTGGCCAACTTGGGTTGATTTTAGATGGGTTTAAATGAACACTAACAGGTCTATGTGAATTCAATTTATGAGAAAGGGTTGATCCTAGGTTATTACAAGGGATGGATTGGATGAAATTATTTTTTTAACAATTTTAATTTCATTAACTCGAGCAAGATTCATTCAATGAATTCAAAATAACCTCATCACTTACTGGTAAAAAACCTTCACAAACACATTATAATCACCTATACACTTTTAGGATCATTTTCATGAGCACTCTAAGGTAAAGGATCTTATTATCACATAAAAGTGGGGTGATAAAATTCAATAAGGAAGAGGAATATAAAAAATCATTGAATAAAAAAACTCAAATAAAAGAAATTAATAAACATTTATAGAGTGAGAAATAAAATCCAATCCAGACCCTTACTAATACCTTAGATGAACCCATAAAAGGGTTATCCCTCCATTGATAACACGTTCTCAATGGAAGTGGGAAGTAGACTCATGGGGGTGGAATTGAAGAAGTAAAAAACAACAAAATAACGATCACTCCACCATTGTGTGAAGAATTTCACAAGGTTTGGTGTGAATAAGTTCACACCTTGGGGAAACAGTATCAACGTGATATGAATAATAATATAATAATAATATAAGAAGAAATTTTATTAAAAACTAAGGTGATTTGAACAATTTATATGAGAAAGAAGAACATTACAAAGACAAATCGGAATAATAACATTACAATGAAAAAAAGCACAAGATATGATCAAATCCTTAGCCACTACTAACTTAAATAGTGATTTTGGAATCCTTGGGTCAATCCCCCATCTTTCCAAGTCTCCTAAATTAATGATGGTAGGTCAAGGTGGGTGTAAATTTAATGGAGAGTAGACTTTTCCACCCTTGACAAAAAAAATGATCAAACTTACATGCCTCCTAAAGATGTGTCAAAACGAACATCTAGATGGAATAATTTGGGTGGGACATATAAGATAAAAATTAAGATAAGGATGTCCCCCAATATCCTATAAAATATCACACAAAATGAATTTTTTTGCGAGATATGATTGAAATGGTGGGATGTTTTTCCGGGCCGCAGAATCTGGCCCAAAATTTCATCTTCAAATTGGGCCACATAGAACTCCATAAAAATATCCAAATTATCTTGGGAAAATGTTTAATGAAAATTTACCCATGATTTCCTCTATCTTTAGTTCAATTTTTAGAATTATTGGGCTTGAATATTGGCTGATACAATACTTTTATTGGAATGTTGTGTAGTTCACTTCGCCCAGAATATTGTTGGTTCATGGACCACTTTGGTGGTATTCCAAATAGAATCTTCAAGTTCCCCAAAAGCATGAATTTTTCCTTATAGAATGGGAGACCTAAAAATAAAATATTAAAATAAAATCAAGACCATTTTTTGTTTTAGTAGGTGTTCAAACATTAATCAATTAATAATGAAATTTAACAAAGAATTACAATCATAATGTGAAATAATGTTCAAATTGAAAAATTAACTAAAAATGGTGTTTATAAATAATGAAGCACATAAATATTATAATATAAACAACTAATATTAGTCTCTTTTAGTGGATAATCACACTCCCAACTTGAGTTTTTCTTGTCCCAAGCAAAATATATCTAAAAAATATGAAATTCAAATTCTCTTTTCCAAATTTTTTTTAATACACATTGCTCACCCAAAGACCTCATACCAAAAAATTATGAAACCCATAAAAATCATTTTAAAAAAATCTAGGTCCATAGTCATATCCCAATCCCATTCCTTTGTTCAAATTCCTCGCCACATTTCATCTAATTTCAACTAAGAATGATGAAGTGTTATGTGTCACAATAGACATGAGGGTTCATATTTATTCATGGGAGAAAAGATGGAAGCTCTAGGTGGAATTACATTTTAATATTAAGATGATTATTTCTATTTTTTATTTTATTTTTTTGTTTTTTTGTTTCAATTTTTCCATGATAATTGAAATTAAACTCAATCGAGTCAACCCATGTAGTAAGACTTTTCCGATGACTACCAGGCTCAAAGATCTTAGGGAACCAAGTGAAGCTCACATAATCAGGAATAATATTGAGTTTAATCAATAAAAAACAAATTAAAATTACCAAAAATAGAGATAAAATTCACAAATCTGGCCCAAAAAACTATGAATTCACGATATCCAAGTTCTGAAAGCCACACATTAGGTTAATACATTGCTATACGCATAGTTGATTGTTTTTGTCTTGATTTTTTTTTTGATTTTTTGAATACTCATGTTAAAATTAAAATGATCACAAAAAATATGAAATTTATTATTGGACCCCAATAATTAAAATTAATACCCCACAATCCAGAGGATGTGCATTGTGTTTTTTTGTTATTAAACAGATGAAAATATAAATGGTGAAAAATCACATTGGACAACCGCAATTTCCAAAATCTATGTGCATGAACTTAAAATTGAATTAAAATAAAAATCAAGGAATGAAAAATTATTTTATATTTAGTTTAAAACTTTAAAATGTGTATTATCATGTTCAAGGTTTAAGGAATTTTTCCTTCCATGCATTTTTTTTCAAAACATTTTTTTTCACACAAAATCAATTTTTATTTCACCTCCCCCAAACTTAAAATAAAACTGTCCCTAGTGTTTAAAGAAATGAAAATTAAAAAGGGGGTAGAGGTAGATAATATGAGTTCGAAAATAAATTTGAAAATTAGAATCATGGAATGAAGTCACCTGGTTTTTGAAGTTGAAATTCATGACAGTTCTGATTACTCCTTTTATCTCCATGTCACTTGGAGAATCCTCATCAATGATGATAATTTATGTTTGTACACCTGTGATTTTCCTAAAAATACATCAATATCATAAGCCCCTTAATATTATACACCAAAATAATTAGAACACAATGGGAACCCCTTGAGGTTACTTTAACAAAAATAACACAAAAACAAGAAGAAAAAAAAATCAACACAGAAGCTGGGTTGCCTCCCAGAAAGCGCTTAGTTTAATGTCATTATCTCAACATAAACCCCCAAACTTACCCAATAACAACTTTCAGAATATTAATGATTAAATTTTTCACCACTTATATTATACCATGATTGATTCTCCATTGGGGTTGGCAGAAAGGTTTGGAAATTGATTCAAGAAAAATCATATAGGTCCTAGTGAAAATGTTAATTCCATGAATAACAAAAGGGGTCCATCAAATTGATTTCCTAACCTTGATTAAAAAATCAAATATAATTTTCTTATAATTAGAATTTATAGAGGGTGAAATGAAAGTTGGAAGTTTTTTATTATCCCCTATGATGGAATACTTGGGAGAGGATGGGTGGACCATGAGTTTGAGATTGGGCTGGATAAAACTTTTACACACAGGTTGAGACTTTGAATCAAAATCAATTTCATTTTCAAAATTTCTCAATAGAATTGTTTCCTTTATAACACAATATTGAACCACTGAATTGGAATTATCAGTTTTATTAATGTATGTAGACTTGAAGTTTTTTATTTCTCCCAATGGTTCAGTGATTGGTGTTTATAAAAAATCACCAACAGAGCTATAATCCAAACACTCAATCCATAATGTCAAATTATCCTATTTTGAATACAAAAAATCAGTTTCCTATTTATTTAAACAACTATAAACAATTCCTTTATGTTCTTCAGGTCTCTTAGATTCAAAGTATGCTTGTTTATCATTTTCATGAGAAGTTTGTGTGTAATAATATTCTTCTATGAATGATAAGGAATGGACAACCTAACTGGGAATGGGTTCCATAACCATTTCAATTATTTTTAGTTCTAATCTAAAGGATGAAACCTCAGAAGTCATTATCTCCATTTTTTGACACAAATTTTCAAGTAATGGTTGTGGATCAGGATGGGCAAGTGGTTTATACAGATGGTCTATTATATGAGGATAATTAAGTTGTTTGAATTGTACAGGAGGATGTTCAGATTAGATTTGTGGGGATTGAAATTCATTATATGTTGGAATTTTTTATGGAGAATATGAGTTAAAAAAATTTGGTTGATTATGTTATTTATTATCCCACCAATAGAAACTAGGATGGTCATTATACATCTCACTTGTCCTGGGGTAGTCAAAGTTGGGAGATGTTCCCCATGTTTGGATTGTTTCAAAATGGATTTCCATAGGAATGAAATAGAGGATGAGAATAGATAAGTGGGGAGAGAAAAGGATGGAAGTGTCTAAGATAAATTACTTAGGTCCCCATAAACAGTGCCAAAATTTGGTCTCACCCAAATTTACCCAAGTTCAAAGGGTTAAGCGGTCACTTGCAGTGTAGCTTGGGTTGTAGAATCCTCAGAGACGTAAGAAGAACCTATAGACACACAATATAAATAGATGGATTTTTGGTTATGAAGTGGCCAAATTGGGTTTATTTTAGGTGGGTTTAAATGAACACTAATAGGTCTATGTGAATTAAATTTATGAGAAAGGGTTGTTCCTAGGTTATTACAAGGGATGGATTGGATGAAATTATTTTTTTAACAATTTCAATTTCATTAACTCGAGCAAGATTTATTCAATGAGTTCAAAATAACCTCATAAATTATTGTTTAAAAACCTTAAAAAACACATTATAATCACCTATACACTTATAGGATCATTTTCATGAGAAATACAAAGTAAAGGATCTTATTAGCACATAAAAATGGGACGATAAAATTCAATAAGGAAGAGGAAGAGATAAAATCATTGAATAAAAAAAACTCAAATAAAATAAATTAATAACATTTATAGTGTGATAAATAACATAAAATACATCCCCTTTCTACTCCCTTGGATCAAACCATAAAAGGTTTATCCCTCCATTGGTGACATGTTCTCAATGGAAGCGGAAAATAGACTCATGAGGGTGGAATTGAAGAAGTAAAAACAACAAAATAACGACCACTACACCGTTGTGTGAAGAATTTCAAAAGGGTTGGTGTCAATAAGTTCAAACCTTGAGGAAAAGGTATCAAAGTGATATGAATAATATTATAATAAGAATATAAGAAGAACTTTTATTAAAAAATAAGGTGATTCGAACAATTTTCATGAGAAAGAAGAATGTTACAAAGACAAATCGGCATAATAAAATTACAATGAAACAATACACAAGTGATGATCAATTAATTCACCAATAATGACTTAAATATGGATTTTTTAATCCTTGGGTCGAGCCCCCATCTGTCAAAGTCTCCTAAATTAATGGTAGTAGGACATGGTGGGTGTAAAGTTAATGGAGAGTAGACTTTTCCACCCTTGATAAAAAAACCGAGCCAACTTGTATACGACATAGAAAATAATCATATCCATGATGGATATTTAAGAGAAATAAAATTTTCAATTAATTATGATCATAAATAAATAAAAGGGGTAGTATATGAACCATATAAAATAATTTAGGTTCATAATATGAAAATATGCCTCAATGAAGTGAAATTGAGACGAAGTCCCTTACCTTATGCTTCCCTTTACTAGTGTGTACTTTAACCTCCTATATAATAGTTTAAAAAATGTTATTAATTTATTAATAAACCATATTCATAGTTATAATACCTTATATTATCCTTTTATGACATATTATCACCCATTCGTTTAATAATATTTCACCATTTTCATTGTTTCAGGTGTTAATTGCCTTGTCTTCTTATGCAGATTTTTTCATGAACTTCCCAGTTCTTTTGAATAGGATATAAATAAATCATCTTCATAATTATTTTAATTTTATAAATATAATATTTAATCATTAAATATAGTTTTATAACCATTCTTGAATTTTGAACGTGGAAAATGTATTGCATCGTATCGTGCAGATGGTAGGTCGTAGTTTTACATGAGCGATGATATAATTTTATTAATGAGTGAAAATACAATGAAGTGGGTAATATATTAATTATCCAAAATCAATATAATTTCATAATTATTATATATATTCACTATATCCATCATTATAACAATTCCTGTAAAGTGGTGATTAAAAACAAATTAAACCACTGTGTGGTGACGGTAAGTTGTACCTACACACGTACAATGCCTTTTTTTCTTCTTAAGATAGATAAAAGGTAGAGTATAGTTGTTTATTAATCATAATAACATATCCTTATAGGTGATAATGTATTTATTAATCAATTATTATAATAATTCATGAATAGGAAGTAGAAGAAGAAATAATTTTGAAAGAGTCAGTAAAGATGATTACCTCTTCTACGAAGGGGCTCCTTTATAACTTCTCTTAAGGGAACTAGGGTAGGTATTTTTGAAGGACCAAAACCTCCATAACTTAACTAAGGATGTTTATAATATAAAAGGGAAGATTTTTTTTCAAGATATATGGCTCAAAGTGGTGTAAAGAAGTTAAGTAGGAGGTTCCATTTTATAATTGAGGTGATGTGAACTTTTGGAATTTATCAAAAGATTAAATTATAATAAATTCATTTATAATTCCAAATGCCTCCAAATTGAAAGTGGTTAGAAGATAATACAGGATAGAGTTTTAATCACATAAACAAATATAATTTAAACAAGTTTATTTGTCATGTTAAATCGTACATTTTTTATTAACCCCTTGCTTAATTATTTTTGACCTTAACTATGGTAAGCATTATTTTAATTATAAAGGCTTAATAATGTTACTATAAATGTAAAAATGACTCATAAATGGAAAATTTATGATGTTTTAAACTATATTCCATTCAAAAGGCTGAATATAATATTTTTATTAATTTTAAATAATTTAATAAATGATTATTTTGATAAATTATCATTGATGTCAATTTTGTCACTATTTATTTAATTTGACTTCAAATACATCAATAAAAAATGGTGAATTCGAATATAAAGATTTAATTTTTTTAATATATCCTATAGATATATAAAATTACATATACAAATTTAATCATCCAAAATATATCAAAATTAATATTTTAAAGATCAATTATATTATTTTTCTTTTAATTAAATAAATACTTTTTTAGAATTGTAGAAGCATTTAGGGTAATTATATAATTTATAAAAATTAAAAAATACATTTTTATAATGAAAATAATTTCATTAAGCACAAAAAAACATTTATTTTCATTCATATTTTAATTTTTCCCACGTATACACAAAAAAAGATATTAAAAACAAAGAGAGTGGCATTTTGTAACTATCTTTGATTTAAATAATATATAAGTCATTTTCATGGAAAAATGTCCATTAAATAACTAAAATTAGATCCTTAGATGATAATTTTCGAATCATATTTATAAAATAAGAATTATGATGAATAATTATGTCCTTATCACTCAGATTTAACCTAATTTAATCCAATTTACCCTTTACCGAGGTGATAAATTTTACCACAATTACTATTCATTTTGACAAAAAATAAAAGGCACATATTTACTAAATCTGGAACTTATAAATCCAAATTTTAAATCCATTTTAAAAAAATTAAAAATACATAATTTGGATAATTTAATTTAATATTAATCTCTGAAAATGAAATGAAAAACAATTTTCTTGAAAAAATGTTTTTTATGCCAAAAAATGTACTTATACAAAAATAAGGTATAAGAATTATTAAAATGTAATTAATTAGATTATATATATCTAAATAGTACTTATTTTAATTTTATATCAAATTAAAATAATAAATATAGTTTTTAATATAAATAAAATAATAGTTTTATAAAAATTGTTATTTTCACTATTCACTAGAAAATTTGTATTTTCAAAAAATTCACAAAAATTTACCATAAAATAATTTTAAAATGTTCATTTAAAAAATGATATTAGTATTATAAAATAAATTTTATATAAGTTCCAAAAATTTATTATAATATTTACTTATAAAAACCAATAAAACCATTTTGAAGAAAATGTATTTTTGAAGAATAAATGACTTTAAAAATTATGTGCTTATTTACTAAGAATTAATAAATATGAACTTCATATATATTTCATAATATAGTTAATAATATTTAAACCATCTAATTTAATGGATATTTTATGATGGTTGTGTTAAAATAATAATATTTAATGGTATATTGTAGTTCGTTTAAATTCAGTATTGCATGGAACATAAGCTATCAAAAAAATTGAATTTATTTAAGAAAAAAACTACCCTAAAATCTTGGGGTGTTATATGTGAGGTGATATATGGTTATCGAAGATTGGTATTAGGTCTAGTTACCACCAGTTGAGGGTTCACAAGGATGATATTACGAAGATATAATTTTTATGTCACTACAGACATTATGAGTTCTTGGTGATGACTTTCGGTGTGACGAATGCCCCCACCATGTTTATAGCTTTGATAAACCAGATATTCCAGCCATACTTGGACCAATTTTTTGTTTTCTTTATTGATGAAATACTGATATAATATTCATTAATGGATGAGCATGTAGAACACTTATGGATGGTTCTATAATTACTCTAGGAGCACCAACTTAATGGAAATCTCTCAAAGTACCGGTTCTGGATATGTGAGGTTCACTTTAAAATTTCATTTATGAGAATGGATTATTTTTGGACCTAGTAAAGATTAATGTTATGATTTATTGGGATCCGATCAAGAATGTGTCAGTAGTGTATAATTTTCTTGGCTTCGTAGGGTACTATAGGAGGTTCTTGGAAGACATCTCTAGGATTTCATCCCCTTTGACCACCCAAAAAAGAAAAGGGTAGTTGTTTACCTGGACTAAGTAGTTTTAGAGAGCCTTGGAGTAGTTGAGGCTAAGGTTTACTAGTGATCCTATGTTTGGACAACCGAAGGAGGACATGGAGTATATAGTGTATTGCGATGCCTCTAGAGTTGGGCTCAGTTGTGTGTTGTTGCAGAGGCAGGCATTAATCACATATGGATTGAGGTAGTTGAGACCCCATGAGTAGTTCTATACAAATTAGGACCTAGAGTTGGCAGTGGTAGTCTTTTCTATGAGGATGTAGAGGAACTATCTTCCAGGAGAGCACTTTTTTGTTTACTTAGACCATTAGAGTCTCAGGTATGTCTTCACGTAGAGGGATCTGAAACTGATATAGAGGCACTAGTTATAGTTCCTATAGGACTATGACTTTGAGATAGTATATATTCCTAGGATGGGAAACGTAGTGCCAAATACCCTTAGTAGGACGTCACATTCCAGTCTAGTGGAGGAGGCATATGAGTAGTTGTCTTCTTTTTATCTAACCTTGGTGGAGGAGAGGGGTGTAACTTATCTTCATTTGATGTTGTTGACTCCTCCAATCCTCTAGCATGTGAGGGAGTCTCAGTTGGGAGGCATCAACTATAAGGTCCCCCATGGCTAGATATCTTCAATATATTCACCAAATGGATTTTTTGAAGGATGGGACATGCCAACCTTTTTAAATTACAGACATTGGTTCTAGACATGATGCGAGAGGAGGTGATGATAGATTTTCACACTTCTACTATGGTTGTACATCACTATGTAGGAAAGATGTACAAAGACCTTCAATGATAGTTTCTATGGGCTATCCTAAGGCAGGTATGGCCAAGTTCATCTCTCTGTGTCTCACATGTTATCATATAAAGGTTGAGTACCAAGTTCATACAGGTTTATTGTAGACTTTATTATTCCAGATAATGGATTACTGAAAACTCAAGAGGGGTTGAATTGAGTTCCCAATATTTTCTTTTTAGAAAAAATCCATCTTTAGGTATGATCGATCAAATATTTTCCTTAATATAAATGGCAGTGTAAATATAAAAAAATAAAGGAAATAGATTTAACATAGGAGATTTATAGTGGTTTGGGGAATAAAAATCACCTTCTCCACTCCACTAATACTCTACTCTATGAGTTTGGTGATTTTCACTATAACAACCCTTTTATCAGGGGATCCCAACTGAGTATAAGTAGTTGTCACTTAATATAAAGGTCTAAGTTATTTAAACTAGGATCTACCTTTTACAAGACCTATCCTTGATCTCAACACACACTTACAATGAGTGTAAACAAAATAGAATAAATAAACATTTGAAAGAACGATTTTAGTGAACAGTTTCATGTAGAATCTGTTAGTAGAGGAAGATGAATTCTGAGAAGATTATAATCTTTAATGTGTATCTTAGAATGATCTTCAGTGCAAATGATAATCTTATAATCACATCACAAAAATTTCTATTTTTTCTTTTCTATTTACAGGCATTTAGAGTATTTATATATGCATTCTAATTGTTATTAATATTCATTTGAATCTTTAAATTTTATTCAGTGTCTAACTATTACTTTTATATCTCATTTTGAACTTAAGAACAAGATAATATTAACAGTAAATCAAACCATCCATTGATAAGTTAGTAAGATAGGATATTAAGTACATGCATTCATTCTTTCCAAATATAGAAATTATTTTTTCTATGGTGATGTCATAACTTCTTGTTATTTGGATCTTTCCATTCATGGAAAAGAGATATACTGTACTAAATAATATTTTCCTTAAATAGATAATCCCGTTTCTAATGTTCTCTAAAAGCATGAAATTACTTATCAAGATATTAGAAAATTAATCATGAAATTCTATTTAACAACTAGATATTTGTTAGATATTCCACTGATAGTATTGTTCAACATAAGATAACTTCCCAAGAGACTTCATAAGATAAATAATATCTTTGAATTAAACTGATCATAAGATAAAGTGACTTTAGCATTACATAAGATAATTCTTCAGCGTAATATAAAATGTGTTACTATAATGTTTCACTTAGCTTATTAAACTTATTCTAGATTTTTTAAGATAATATTTTATAATATCCTCTTCTTAAGATGATATATTTCATAGTAAGATAAACTTTCAATACAGAGCTTTTGGATTCTGGGTAGGTAGAAGATAATATATTTTTTCTCACAAGATAAAATACTTTATCGTAAATACAAATACTTCACATGTCATAAGACAATCATTTATGGAATCATAAGATAAATTATTTTGATAAATGTAATCTGAAACAATTAATATAAACATTTTAAAATAAAAATAACAATTTTGCGAATCATCAAAACACATAAAAACTGAGATATGTTGGAATAACATAATTCTATCCAACAATCACCCCTTTTTTATGATCAGAAAACCCATGAAATAAAAAACAAAAATTCCAAAAAATAATCTTTTTAAAAAAATTATTCCCTTAGGATATTTTTTTTAAAATAAGTTATTCCTCTTTCTTTTACATTATCCTTTTACTCTTCAAGGAGTAACGATTTTAAAACGTTAAATTTTTGTGTTCTATATTTCTTCTCCCCCTTTAAAATGCATAAAAAAAATATTTTTTCTGTATTCTTATAATTTTTTTTTCTTTTCTTCTCCACCTTTTTGATATAGAAAAGAAGTAGAATAAGGAATAAAATCAATATTTTACACAAATAATAGTAAATAGTCAGTGCTATTGATTGTGAATGGAATTCGCCATAGATTAATTAAGTGATTAACAAGTAAGAAATTATATAATTCAAAAATGAAACATAAATGCCCAAAAATAAGTAAAAACATATTGAATAAGTGAAAAAAATAATATATAATAAATAAAGAGATAAAAAGATCATAAGCTAAGAAAAATAACTACAAAAGAAATAGAATCATATAAGAAAACACTGTATTATGAAAAAGAGATGAATTAAAATCATGTAAACTATGTATTTAGATAAAAATAATCATTTAATTGTTGAAAAGAAACTGAACTAAAAATAATTCAATTGTTTATAATTGATTTTTTTATGAAAACAAATTCTAAAGAGATATCATTATTTTTTTCACGATCTCTTAATAAATGATATCTTAAATCAATGTGCTTTGTAATTGAATGGTTTATCAGATTATTTGAAATATTGATAGCACTAGTGTTATCACATTTTATTAGAACATATTTGAAATTAAATACAAGATCCATTAAGTTGTGTTTCATCCACAACACTTGTTCAAAATAACTTCCTTATGAAATATATGCCGCTTCATCAATTGATAATGTTATAAAGTGTTGTTTCTTACTCAACCAAGATAATGGGTATTTTCCTAGAAAATGATAGGTTTTTGAGGTTCTCTTCATATCTAGTATATGTACAAAAAAATTAATATTTGAATATAAAGTTAAATTAAAGTCATAAGTTTTTGTGAAAAGAATAGAAAGAGACACAGTTCCTTTTAAACATATTAAAATCCTTTTGAAAGAATTTAAATGACATTTTATGGGATTTGATTGAAATCTTACACAAAGGTAAAATAGAAACATAATTTGTTGTCTTCTTGTAGTTAGATATAATAAACTTCCAATTATTCCTCTATAAAAATTATTATCAACTGGTTTTTCAGTTTCATCTATATCAAGTTTAATGTTAAAGATCCTAGGAGTTGTGTAAGACATATTGTTTTGAGTCCAAACTTTGTAAGTAAATAAAGAATGTATTTTATTTATTTTAGAAAATTTCTAAAATATTTTTTATAGAGTTTAAATCCTAGAAAATATTTTAGCTCACCCATAATACTCATTTCAAATTCTTTTTGCATAGGTTTTGAAAAATAATTGAAAAACCTTTTATTTTTTGATCCAAAAATAACATCATCAACATATATTTATACAAACAAAATATCTGAGTATTAAGTTTTCTTAAATAATTTAGGGTCTTTCATTCCTAATGTAAAACCATTTGATAAGAGAAAATATCTTAATATTTGATACCCTGCTCTTGGTGCTTATTTAATTCTATAGAGAGCTTTGGTAAGTTTAAAAACTAAATTTTGAAAGTGAGAGTTTTCAAAACTAGGAGGATATTCTACATAAACTTACTCTATAAAAAATACATTTAGAAAATAATATTTAACATCCATGTTATATAATTTGAAATTCATATAAGATACATATGCTAGAAGGATTCTAATTTCTTCTAACCTAGATACATGGGAATTTTTTTTTCTTCATAATCTATTCCTTCTTCTTGATTGTACCCTTTGGAAACTAATATAGCTTTGTTTCTTTTTATTACACCATGATCATATTTTTTGTTTTTAAAAACCCATTGTGTTCTAATTCTAGGATAATATATGAGTCTATCAACTAATTCTCATACTTTGTTTATTTTGAATTTATTTAACTCATCTTGCATAGTAAGGAACTAAATTTTATCTAATAAAGCTTCTTCTATAGATTTTGGTTCTTGATGGGATAGAAAGGCAAAGAATTCTACTAGGTTTCTTATATTTCTTCTTGTTTTTACTCCTCCATATAGGCTTCCAATAACTATTTCTATAGTATGGTCTTTGATATTTCTAGGTAATCTAGGAAATATACTTTCTGGTTCTCTAAGATCCACCCTTACTGGATTTGGTTTAAAGTAATCAAGTTCTAAATAATCACCCTTTTTATTGTTTTTAGGGAAAGGTTCTGGTCTCATATCCTTGAGAGAATAAATTTGTTAATCAGTTTGAGTCATTTTGTGATTAAAAGGATCACTTTCATTAAACTTCACATGATTTGATTCCTCAACAATACTTGAACATTTGTTGGAAATTATATATGATTTGAAAGTATTAGAGTAACCTAGGAATATAACTTCATCAACCTTTGGATAAAATTTACCAAGATTATCCTTAGTGTTTAAGATATAAACCTTGCATCCAAATACTTTGAAGTATCCTACATTTGGATTTCTATTATTCCACAACTCATAGGATGATTTCTTCAAAATAGGTCTTATTAGAAATATGTTAATGAAATAACATGATGTGTTAATAGAATCATCCTAGAAATGAGTGGGAAAGTTATATTCTCATAACGTAGTCCTAGATTTTTCTTACAAAGTCCTATTTCTCTTTTCAACAACACCATTTTGTTGAGGTATTCTGGGGGAAGAGAATTTATATTTAATTCCTTTATTTGAGAAATATGAATTAAATTCATGATTATCAAATTCTCATCCATGATCACTTCTCAGAGTAAAAATTTTAGCATCCTTTTAATTTTTCACAAGATTATAGAAATTAATAAAAACAGAATAGTATTCACTCTTAAGTCTTAAAAATTAAACCCATGTAAATCTTGAAAAATCATTAACTAACACATAAACAAATGATTTTCCAGAAAGACTTGCAGTTCTAGTAGGTATGAAAATATCCATATGGATAAGTTCAAGAGGTCTAAATGTAGCATCCTCTTTAATTGTTTTAAAAGATGAATTGTGTTTCTTGCTGCTTTTACATGCATCACATAGCTTATTTTTATCCATTCTAAGGTCAGAAAAGTAAAAAATCAGATTTATTTTAGATATATTTTTTAGATAATGAACATTTTAATGTTCAATCATTTTATTCCAAATCCACAATTCATTAATTTCAGTATTCAACAAATTTAAATTTTGTCTACATAAGGAATTGAGATATAGAGTATAGACATTGTCTGTTCTAGGTTCTTTAAACTTAATAGATTTATTTTCTAAAACTAAATATGCATTTTTAGAAAAATAAAATGAATAAATATCATCACAAAGTTGAGAGATACTTATTAGGTTATTCTTTAAGACTTCAACATAGATAACCTTTTTGATGAGAATTGATTGAGGATTTACAACAAATCCAATGCCAACTATTTTTCCTTTTATATTATCACCAAATGTGACATAACCTCCATCAATATTAGATAATGAATAAAAATGTGAGAAATATCCCCTCATATTTCTTGAAAAACCACTATCCATAAACCATTTTACATTTTTATTCATGTGTTTTTTTACCTACAGTTACAAATCAAACAAAAGAATTATTTAGTACCCAAACTCTTTTGGGTCTAGAAATGTTATCAACAAGAGACTTAGGAATCCAAATTTATTTTTATTTTCCAAAAAATTTGGAAACTTGTTTTGAAAAATATTTTGTAAGAAAATAATTTTTGATTCCATATGATTGGGTATTTTTCAAATTACATATATTAGCATAATTTCCATTTTCTACAAAATAAGAACATGTAACTTTAAAAAAGGTTTTTGTTTTTAGTGATAGGTACAAAATAATTTTTATAAAATTTGGTATTTTATCCTTGACTTCCTACTATAAAATTTTATTTCTTAAGTTGATTCTATCCAAGAATTTTGTTTATATAATCTTATCCTTTAGTAAAGAAACTTATATCATCCTTAATGTTTTGAATTTCCTTCTTTAAAATTTCAATTGTATTAGTTTGTTCAGTGAAGGATGCAATATAATTTTCCAACTAATTTTTAACATCTGAAATTTATTTATTTAGGTCCTCCTATTCATTAAAAATATTATTGTAAGAATTTATGGGGGCCATATTTTTATTTTTTAATCTTTTATACTTTGTTTCCAACATGGTACAATATTCATTTAATTCCTCATATGAGAAATTTTCTTTTTCTGATTCACGATCAAGCTCAGAATATTAATAAGAATGTACCTCATCCAAGTGTGCCATAAAGCATATATTGGCCTTTTGATTAAGATTTTCATCTTATAATTCTGATTATTTTCACTCTCTATAATCATTATAAGCACTCCAATTGTCCTTCATAACTTTCTTAAATTTCATATAACTAGCCTTCTTGTAGAATTTATTTTCTATATTTTTATCATCCTTATTTTTTAGATAATCAAGATTGATATATCCTATATTCTTTCACTCATAGAATCTTAATTCTTTAGATTTTTCACCATGCTTTTTATACTTGTTGAAAGGTCTTATAAAATCTCTTCTCTTATTATAATTTTTTTAAATTTTGAGAAAACTGAGCAAGTTCATCATTTGATCTAGAGTTTATTGAGGATTACTCTTCTTTATATGTTTCATAAATTTATATGTTTTCATTCTTCCTATTATCCTTAGAATTAGAAAACTTCAAGGAATAATTTTCTTTCTTGATCATTTTATGCTCTCCATTTCAGATTCATATATCATAAGAGTTTTGATGAATTCCTTATCTTGAAATTTTTGACTTGTGTAGATTGTCTAATAGAAGCTGAGATTCCACTCCACTTGGGTGGTAAAACTCTGAGAACTTTTCAAATCTTATTCAGGATTAGTAATAGGTTCTCCTAGAGAAGCAATATTATTAACAATCTCAGTGAGTCTTCCATTTTGGTAAGTGATACTCTCTCCGTTATCCATTTTTAAAGAGTAAAAATTAATCTTGGAAGTACTATATTTGAGATCCTTCATGTTTTTAGTACATTCATATGAAACTACTATAGTTGTCCACATTTCATGAGCTATTTGAAATTGAGAAACTCTATTGAATTCATCTGACCCCAATCCACAGATTATAGAGTTCTTAGTCTTGTAATTAAGATCATATTTTACTTTAGTTGTAGATTCCCACGTTTGAGGTGCTATCTTAGGAATTTGATAGGGATTCACTACTTTGAGATAGAATTTCAATCCCTGATTCTTCAGATAGATGGTAATGTGATATTACTAAAAACTATAGTTTTCACCATTAAAGTATAGATCTATAACCATTGACATACCTTCCCAATTATCATCCATATCATCTATTTGAATATAGATCTTTGGACTTCATCCTTTGATATTTTTTAAGTCAAGAGTCATGATCTCAGATACAAATTATTATCCCATATATTGGATGATTGAAAACTCAAGAGGAGGGGTAAATTGAGTTTTTAAAATATTATTTACAAAAACCTCCCTCTTCAGGTATGATTGATCAAATATTTTACTTAATATAAAACAAAAGGAAAAATATAAAAACTTAAAGTAAATAGATTGAACACATGAGATTTGTAGTGGGTTGGGGAATAGAAATCCCCTAGTCCACTCCACTAACACTTTGATCCATGAGTTTGGTGTTTTTCACTATAAAATCCCTTTTATCGGGGGCTCCCAACTGAGTACAAGAAGATTTCACTTAATAAAAATTTCTAATAACTTTCAACTAGGGACTTTATTTTATAAGGACCATCCTTAATCTCAATACACCTCTTACAGTGAGTGTAAACAAAATAGAATGAATAAAATTTTTAAATAACAGTTATAGTGCATAGTTTCATGAAACAACTAACAATAGATGAAGATGAGTTCTGAGAGGATGATAGTCTTTAAGGTGTATATAATAATGATCTTCATTGAAACTGATAATATTGTAAGCATAGAATAAGCATTTTGGTTTTTTCTTTTTTATGTACAAGTATTTAGAGTATTCATATGTGTGTTCTAATCATTCATCACATTCATCTGTCGCTCTATATTTCATGCATCGACTAACTATTACTTTTACATATCATTTTGAACTTAATCACAAGATAAACATAATGATCAAGTGATCCATCCACTAAGAAGTTGATAAGAAAGACACTTAAGGACATGTGTCCATTCTTTCTGAATATTGAAATTACTTTTTCTATGACAATTTCAGAACATATTGGTCTTCAGATCTTTCCATTCATGGAAAAGCGATATGTTATACTGATCGATCTTTTCCTTAAATTGATAATCCCTTTTCTAATGCACTCTAAAATCATGAAATGAATTGTCAAGATATTATCAAAGTAATCATGACATTCTGCATAGCAACTAGATATTCATAAGATATTGAATGATAGTACTATTCAATGTAAGATAACTTCTTGAGAGAATTCATAAGATAAATCATATCTTTGAATTTAACTGAGTATAAGATAAACTGACATTATCATTGCATTAGATAATTCTTCAATGTAAGATAAAATGTGTTATTGTGATGTGTCACTTAGTTTCTTTAACTTCTTATAACTTTCGTAAGATAATGTTTTAAAAATATTCTCTTCATAAGATGATATATTTCATAGTAAGATACATATTTAATGTTGATATTTATGATTCTAGGTAGGTAGAAGATAATCTTTTCTTCTCATAAGATAAAATACATTTTTGTAATGATGAATACTCACATGTCTTAATATAATAATTTATAGAACCATAAGATAAATTATCTTGGTAAATGTAATCTGAAAAACTTAAGATAAACTTTTTAGAATAAAAATATGGATTTTTTGAATCATTAAAACACATAAAAACCAAGATATGTTAGAATTAAATAAGTTTATATAGTAGCCTCTTGAGATCTTAGAATGGAAATGGGAAGGCATATCGATGGACTTTGTGACAGGGATTCCAAAAACAAAGAGAGGACATGATTCCATATGGGTGATAGTTGGTTGACTTACCAAGTTAGTACACTTCCTATCCCTAAATGAGAAGAGTTTGTTGGAGAGTTTGGGGCAGTTTTATATGCAAGTGATTTTCCTCCTTCATGGGGTGCCCCCAAGAATTTTCTTTGACTGCAATGTTCAGTTCACATCATGGTTATGGATATTCTTATAGGAGTCATTTGGGGCCCAGTTGAGGATGAGTATAAATTTTAAACTCTATAAGTATAAGAATACCAAGTTCACTATCCAAGTGTTGGAGGATATGCTGAGGTCTTGTGTTTTAGACCTTAGCTAGAGAAGGGTGGATCACTTTCCTTTTCTATAGTTTTCTTATAATAGATATCACTCAACTATCAGTATGACACATTTTGAGGCCCAGTATGGGAGACCCTATTGGTCACCCTTTTGTTGGACTGAGATCAGTGAGGAATCTCTTTTTGATCCAGAGATGGTGTGGGTGATGACAAAAAAATTTTAGGTGATCCATGAATGGATGAGGACAACCCAAAGATGATAAAAATATTATGCAGATCGACATCGTAGGCCCATGGAGTTTAAGTAGGGAGACCATGTTTTTTTGATATTATATTAACTTTGAGGATTATAGAGGGTAAACTTAGGAGGAAATCTATCCTTGAGGTTCACCGGGCCATTCAATATCCTATAAAGTGTTTGTGAGGTTTCTTACCACCTAGACTTAACCCCAATTTTAGAGCGGGTGCATGACAACTTCCATGTGTCACCGATAATGAGATACATACATGATAATACAAACCTTATTGACTGGGGTAATCTAGACATCAATTATGGATACAACTTCACTGACTAACCAGTGGATATTGAGGATCAATAATAGAGGATAATTCAAGGACAAACCATTCCATTGGTTGGTTTTTTGTGTAACACCCTAAGATTTTTATGAGATGAAGTTTTTTTTAATTTTGTTGATGTCTTATGTTGGATGATACACCAAGATAAGCTTGCGAAATATGAAATATCATCTTAGCTCGTGGTATACTCAATGCTATGATTGGCTTGTTTTAGACACAAGTTTAGGTTCTTTTGATATAATTAATTTCACGCAAGATTGAGTATAAGTGAACAAATAAATATTATTATGTTACCTTATAACCTAGATATTAAGATAGTGGGAATGAAAATTATTAATTTATTTATGAAAATATTGTTTACAAATGTATTTAATTAATTATTTTGCAAACAATTATTTATAAATGAAAATAAAACCTTTTTTTAATTAAAAAGAAATGTTTTTTTGAAAAACTATTTAAATTCAAATAAGTGAGTTTATAAAATAATAAAATCACTCTTTATGGATTTTATTACTCAAATATATATTTAATATATTCAATTTAATGTTTAAAATTCATCACATATGTTTTCTACACATGATATAAGAACAGATTCAAATTTTCGAATAAAAGAAGTATTTTTCAAAAAAATATAGTTTTGCCACATTTTGATGGAGAAACCATTTTAAATCTAGTTTTTTACACTTTTATAAGTTATTTTTGAAAAAATAAACTTCTTATTTAGAATAGGGATGTCAAAATTTACTTTGGTTTAAATTTTGGTATTTTTATGAGAAAATTCACATTTTAATGAACAGTGAAAAATACTGCATTTTAATTCAAAACTACCTTTTCATCTAATTTATTTGTATTGATAGATTATATTTTGAGTTGGTTTTAAAGTATATTTAGATTTTTTTATAATTTAATCCAATTTTGTTCATTGGAAGTAATAGTCTATTGAATTTTGATATAAACACATGTTAATCTTTTGATGGGTTTTACTTAAAAAAACTCGTTTTCTCACTTTGACAATAGAAATTAATTATTGAAATTTTTATGTTTTAAATTTGGAAAAATGGATTCCATATTTTGAATAATTAGGTCCAAATTATGTAAATAAGTTTTTTTTTGGATAGTATAAATAGTAACTTTGGTAATTTTTATTTACCACGGTTAAAGGTAAATCAGGTAAATTTGGGTAACAAATAATATGATAAGGATAATAAAATTACCCTAACACCAGAGAAAATACCATTGGATTAATAAAAGTGGAACCTTAACACCTAAGGATCAAAATTTATTAGTTTAATGTAATTTTTTCCATGAAAGTGATGTAATTATTATTTAAACAAAATAAAGAGACAACATGTCACTCTCTTATCTCTTGTAAGTATAAATTTTTTAATGTAGTGATAAAATTGATGAAACTATGAAAATAAGTAGTCTAATTAAATATAATGAAATTATATATATCATTTTAATTTATTTATATTTTTTAGAGATTAAATAATTACCATAAATATTGACACAACAGTGATACAATAATTATTTTATTAAGAGAAATATCAAATAAATGATATTATAAATTATAAATAAATACTATATGACATAATTTATTCCATAAAAAAATTTATAGGTGACTATTAAATTTTATAAGACTATTAAATTTTTTGGTTATAAGTTATCTCTATGTATGAATTTTATTTAAATTCAATGAAATGAATAGTGTAAAAATTGACACTATTGATATTTTATAGAAATAATATCTTATTAACTTATTTAAAAATGTTATAAATATTTTAAAATAAAAAATTTACCATTATAAGGTCTAAAAGTTCCTTAATATTCCAATTATGGAAAATTTACCACATATAAGTAAAATTTATAACCTCTCAATACTTAAAATGTTGTTACCATAATTAAAATTAAAAGAGAATAATTAAGGGTAAACCAAAAAATAAGGTTTAAAATAAAATAAATACATGTATAAAAATTATTGGATGAGATTATTTCGAACTATACTCATATTATATTTTACATATTTCATTTTGGAAGATTTTAGATCAAAAAATTAATTTATATTAATTTAATATTTTAAGAATTTCCAAGGGTGCCCCTCACCAAAATTATAAAAGGGCACCTCTTCCCTCACCTATTCACTTCAATTTGAGGCTTAAATCTCGTCCATAACCTACCCTTTTCACTTATAAACTTCCTTAGTCACATTATATAGTTTATTGTATTCTAAAAATACCAAATCTAGTGCATTTAAGAGGATATTTAGAGGAAGCACGTTGAGGAAGAGGTAATCTCTTCTACCGATTCTTTCAAACTTCTTTCTTCTTCTACTTCCTCTTCGTTAGTTGTTTAATTATAAATTAATAACATAAGTATCACTAATATAATAATATTTTATTATAATTATGAAATAACCATATCCCATTTTCTTTCCATCCTATGAAAAATGAAATTACCATGCGTGTGTACGTATAACTTACCATCTCCACGCCGTGGTGTAATCTGTTTTTCACCACCACCTTAATTGGATAGATATAATGATGGAAATAATAACTATATATGACTATTATAACATTATATAGATTATTTAACAACATGTATACCATCCAATTCCATACCATTTCACAATTATCAGAATGATATCGTCACTCGTGCGTACATATGGCCAACCGTCTCCACAATGCGATTTGATTCATTATACAAGATATCCATTAAAAAATTATTATATAATTGTATATAATTAATAAATATTATATTTATTAAGTTAATATAATTTTTTAGTGATATAAATATTACCTAATAAGGATAATTGGAACTTATTCGACAAAACAGACATAAGAAAATGAAGCATTTTACACTCGAATAACGAGTAATAATGAAATATTATTACCAAATAAATGATAATATGATCATATATGATATCATAAAAATAAATGTAATTCTGTAATAAGTCAATTAAATCATTTAAATCATTATATAGGAGGTTTGGATACACACAAATAATAGCAGACCTAAGGTAAGGGATTATTTTGTCTCACTTTTATTTCTGTGGGACATATGCCTTATACACCACCTATTTATTTTGTGTGTGTTTATGCTTCGCATGAATGTTTTTTTATTCTTATTATAAAGTTTATTATATTTAAATATGCATATAATTTTCTTTATTTTATGTGGCATACGATTCTACTGATTATAATTGGTAAGGGATAATTTTGCAATCTCATTATTATTAGAGATTGTTTATACGTAAGTATTTACTGGGTTATATTTATCATCCATTTCCATGTTTAAAAAAAATATTTTCATAAAATGTTTAATATTATCCTATGGATTTATAAATTAATTTTTATCCATTTTTACTTTTACTACATGGTTTTGAAGGAATATATTTTTTTTATTTTTCATACAAGGTACTTTTTGAATTTTCGAGCAAAACTACGAGGATAATGTTTTTTTAATTTATATAGAATGAATGGAACTTTAAACTTTAATAATTCCTTATTTAGATGAATATTAACTTAAAAATTTTCAAGGTTATTTTTAAATAAATTATTTTCTTTTAAAATTGTGTGGTGTTTTAAGAAAAAAAATATATTTGAAAAAGAAATGATATTTTCCTCAATAATTAATTTCAAGTGTTTTATCAAAATTATTTTCTATCTAAGATTAAGGATATTTTTTCAAGTATACTATCCATATTATTATTATGGTTGATTATGTTTATGAAATAATTCTATTTATGAAATCTATTTGTTTTACATGGATTATGTTATGATGAAATGATGTTTAAGAAACCCATTTTATTCTTTGGGTTATGTTATGATGAATGATTTATATTTTTATGGAACACATATGTATGGTTTTAATTATGTGATGGGTGGGACCTATATCTCCCTCAAATTAATTGGATAAAGATTTATATATCATGAGATATACATGACTGGAATGACAAGTAAATCCAATTCAGTAATACAGGGCTGGAACAACAAGTAAATATGGTTTAGTAATACAGGGCCGAAATGAAAAGTAAACCCGGTTCAATAATGGACTTTGTACATGATTATGGTCTTATAAATTATCCTTGTATAATATGGATATGATTTTATATGATTATATATTTTCCACAAGTTCATGTTTTATGATAATGCTATGTTATTGTGGTTAATGTTCCTTTATGATTTATGCCTTACGTACTGCCAAGATTTATTTTATGACTCAAGATTTTGATATTCAAAATATATGTTCATGTTTTTACATTATTATGTTTATTTTTTCCATGTTTTAAATTAATGATAATTTTATCTCACCCTATTTATGTTTTTCTTTCCCTCAGGATATAAATAAAGGTTTTCAGTAGGAAAACTAAAGGTGAAGATATTTATGGGAGATGTTGAAGATATTTCACCAAACTATAATATTTTTTTCCAAGTTTCCAAAGACACTAAACTAATATGGTCTTTGGGAATATATTTTTTCAATGTATTAAGTATTCCACAAAATAAATGTAATATCCATGTACCTCAAGCTTAGGTTGTTAGAGTTGGTATCAGAGTGAAGGTTTAGTAAACCTTTGGAAAGAAGGATGTGAAAACTTTAGTGAGATACCTAGAGATATTTCTAAGGATATGTATAGGTATTTCCTAAGGATAAGTCTAAGTATAGGTTACAATACTAGGATTTTTGTGATAATCATGAATAACCTAGGGTTAAACCGAAGATATCATAGATTAAAATATTATAAGTAATTCACCTTACTTATGTGTTTCTAATATCTAATATGTATTTCTCACACTTTTCTTTCTGGTATTAGTCAATAGAAAAAACTACATAGAAAATAGTCAACCATTGAATGTTTTAGATGTGGAAATTATGAGAATTATGAAGATCGATTTACTAAGTGGAAATATCATGAATAGAATCATGAAGATGGTACGATTATTGGTCATACTGCTGAGGATAAAGAGACTGTAAATGACATGTGAAAGGTATGTGATGTTCTTCCAGTATTATTACATTAAACCTAAGAAGATTGAGTCTGAGAAACCTAAAGACATGATTTATATTTTAGGAAATATGAAGATGATTTATCCTGAGTATTGGTTTAAGAATAAAGTTGTATGGTTGAGGTGTATATGTTTTGAAATTTAAATATTATGTTATATGAATCATGAAATATATAAGTGTTTTCGGTATAAGTTTTTCATTAAGGATTGGAAAGGATATGTTGAATAGTTATAAGGATACAAAAAAGTGATTTAAGAGTAAGGTGATATACTTGGAGAACACATGATTAAGGGAAAGATAAACCTTAATATGTCCCTTATGTTAAGATAATGATGTTTGGATAAAGATATATTGGATTTGAATAAGTAAATTAGATGATGCTAGTTTCTTGGGAACTAATTATGGAGTTGTTGAAAATGGGGTTATGCTATAATGGATGAATTATACAACCTTTTGGGGCTTAAGTAATATATCCAATAAGTTTTGGAATAAGTAAACATTCATGTTTTCAATAAGGATATCTGATAATTCAGGTTGTTACCATGAATCAAGAGAACACATGATGAAGGTGTTAACATTTTTGGAATGCGACCAACCCGAGATATCTTATGATATATGGGGGATAAATTTTAAGTCGAGTTTGTGAACCCATTTCTATAGTTTTGTATTTTCATCTTTCAAAAGGATTTTAATGTTATAAATTTTTTGGAAAGTTTAAGTTAAACATCGAATGAAATTTGTTATAATAAAGTATTATCTCACCATATATATACTTATTCATGTTTGATAACTTGTGCTAACCTTTTTGTGATAAAGACAGATGGAATAACCTATCATTCAATTTATGGATCCCATGATTTTATAACACTTCATGAATGAAAATTTCAACTTAATTTATTTTAAGAAGAGATGAAGTGGAAATTGTTCAAGGCACGACCAATGATGTGATTGTACTGAAATCAATTAAGTATTTCTTCTCATGTTCTTAAAATTTAGGAAAATGATCTTGAAAACCAAAAATGTTATCCTAGTAATTTCTTATTCGATGAATCATATGGTCCCTTAAATCATCATGGATTTATGGCTTTATAATTGTTAACTTTCTCCTAACCTTGTTCTCTACCACTCTCCATCAGAACTTGATGGTTAGATTTTTTTCTTCCATATCCATGTTATCTCTTCCCACTTATGTTCTCCTATGTAGAAATCCAATGATGAGTTACTTTGGGTAACCATTATGTTTCTAAACTTCCTTTTTAAAATTAAGTTTTAGTATTAATTTTTATGATGTGGGTTTCTATGAAATAAAATTTCAAGTAGTAAAACTTTTATAACCCTGATAAATTTTGAGGGTGAAATTCATTTTAAGGGGGGGGGGGTGGAATGTAACACCCTAATATTTTTATGAGATAGAGTTTTTTTAATTTCTTTGATGTCTTGTATTATATTATACAAAAGGATAAAATTTTGTAATATGCAACATTGTCTTAGCTTGTGGTATACACAATGCTATTCTTGGCTTGTGTTACACACAAGTTTAAGTTCTTTTGATATAATTCATTTCACGTAAGACCAAGTATAAGTGAACAACTAAATATTATTATGTTACCTTATAACGTAGATATTAAAATGGTGGGAATGAACAATATTAATTGATTTATGAAAATATTGTTTACACATGTATTTAATTAATTCTTTTGTGAAAAATTATTTATAAATGAAAATAAAACCTTTTTTTAATTAAAAGAAAATGTTTTTCTGAAAAACTATTTAAATGAAAATAAGTGAGTTTATAAAATAATAAAATCACTATTTATGGATTTTATTAATAAAATATATATGTAATATATTCAATTTAATGTTTAAAATTCATTATATATTTTTTCTACTCATTATATAAGTACAAATTGAATTTTTTTGGATAAAAGAAGTATTTTTCAAAAAAATACAGTTTTACAACCTTTTAATGGAGAACCCAATTTAAATATAGTTTTTTACACTTTTATAAGTTATTTTTGAAAAAATAAACTTATTATTTGGTATAGGGACATCAAAATTTACTTTGGTTGAAATTTTGGTATTTTTTCTGAGAAAATTCATATTTTAATGCATAGTGAAAAATACTGCATTTTAATTCAAAACTACCTTTTTGTATAATTTATTTGTATTGATAGATTATCTATTTAATTGGTTTTAAAGTATATTTATATTATCTTTTATCATTTAATCTAATTTTGGTCATTGGAAGTAATTTTACATTGAAATTTGATATAAACACATATCAATCTTTTGATGGTTTTTACTTAAAAAACCTCTGTTTTCTCGCTTTGACAATAGGAATTAATTTTAAATTAATTACTAAAATTTCTGTGTCTTGAATTGGGAAAAATGGATTCCATATTTGTAATAATTAGGTAAAAATTATGTAAATAGGTCCATTTTATTTTTTTGGACATTATGAATAGTAATTTTGGTAATTTTTTATTTACCATGGTTAAAAATAAATCAGGTAAATTAGGGTAACAAATATATGATAAGGATAATAAAAGTATCCTAAAACATATAAAAATACTATTTTATGAATAAAAGTATACCCTTAACACATAAGGATCAAAATTTATTCATTTAATGGACTTTTGTTTTATGGAAGTGATGTAATTATTATTTAAACAAAAGAAAGGGACAACGTGTCACTCTCTTATCTCTTATAATTATAAATTTTTTAATGTAGTTATAAAATTTATGAAACTACAAAAATAAGTAGTAAACATAAATATAATTAAATTATCTACATTATTTTAATTTATTTATAATTTTTAAATATTAAATAATTACTATAAATATTAACACAATAGTGGTACAATAATTATTTTATTAAGTAAAGTATCAAATAAATGATATTATAAATTTTAAAATAAATATTATATGACATAATTTATGACATAAATGAATTTTATAGGTGACTATGACATTTTATAAGACTATTAAATAGTTTTTTTCAAAGTTATCTCTCTTTATGAATTTTATTTAAATTCAATGAAATGAATAGTGTAAAAATTGATACTATTGATATTTTATAAAAATAATATTTTATTAAATTATTTAAAAATTTTAAAAATTATTTTAACATCAAAAAGTTACTATTATATGGTATAAAATTAATTAAATGTCAAATTATGAGAAATTTACCCCATATAAGTAAAATTTATACCCTCTTAATACTTAAAATGTTGTTACGACAATTAAAATTAAAAGAGAATAATTAAGGGTAAAAAAAATAAGGTTTATAATAAAATCAACTCATGTATAAAAATTATTAGATGAGAGGATTTATAACTATTCTCATCTTATATTCTAAATATTTCATTTTTAAGCTTTTGGATTAAAAAATTAATTTATATTAATTTAATATTTTAAGAATTTCTAAGGGTGCCCCTCACCTCAATTATAAAAGGGAACCTCCTCCCTCACATCTACACTTAAATTTGAGATTTAAATATCAGAAATAACCTACCATTTTACCTTTTAAACTTCTTTATTCATATTATAAAGTTTTTTCTTCTTAAAATATCAACTCTAGTGCCTTTAAGAGGGGATTTAGAGGAAGCATGTCAAGGAAGAGGTAATATCTTCTACTGATTCTTTCAAACTTATTTCTTCTTTTACTTGATCTTAATTAGTTGTTAACATATAAAGTAATAACATCAGTATAAATAATATAATAATATGTTATTATAATTATGAAACAAACATATTCCACCTTCTGTCCATCCTATGAAAAATGACATCACCGTGCATGCGTACATACGACTTACCGTCTCCACACTGTGGTGTAATCTGTTTTTCACCACCACCTTACTTGGATGGATATAATGATGGAAATAATAAATATATATGATTATTATAACATTATATAGATTATATAATAACATATATACCATCCAATTATATACCATTTCACAATTACATAATGATATCATTGCTCATGCGTACGTACGACCTACCGTCTCCACGATGCGATGTGATTCATTCTAAAATATATCCATTAAAAATGATTATATAATTATATAGAATGAATAAATATGATATTTATTATTTTAATATAATTTTTTAATGATATAAATATGACCTAAGAAGGAGAACTGGAACTTATTTGGTAAAACATGCATAAGAAAATGAAACAGTTTATACCCGAATAATGAGTAATAATGAAATATTATTACCAAACAGATGATAATATAATCATATATGATATCATAAAAATGAATATCATTCTGTAATAATTCAATAACATCATTTAAATAATTATATATGAGGTTCGTATATACACAAAGGATAACATACCTAAGGTAAGAGATTATTTTGTCTCACTTTTATTTCTGTGGGATATATGCCTTATACAACACCTATTTATTTTGTGCGGTGTTTATGCTTTCCATGAATGTTTTATAATTATTATTATTAAGGTTATGATATTTAAATATTCATATAATTTTATTTATTTTATGAGGTATATGATTTGACTGATTATAATTGGTAAGGTATAATTTTGCAATCTCATTATTATCTGAGATTGTTTATAAATAAGTATTTACTGGGGTATATTTATCATCCATATCCATGTTTTCAATTTTTTTTTCATAAAATTTCTACTATTATCTTATGGATGTTTAAAGTCATTTTTACCCTTTTTTTAATTTTACTACATGGTTTGGAATGAATATTTCTTTCTTTTTCCATACGAGGTACTTTTTGACTTTTCCAGCAAAAGTATGAGGAGAATGTTTTTTAAACTTATACGACCTGAATGGAATTTTACGCTTTCATAATGCCTTATTTACATGAAGATTAACTTATATTTTTTTAATTTTATTTTCAAATAAATTATTTTCTTTTAAAATTTCATTGTGTTTTAAGAAGAGAAAACATTTTTGAAGAAGAAATGATATTTTCCTCAAGAATTAATTTCTAGTGTTTTATCAAAATTATTTTCCATATAAGATTAAGGATATTTTTTCAATTATATTATCCAATTATTCTTATAGTTGATTGTTTTTATGATGGAATGAAATTTATGAAATTCCTTTGTTTTACACGGATTATGTTATGATAGAATGATGTTTAAGAAACCCATTTTATTCTTTGGGTTATGTTATGATGATTGATTTATGTTTTTGTGGCACCCATATGTATGTTTTTCATTATGTGATGAGTGAGACCTATATCTCCCTCAAATTAATTGGGTAAATACTTATATCTCATGAGATAGACATGACTAGAATGACAAGTAAATCTGGTTCATTAATATAGGGCTAGAACGGTAAGTAAATCTGATTCAATAATACAGGGTTGAAACAACAAGCAAACCCAGTTTAGTAATTGACTTTGTCATGATTATGGTCTTGGTAATGAGCCTTGTATAATATGTATATGATTTTATATTCTTATATTTTTTCAACAAGTTCATGTTTTATGCCAATTCTATGTTATCATGGTTAATGTTTCTTTATAATTTATGCCTTACGTACTGCCAATATTTATTTTATGACTTAATATTTTGATATTCAAAACATATGTTCATGTTTTTACATTCTTATGTTTATGTTTTCAATGTTTTCCCTTTCTGATCATTTGAGATCACCCTATTTATCTTTTACTTTCCCCTATGATATAAATAAATGTTTTAGGTAGGAAAAATAAAGGTGAAGATATTTATGGGAGATATTGAGGATATTTCACCAAGCTAGAAGAATGTGTTCTAAGTTTCCAAAGAAACTAAACTAATACAGTATTTGGTCATATATTTTTGTAATGTATTAATTATTCTACAAATTAAATTTAATTTCCATGTATGTCAATCTTGGGTTGTTAGATTTTGTGGAAGCATAGGATCATGCAGGAGAGCTCCTGGGAGTGGGGGAGCTAGATAGGGGATTAATATCCCCACATTTTGTTTAGTTAGTGCTTTTTAGGGATGAAAAAGACTTGAGGAGGGGAATAATGTAGAGACTATATTTTTTACTTTTAATTCTTTGAAAAATATAAAGAAATATTTTTGAAGTTAGGCATTGAGAAGGTGTGATATTCTGAGATTTGGTGAGCCCGATATTGATTTTATCAAAATAATAAATATATTTATATTACATGTGAAAAAATTTTCATAAATAATGGAATATATCCTAAACATATTTTTGAATCAAAACTTTGAGTCCATGTTTGAATCCAGAGCATGGGGTTTACCCAAGGCATGAACTAAGGTTGGTTGGCGTCGAACGTTCATTCGAGGTAGTCATTTGAAGGTGTGTTTAATTGAAATAAATAAATAAATTATTATTTTTGTTTATTAAAAAACCTAGTTAAATCATCTATAAATAATCCATTATAACAATTCTCTAAGGTTATCCTCATAAACCCTGAGATAATTGAGAGGAGCTCTAATAACCTTCAATGATGAATTAGGATTAGACAACGAATGATGATCATA
This sequence comes from Viscum album, assembly GCA_963277665.1. Classification (NCBI taxonomy): domain Eukaryota; kingdom Viridiplantae; phylum Streptophyta; class Magnoliopsida; order Santalales; family Viscaceae; genus Viscum; species Viscum album. The sequence continues at coordinate 46,459,258 of OY728122.1, forward strand.
CCGAAGAGCAACGATGAGCAATAAATGAAATGTATTATCCTCATCATTGAAGAATGAATTATTATCCAATGATAAATCCTAAATCAAGGTAGGTATTTTCAATTTTGTATTTCCTCCATTTTTATTAAATCAATTAAAAATTGATTTATTATCTGCTTTTGATTCTATGATCGCATATTCTTCGTATGAGATCCATAGATGAGTTAAATTATATTAATTTGTTTTATTCTTGTTATATGACATGATCTCACCTTGGGTTTCCTAATCTATGATCACTGTCCATGAACGATTAGGAAATGATGATTAAACCTTTGTTCTTGTGCATTTACCTCATCCATTATTTGCGTTCTTCACCGTTGGCCCACGAGGTCACTGTTCAACATTGTTAGTGTGGGTTCAAGAGTGGTTGTACCCCTGGATTCATGGAGGATTGATGAATGATAAATAGATCAGTGTTTTGAAGGAAGATCAGGATAGATTTTGGGTGATACCTCATAGTTCTAAGAACCATTTATTCTAATGAACACATGTCATGTAGTACACCTTGGATACGACGCTAGGGTTTTGGGTGGAGATAAGGATCACATGCTGTGTGGATAGGCCACACACTGTGTGAGCCTCCCAAGATGGTTGTGTCATGTGCCTTCTGCACACATCCAAGACCCTGTGTGGGAGGACACGTCATGTACTCTAAGAGTACATGGGAATTTTCTAGTACCAGGGCATGGTTAGTTACACAACATGACCTGATGAACATAGGCATGACCAGGTTCACACAGGTATGCCTTAGGTGGCTCATAAATGTCATGTGGGCACCTTACACATCATGTATAGTGAAAGTTTCATTGAGCCGTGTCTAGTGGAGAACATGGCCAGGAAGTGAGTTGGTACCACACACCATGTGTGACCTATACACACCTTGTACCCCCCTTTTTGAGAAAATTCCAACTTTCATATCCTAGATGATCACTACCATTATCAAGAATCACATAAAGAAGAATCAGATATAGAACATTCCACATAATCTTTTTACTAGTTTGAGTGACACCCCCTAACACACTGGGGCATGGGTCCTTGACCTTTTTATTGTCACCCCTTAACAAACTAGGTCAGGGGTCCTATACATTTTGAGTGTCACCCCCATAATGCACTAGGGTGTGGGTCCTCTACCTTCTTAGTGGCACCCCATGATGTACTGGGCATGATTTCTATACCTTCTAAGTAGCACCTCTAACACACTAGGGTGTGGGTCCTCCATCTTTTGACTGACACCCCCCTAATGCACTAGGGTGTGGGTCCTTTATCTTTAGAATGTCACCCCGCTGACACATTTGGGAATGAGTCCTCTATCTACTGAGTGGCGCCACCTGATTCACTAGGGAATGGTTTCTCTACTTGGAGATTATTAACTATAAACTATACATTTTAGTGGAGATGTGTGGGTCCTCCACATGGTTACTTATTCATATACATGAATGTCGGGCATTAGAGATGGAATTATTGGAGTTGTTGGTAGACTCATCAACCTATGTTGGGTTGTGAGATAGAGATCCCATTTCTCTTTCATCTGGGTTTATTTTATGATCATATATATATATCTTTTGGGGTTTTTATGGTTTTATAAGACCATTAACATATCTCTTTCTCTTTCTCCATTTATTTTTTAGGGTGTCCAATTGGGCATGTTTATTCTCACACCTACACGGGATCTTCCTGCATGTATCATGTCTTGTGCATATGATAGGTAGATCGATAGATACATTGATGGAGCTTAGGGATAATTAGTGAATTGACTATATGTAGTGATCAAGTCTTGGAGATCAAGAGTCGATCTCTCTCATATTTCTTTACTTATAGTCATTTTCAATTTGGGACAACGTTTCTGGGTGGGTGTGTATTTTTCCATTTACATTTTGTATTACACTATCACACTCTATTTTATTCCCTAGAGGTTGTTACATGAACAGTTTTTGCTCAAGTTTTTACCATATTTTATTATCATTCCTCTGCACTTCTGCATGGAGACAGTTGGGTGTGTACGTATAAGTAATTTAGGTAAAGGCCTCCCATTTTAGTGATGCCTTCTTGGAACTTATCTCTAGCCACTAGCTTATGGAGGCGGGCTTAGGGTTTTTGCAGATTAGTCTTTAGCCAACCAAATGGGCCCCAATGGGTCAAGTCGTTACACTCCAACAATCAGCTATTCACCCAAACTACACACCTCTAGTGAATAGATATACACCCCATCAATATGCCTCTTTAGTAATTGGTTAGACACCCTTGATACATGCTTCATTAGTTTTGATTCAGTGATAGAAATATCTCTATATTTCTTCAAGGATTATTCTATTCCACTTGATAATGATCTCCCCCCATGAGAATACTGAATCTATTTTACCTATGTACTAATTCAAGTATTGTACATATAGGTATTATTAAAAACATAAATGTCTAACTTGATCATATTTATCCAGATTTTTATAGGATATGATTCTTCCTCAATACTTTTAATACTCAGGTTCGTATGATCTACTTCTTCTAAGATCACCCAAATTTAACTCCTTATCACATCAATACTGGAAAGTATCAAGAATCATAAAATTATTATTCAAAAAATATTCTTTATGATTGAACCACTTTAAAATTTATCTCAATTATTACCACTTACATTATTTTTCTTTGATATATGTATATATATCAATACTCACATAAATAAAATTGAAAATATTATTAGTTTCCAAAATTTATTTTTGGAAACTCCTTGATCTTTGGTTGTAGGATATCTACCCATTTAAACCAATCCATTATATTCTTGATTTATTAACTCATTCAATCTCTTTTGAATTATCATTCAAAACATATTTTAAATATTATGAAGACACTAGAAATTTACTCCTTTTAAATCCTCTACAAAATCAGCCTTTTAAAACCATTTTAAATATCCATGTGCATGGAATCATGTTTATTTACCATGTGGGCCTCATACTATGGAGTTGATGTAATCTTAACATACATCACTTCCTTATAATATGGGTTTCCTTCATTTTTTCTTGAATTATGATCATGTGATTGATAATAATATTTAAACTATGAATAATAGAATATCAAAAAAAAATATTTCTTCTGAATATACAAAACTTGGAAATTTTAATTTTTACCCAACATAATAACACAAAAATTCCCTAAGTATGTGACTAACAGTCAGCATGATAACTATCTATGGGGTATTCAAGAATATTTTATGTTCATGAGATTCCATAAAAACTAACTATGAGGATCAACCACATGTAAAAATGAATGATCATGAAGATGGACCATTAAAAATGACCATTTGGATTGACTAGATGTAAAAACTTGTGACTATATGGATCAAATATATTCTAGACAAGAGAACATAGAAATGGATAGAACATATTAACAAATAAATGACCATGAATGGAATGACCATGTGAGAAACTCAATTACTATGAAAATAAACCATGTAAAGAATAAAATCGATCATATAGATCGATCAAATGTATAAACTTCCTATCTTAGACTAGAAACTCTAGAATATATTCCTTTAAAATTAGGGCCTCCTAAAACCATATCCAACCCCGATCAAACATATCAAAATCAATTCCATAATTTTTTAGACAGTCTCTACATCCACCAACGCTTTTTATTGATTTTCTTGAGGATCAAAACATCGATCATCACATTCAACAATCTTATACTTTGAATTTTTATATAAAAGGTCTTAAAATAGTAGCAACAATAGTTATCTTAGGTTTTGTGGTTATTTTTCCTATCAATCATTTCATCCATAAAAATCCTCCAAGCATCACCACTTTTCACTAAACACATATTAACTCATTAATAATAAATATAACTCATCCAATGAGTACTTAAATCCCCCTTTGGATTTTATAGTGAATATCAATACATACTACTCATGTCAATATGTGTGAACCAATTTCAGCCACTTATTGAAAATAAATTCAAATACAAAGTTGAGTTTATATCACCTCATTTACCTACCCCAAAACTCAACTTATTCTCCCTTTTTAAAATATAGAAAACCACTTGAGACACTTTTGAGAAATATGATACCACATGACTTCCTTATAAATATCCTTTAGTAAAAAAACTCTAAGTATATGTGGGAAACCCCATTATAAAAAAAATAGTGTATATATAAGGTTGTTAATGTTGTTAATAAACAGACATACATGTGATACCACTCTAAGAAATCATTCTAGGGTATTCTCATATAGATTCATAAAAAAAATTATATCCTACACAACTCACAAAAAAACATCAAAAAGTTCAAGTGAAAAGCATACAACTCCCCCTTTGTTTCAACTTTTCATTAAGTAACACCCCCTTTAAAAATATTTTTTATATAATCAAGAACAAGTGTTATAAGTGTGATTGAAATACCTCATACTTCAAATTTTATAGGGCTATCTAGATTTTACAAAAATTTCTAGATTCACACAACATGTGATATATTTATAGATCCATCTTCATTTTTACTCCCCATCAATGGATGCACTCACTCTTTCATCACGGGGTTTAAATACTCAATGAAGAGTAGCTACTTCATGTTTTCTAGAAGTGATAACCTAAAAAATTATCCTTCAATTCACTATATATTAGAATAAATAAGAAAAATATTTATGGAATAATGAGGGACCTATTTGTTCCTCAAAATTAACATTAAGACTGTGATTTTCCTCTCAACCTAGACTTATTAGTCCTACCCTTATTATCACTTTTATTCCTTCCATCAGATTCAATATTTTTTTACTCATCTCTCTATTTTTATTTTTTCCCTTTTAAGAAGAAAATCTCTTCAAATTAGTTTTTCTTTTGTATGAAAATCCCTTTTCCACTTTAACTACTAGAGCATAAGAGGCTTTAGGTGATTTATTTTATTATTAAATAAATTTAACTTTCTAGGTATCCATATCAAAAAATTTCTAGCCACATTTCAAAGAATATTGAACCTTACGCACAAACAATTAGAATCCTTCAAGTTTATAATTATCAGATTCTTCTCCACATTTTCATCTAGGGTGATGATATCTTCTTATTCATTATTCTTTGAATTATTGGGAGTGGTTTTTGAAATTACTCTCTTCTTATTTATTCTCAAGGAATACTCATGTTTCTTTTATTTTAACTTATGATTTTTCTTAGTAAGTTTTATCTTATCATTAAATTTTGTCCCCCTTTCTTGTGGATTATTATGATTTTCATGAATTGACATATTATGCCAACATTCTAGTGCCTTGTGCACAAACCTGTTGAAACACCAATAATACCCTAAAAATATTGATCTATTTATCTATGCAACATGATATATAGGATTAACAACTTTCTAGTTATGGGAATTCTTTTAATTCATTGGGACTCTTTTAAGGGGATTATATTCATACACTTTATTATATCCATCATAGTCACAATGGTAGACTTATTATAATATTTATCATCCATATCTTCCCATAATTGGGTTTTAAACCTTCACCAAAATGTGAAACAACATTAGTACATAATATAATTTTAGGGTTATTGGATTCTTTATTCTTGGATTATGTTTCCACTTGATTAGAGGATGATCTCATTCACTTCTCACAACTAATATGATCCCTCCACTATCCACGTCTCTTAATGAAAATCTATGTAATGAAATCATTCATATCAATAAATTTGGGGGTGTTCTTCTCATCCATAACTAATCTTAGGTTATCTTTCCAATCCTCTTTCATCTTCTTCATTTTTTATTTACGTAATTTTATTAATTCTTATTATGAATTATCAAGATCTTTTATTATTTTTGATTTGACCTCTAATTGAGAATCTTTGAAATACATAGATATTTTGTTCCATTTTTCAAGTACAAGGAAAAATTCCACAAATATTTTTCTAGAGACCTTTTTCTCACAAACATACATTTGAAATTCATCTTAAAAAATGAGACATATTCTATTACAAAGTGATATTAATTGTTCCATTTCTTCCACTACTTCTATGAGAGAAATTCCCTTTCTTAACCACTTACTTAGTGCATTATATATTTCTTAAAAGTCTTCTTTAAGTTGTTATTTTTCAACAAGAAGTCCCTTGATAGTGACAACAATTTAATTTACTACTTCTTTGGGAAATTTCTTCAGATGATATTTAATCTTAGAATGAAGATCACAAAGTGATATATCATCATCAAAAATTAAAAAAGATTCATTAGAATAATCATAACCAAAATAATTATTTCTACTTATACCACTCTAATTACTTTTAGTTAGTAGTGTCTATCACTTTACTTTTGGTTTCTTCTTTAGCTTCCTTGCCTCTCTTTTCTTATTATTTTTCTAAGGCTTGATAGAAATATCTAGACGTGTATCTATAGGAGTATATTAATCTATATAATTTATCTCAATAACTTCTTAAAATGTTCACTTAATTAAATCTATTATTAATAATCATGGAAAATTTTGTATCTTTAAAAAGAACCTTTTCTCTCATACCACTTGTAATACCCCATGTCAAGTTGACTACTGATAGGGGGTAAATCAATTGTTTTATTTTATGAATTATTTTATTTTAATTAAATATATTAAACTTGTTAAGGTTTTTGATCCACTCCAAGATATCCCATATCCTTACCTTACGTGAAGTAGTAATAAGTGAGATAGAAACACACAATATTTACAGGGTTTGGTATAAAAGCATACTTTTTATTATGTTGGTTAGACACCTTGTCATGGATTCTCAACTATAATAAAAAGTGGATAAAAATAAGTTTTTTATACACCCCAACTATAATATTCCTACAACCGGTTATTCAACCCAATTATAATCCTCTAGCAATCTATTATACACCATAACTGCAAAGATCTAGTGACCGGTTATACAACCCAACTATAAGACTCTTCATAAAATTGTTAGACATACTAGATAAAATATCCTATAGTTTTGATCAAGTGGTTAAAATATTTTTGTCTTTCTTCAAGTCTTCTTTTGTGACACTTGATAATGAATTCTATTCATGGACATAAAAGATCTGGTTTACCCATGTACTACTTCAAGTCTTGTACATCCGGATCTTATTCATAATATAAACATTATACTTTTTTTATCTTTCTCTATATATTTATAGGATTTTTATATTCCTAAATACTTGGACTATTTGGGTTATTTTGATCCCCATCTTATAATATAGTCCATATTTTAATCCTTCTCTCTTCGATACTATAAAGTATATGGATTCATAAAATTCTTCTTCAATATAACATTCTTCAATATTGCACCAATATTGAAGGTACCTCAATTATTATCTCTAACATTATTTTTCATTGATACCTTAATATCTAAAATACTCCTAAAAATAATATCATGAATATTATTAGTTTCTAAAATACTATTTTGGAAACTCCTTAATCTTTATTCGTAGGTTATCTCCCCATTTAGATTAGTCAATAATATTCTTGATTTATTTCATCAATCAAAATATTTTTAATTATAATTAAAATATTATTTTAAATTACCTAAAGTATTAGTAAATTCAATTATTTGAAATCAACAAAAATAAATTCTTCTTTAAACCATTTAAATCTCTATATTCATGGCATCATGTGTCTTTTCAATGTGGACATCCTCCTGCAGCGTGGATCTAATCTCTGCATCCAACACTTCCTCCTCAACTCATTATTTTTTATTATCAGTGTTAAAACACAAGAATTGACAATAATAAATCAATTTCATGTATTTTACCTGTTCATAAATATATTTTATGGATTCATATATAATATGATAATTTTATATTATTTTTCTGTTAGAAAAGAAATGTTTTTATTCTAGATAAAATGGTTTCAAAGAAATATATGGGTTTATTTAAAAATTAAATTTCTAAATTTCAGAATTCGAATTTTATAAAATTAAATTATTTTTTTGATTTATAATATTAGAATTATCTTGGGGTTAATTTTTTATATTTTTCTAAAAAGATTGATTTTTGAGTGAATAGTGGAAAATACCGATTTTTATAAAAAATGTAATTTCTTTTCAAGTAATTACAAAGTACTATTTAGTTTTGGATTATTTTAAAAGTTTAATAATTACAATTTTATTAAATATAATACAAATAATTACATAGTAATAAAAATTATATTTTATTGTGGCATAAAATTATTTTTATGCTTAAAATGATTTTTTAAAAGTTATTTTTTGTTGGGTTTTTTGCACATAAATTTAAATTATTTTTTGAACCTTCTAAAAATTTAATATTGTAAAATTCATTTCATATTTTTAATAATATGGTTTATATTTTTTAATTTGGTCAATTTAAATTTTGGATATAATGAATAGTTACCATAGTAAAATTTTATCACCCCAGTAATGATTAAAAGAGGTTAACGAGGAGTTAAAGTAAGTGACAAATCATAAAATATCTATAGAACTTGGATAAATGTGATTTTGAGTATATTTAAAAATTTAATATATTGGGTTAAAGAAAATTATATTTGGTTCCACTTTACCTTGAGAAATACATTTATTACATTTAAAAGTTTAATGTATTTACAAGAGTATCACTCCACTCACTTATAAAAGGGAACCTCCTATCCTCATTTATTCACACTATTTTAGACAATTATCTTATCTAATACCTACCAAAAACCTTATCACCTATCACCCCCACATCTTATAGGTCTTGGTATTCTAAAAAAAATCCTATAAAGCTTATGGTGCAAGCTAAAGGGAGATATCTGAGGAGGATGTATAAGTCATAGCCGACCTATTTCAAGTTTATTTCATCTTTTGAAACAATAAAATTTTATTTTAACCACTATAATTTTATGGAATAAGTATATTATATATATCTAAATGTTATTATCTTTACATAAAAACACATTTATATCTCTTTTCTTTCCTATGGTAAATGAAACCATCGCTTGTGCATACGTTTGGACCACCACCTCAATGAAGCGTTGTGTTTTTTATCCATAACTGCCTCACATGGATAGTTATAAATATGGAATAAATGAGTATATAATATTTTTATGATATTATTATGATTATACAGAGATAATATATTACTTAACTTATTACCCTTTCCATCCATTGTAAAATGATAACGCCGATCATGCTTATGTGTGGAACACCACCACTATAAAGCGATGCGATTTATTTTTCATTACCTCCTCACAGGGTTGGCCATAAGAATAGAATTGATGAATAAATATGAAATATATAATATAATTTTGATTATATAAAAGTATACTATTATATTCCTTATTTCTTTTCCATCTAGTAGAGAAATGAAAATGTCACTCGTATGAATGTGCAGACCACTGCCTATATGATAAGAAATATTTCATTTTCCACACCCACCTTCCATGGATGGATCTAAAATTGTTTTTAATATATATAAAAAATAATTTTATCATGATTAAGATTATGTATATAGTGTAACTATGATCCCTTTTAACTTATTAAACCTAAGTCATTTTGGAATTATAAACTGAACATCCTCAGAATATCCAACATGAACTTAACAATTTTAGTAACTAAATAAAATATCATAAAAAATTAAATAAATGTAATAATGATAATGTAATAAATATTTAATGTTTTCTTAATCAATTATAAAAATAATATAATTTTTTTTTCTTGAGAGGGTAGACATAAAAATTAAATTATTCGGGACTCATGGTAAAGTAATTTCCTTTATAAATATTATTTTAAAGTTTTCCTTCCAAATCTTTTTATTACATGTTGAGATTCTATAAATGTGTCTCGAATGTTATTATTTATTCTTAAAATTATTCTAAAGGTAATTTTTTACTATTTTTTACTTTAATTATAAAGTATTAAAAATGAATATTTTCAATGTTTTTCATATGGGTTATTTTTTACTTTTTACAAAAGTAAAAAAAGAATGTTTGTTAGTGTGTACATATTGAGTGCACTTTTCCATCATCATAATAATTATTCATTATCAATATTCCAATATAAGTTATTTTTTTTCAAAGAATATTTTATTCCCACTCTTCTAATATTTTTTAGTTTTAAAAATATTTTCTAAGGAAATATAAATTTCTTCTCATTTTTATGAGATAATTGAAAGCGTTATTTCTTATGGGATTGAATGAATATTAAAATGAGTTTTATGATTAAAGTAATATATATATATATATGTTTTATACATGTTATGTTTTTATACATTTTATAATAATTACTAGTGATCCTGATACATATTTGATGATGGGTAAAGCTGGTATAGCTCTCTAATGCATTGGGTAGATTTTCAGAGTTTACTGGTGAAAACTTACTCTTAAGAGATGTGGGAACTATATAGTTAGGTTATTCCATTTTAATGGTTCTTATTAGGGTGAATATAAGTATAATGTACCAAGGTACCTAAATGGTGGAAGGTTTGTTTTCCAAGGAAAGGTATTGATGAGTTTTTAAGATTTACAAGAAACCCTTATGATTATGATTTTGACTTTATGATTGAAAATGAAATGTTTTATGAAATATATTAATAAATTTAGTTATTTTAATGAAGAAATTAAACTGATATTTGCGATCAAATTTTTATTATGAAAAAAGTAAAACTTTCTTATGAATTTTTTAGTTTTACTAATAGACTAATAGGTTTCTTTTATTTTATGTCCCTTACTGAGATTTGTTTTTCTTATCCCATATTTTCAAAAAAAACCACAAGGATTAATGATGACTGGGAACGTTAAGAAATTCATAGTTCCAGTTGTGGGAGTTACCTTGAATGAAGTTAGTGTGTATTTATAAAGAACATGTTTTATGGGAAAAATGGATACTGTGTGGAAATTTTTACTTTGTAATGCAATTGATTTCTTAATTATATAAAATTATAATCCTAAAAAGGTATTTGGTAAGTAAGTGATGAAATATACACCAAAAATTATGTAATTTATGGGACAGTTAATTATATGCTTGTTGTAATAGCTGGTATAAAAGCAAGGGTTTAGATAACATTAGAGGTTTGGATGATGTTAAAATATAGTCTTAAGAGATTTTAATTTTTAGTTATATTACCATGAAATAGATTTTAAGAATTTATATATTTATTTACCTAATATATGTTTTTTGAAATGGTTTTCCATGGAGGAAACAAGGCAGTTGAGGTAGAAAGGCATCAAGAGGATAATATCCCTTCAAACTAGTAACATGGAAAGGTTGGAATTAGAATAAATAAGTTTTTAAGATTTGTTAAACCAGTTTACATAGGCTATTAATGGAGGTAATAATATAAGGGAGTGACCAGATTCTCTATATAAGAATATATCAATAGTAGAAAATTTCATGAAACAGAACCCTCTATATTTTGGTGGATCCTCAAACTCAGTGAAATCTAAAGGAATTATTAATTATTTGGAGAAGATATTTTATGTTTTGGTATATTTAAAAAATAAAAATTTAACCCTTTATATTTATCATTTTGAAGGTTAAACTGATCAATGGTAGTATTTTCTTAAGAATATTGAGGAAAATGAAGAAATTGAGGCCATAGAATGTATGGTATTTAAAGATCTCTTCTTTGAAAAGTATTTTCCAAAAGCTATTTTACTTAAAAAGGGAAGTAAATTCATTGAGTTGAAGAAAAATAAAGAGGATTTTTCCCACATATAAAGCTAATTTCACTAGATTGGATAAGTATGCATCACATTTATTTCTATACCATGGTAATAAAAAAAATTATTTTACTCAGGATTAAATCCATGTTTACAAAGGACTTGAGTTACTCATGAGTTCTGAAGTTATGATGAAATTTTGTACTATGATGAGAAATAATAGATGGATTATTTTTACATTTAAAAAAATTAGGATAATAAGTGATATAGGTGAATGGAAGTAGAGGAGAAATAATCGAAGAAACTTGAAGGTAAGAAAATTCAACTACCCTCTTGTGATAAGTGTGGTAATAATAATTCTAGGGAATTTATTAAGAGGTTTGGGAAATGTTACCGATGTGGAAAGTTTGGAGCCTTGCCTTGTGACGATAAAGAAAAAAGTAGTGGTAATGTCCAGACTACTAATGAAAAGAAGATATTGAAATGTTTTAATTGTAATTAGATGGACCATTATGTGAATTCATACAAAAATAAAGGTATGAAGGATTGTGGTCACCGGGACTATGTGTAGAAATTTTTGGAAAATTAATTTTCTATCATTGGTCCATTAAATGAATGATTGATAAGTAAATTACTTGTTTACTCTAATTATGTCAATGTATTGTTTGATTTGGGATCTATAAATTATTTAGTTTTTGAGAAATTTGAAAGTAAAATAGAAATATAACCTCAATAAATAAAGATAAAACTTTTGGTAAAAAATAATTGTGTAAGTATTAAAGAAAAATAGATTTATGGGAACCTTACTATCATTATACGAGGAACATTTTTTCCTAAAAATCAAGTTATCTCACCCATAGTGAATTTTGACGTTATTCTAGGTATGTATTAGCTTTTATTTTATCATACTAAGATATATTATTGATATAAAGAATTCGTATTCGATCCTTAGAGATAATTCCAACTTGTATATAATAATTATTTCATACCTTTGATAATATATCAATACGATAAGAAACTAATTAAATATGTGAGTGAAATTTTTCATGCACATATTATTATAAATAAGTAAACCATTCAAATTAGTGATGTTCTAGTTGTAAATGAATATATAGATTTATTTAATGAGGATTTTCTAAGTTTTATTCTTGATAGAGAGGTTTAATTTAAATTTTACTTACTTCTTTATGATAATCCAATTTCAAAACCTCCATATCAAATGGATTTAGCTGAGTTGTTAGAATTGAAAAAACAATTGTAGGAGTTACTTGATCAAGGTTTCATCATCCCTAGAACTTCACCTTGTGGTGCTCCTATTTTTTTTGTTAAAATTAAGGATGGTTCTATGTTATTTTTAATTTATTATAGATCACTCAATAACTTTATTTTTAAGAAAAAATATCATTTTATGCATATTAATGAACTTTTTGATCAGCACTAGGGAACAAAGTATTTTTTAAGATTCATATCTGGTTTGGGTACCATTAGCTAAAAGTGAAGGAATAAGAAATTCTGGGGATGGAATATATGACTAGGTATGACTATTATGAGTTTTTGGTAATGAATTTTTTGTCAAAAAATGTACCATATATATTTATGTAACTAATTAATAGAGTGTTCTATGAGTATTTAGGTAAAATTTTGGTTGTTTTTATTGATGATATTATGGTATATTCTAAAAACTATAGAGATCATAAGAAACCTATAAGGGTTTATTTTCAAACTATAAAAAAAGATAATTTATTGAAAATTTATTAAATATGAATTTCGGTTACAACAAATTTCCTTCCTTGGATATATTGTTTCTAAATATGGAATAATAGTTGATCATTCTAAGACTAAAGAAATAGAAGAGTGGGAAAAAATTAATGTCATAAAGATTTGAAGTTTTATAGGTTTATTGATAATTCATTTTTTTTGAATATTTTATTGATAATAATTGATATAACTTCCCCACATTGAGAATTATTTGAATATTTAATGCAAATATATGTTTTGAGCTTGAATTTGAAAATTGAACAAAAATTCTATTATTACAGGGTTAACATCACCAAAGTAATTTTTTTCATAAAATTTTATTTGTGATGAATTTTTATTTTAAGATTTTATTTTGTTATTATAAATTGATTTTTATATATTTTTATTTTTGGTTATGAAAGTTGGATCATATATTTAGATGGATGAAAATGGGCATTAATACAGGGATGGACTGAATTTTGTAGAATGGACCCCACCTCATTAATTCAACCATAACATATTCATTTCTACTTGAATTTAGCTAAAATTTTGATAGGTGTTTAATGAATCGATTTTTTTTTTAATTTCTTTAAATTGTAGTGAAACATGTTTCAAAATAGATAATGGTTGAAAATGCATCTCGAACTGGAGTAAAATTTGGAGACAGAATGATGTATATACCCTTTTTATAATTTCAAACCCTAACCCTACTGAACAATATTTAAATGAGATTTTAACTCTTTGGGAGGGTTTTTAAAATATTTATAAAGTTTTCCCTAAATTAATAGTTCTATAAAACATCTCTAAACACTTGGATAAAGTAAGGATTTGTGAAAAGATATCTTCCAAGAAGGCACTCCCTTTCAGTTTCTACTTTAGGTTACATTTATTTTATTCTTTTAGAATATTTTAATATTAAACAAAAATTATTTATTATTATAATTTCATATTTTCATTTTTTTTCTTGGTGATATAATATGTGAGTGAATATGATATTGGTTGTTTCCCTTTTCAACCATTTCTTACACAAATTGTCTCCATGATGATAATTCCATCCATGAGAGAGTATTTATTTTTGTGGTTTATATTATTATTATTATATTATTAAATATTTGTTTTTAATATATGTTATCACTTAAATTCCTAAAATTATGGTTAATTAAATGAGTTTTTAAAGTTCAGTTCACTCAAAAAATTGACACATTAACCGCAAGTTCGCGATTTTGTGAATCATGAGAGTGACACTTTAATTATTAAATATAATTAACTTAGGATAAATTCATAGGGTTAATATATAATCCAAATACTCAATACATTATAATTTTTATAGTGGATGTGTAATACTAAATTTTAAATTTATCATAAGTAAGATTTTGGACTACAATCAAAGTAGGGTGTCGTGATTGGAATTCTCAATGTTAGCTTAGGGTTGGTGGTTATATTTTCTTTCATAGAGTTAATGGTTAAAAAATCAGGGAAAATAATTGAATTAATTTTATATTAAGGAATAATTATTAATTAAATATTAATTGGTAGGTTTTATCCAATGAAATCATTCATATTAGTGTTTTGAATATAATTTTTTTCTAGTTTGTTTCATTTTTTTTAGAAATCAATCAACCAAAACCCCCCATATTTTTTACCAATATTTCTCTCTTTTATTTATTTAATTTTTAATTTTGGGGATGTTTAATTCAATCCCTATTCAATAGAGATGACCTAGGTCATCTACTTTGTTTCACTTAGTAAAAAAATTAAAATATTTTGAGAGCGTGTGAAACAATGCTCATCAAATTGTCTCTATTTCTTGGGATAAAAGTGTTTTCTTCAACCCATTTTTTTATTTTATTCAACTATTATTTTCATTGAAAAGTTATTAAAAAAATGGAATTCATTATTGATGAACCTTTCTTCATTGAAAAAGTTATAATTTTAGAAAAATAAGTAATATGGATTTCCGTGTATGCATGTAGGGGTGATGTGTTTAATGATTTTATTAGAGGCCTCAAAGAAGATCTTGAGTACCAATATCTTTAATCCTTGGCTAATGAACTGACTAATTTTTAACAATATTTTTCTAAATTCCATTAACATGAGTCCAAGGATAAAAAAGATATTATATTTCCATGTTTTTATAAGGATATTAGGGGAGTGGAAGCTACATTGAAAAATCATTCTCTACCGTGACTCTGAGACATCCTCCCAAATGGACCTCCAAGAAGAACATGAACATGATGTTGATCAACTAAAGTGAGTGTACTTAACTTTTCATTCACTTTTTTTGATTTTGTATTATTATTAAAGCTAATTAAATACCCTAATTTTTCTCATATAGAATCAAATCCTATTATTTCCATGGAAAATGATGAAGATGAGGATGGATTGACCACTATCAGGTAGAAAATGGTTTTGGAATTTGATGATGAATAAGTAATAGGGGTTTTTCAATCTGAATTTAAAGATAATAACAATGAGAAGGTCATGAAAATTTGAATTCTTATTATTTTAATCATTATAAAATGAAATTGTTAAATGATTTTCCTCAATATTTTTTATATAATAGACACTTTCAAAACCAACCTTGGATGTTTTAAAGGAAACCACACAATAGGAGGTGGTTAAATAATATGAAGAAGAGATCAAAAATATTGTGGAGATTTAATTTACTCCTCTACATCAACATTAACATCTATTGGAGGGAGACACCATAAAAGTGTAAAGGGAGTACCCCTTATTTCAATCCTCTCCCACCAATGATTACTTTATTAATTTTCTTATTATAGGGTTGGGATAATTTTTATCATTTCTTTTGGGTATCCACTCTTGGTACCCACTTATAGATATTGGGATAAATAACATGCGGTGGTTCCTTCTACAAAAAATATAATCCACTATCAGATTGGGGTTGAAAAACTTTAACTAACTGACTATAGGCAGTATAAACATAACACCTCTTGTTTGATTACCCGTGTCTATTTTTAATTTTTTACACTTAATTATTTGCTTAATTTTATGTCATTCAGTTATTTTATTTTTTAGGTTATAGAAGGTGGTAATTTAGAGACCAACTCAAAGCCAAAAATTAAAAAACAAACTAAGTTTCATCTATCCTTATTATTTGATTCCTTCCATACACTTCATGTTTATACTTTAATTAATATAGATAGTTTCATTAAGTGTGTGTGTGTGGGGGGGGGGGGGGTTCTATTTTGGGTAGCTTCTTTAGGATCTTTTTTTAGTTCTTCTTCTTAAATCTTTTGTTATTTTAAAAAAATAAAAAAATGGAAAAAATAGAAAAAAATCACGTCACATGATTATTACTTCCATGTAACCTATTGATAATCCATGTTTTATTTTTACAACCTCATGGGTCATATAGGTAAGTTTTCATCATTGGTGGTTGATTTTAGTGAAAATGGAAGTTGGTCAATGATATGTTTTATTATGTCTTTATGAATCTTTTTAGATTTTTAAATCATTCATTAAGGGTATTCTTGTGGGAAAATTGTGTCATTTAATATCCCCACACACTTCAGACACAATCATGACTTGGGAGTTTCTCTCACCCAATTGAATATATATCCCAGTTAAGTAATATTTTTCAGATTATAACATGGAATTTCCATACATTAATTTCCATTTCGATCAAATCCACTATTGTACCGGATTGACCTATATGTGTATACCAGATATCTAACTTTTGTAAACCCTAAAAAAAGAAATATAAAAAAATAGAAAAACAATAAACATGGGAGTGATTAAATGTACACCATGTGGGGATATCTATGTCAATAGAGCATAAGGTTTGAATTTTGAGAATTCTTAAATGAGTGGGTTTAGGAATTTGATTACAATGGATATTGAATAGGTTTGGTAGAATATAATAAGGTTAGAAGATTAAATTTAATTTTCATGAATACACTGGTTAAATGATGGAGAGATAATCATGAAATGGTTGGAACACACTTACACATGGGGAATTTGTGATATAGTTGACTCAAAACTTGGTTCCACATGATTAGTGTCATTTATCTCATTGGATTTTGTTTTAATAAAATTCACAAGAAATTGGATTCTTTATTTTTTATATTGAATTATTTTTTGCGATTCTTTATCTACTCATATTTCTATCATTGACTGAGAAGTGTCAACATGCATAATTTTCTAGACTACACGACATAGGGTTTTTCTTGGGAATGAAAAAGGGTAAGAGTGGGAGAGTTGATAATACATGTTTTTTTGAATATTTTATTCATAATAATTGACCATATTTCCCTACATTGAGCCTTATTTGAATATTTAATGCAAATATGTGTTTTGATCATGAATTTTTAAATTACATGAAAATTATTTTTTTATAGGATTAACATCACCATAGTAATTTTATTCTAACATTCTCTATGTGCCAAATTTTTCTTTGAAATTTTATGGTATTATTAATCATGGATTTTTATAAAAAAATTATTTTATATAATGGAAGATATATATCACATTTGAAGGTCTAAAATAGATATTAATGTAGGGATATACTAAATTAAGATGAATGGATCCCACCTCACTGATTTGAACACAAATTATTCATTACATCTTGGATTCAGATAAAATTTTGAGAGGTGTTAAAGGACTAAATTTATAGAGTTTATTTCAATTTGAGGGACACCTGGTTCACATGAGATAATGGTCTAAAAAAAAGATTAAAATGGAGTATATTTTTGAGACATAATGATGCATGTTCTATTTTTGTAATTTCAAACCATAATACTCCCAAAATTTATTTAAATGATATTATCAGTCATTGGGAGGGTTAGTTTAATATATGGTAAGGCATTTCTAAAGGGGTGGTTCCATAAAATATCTTTAACCACTTGGAAGAAGTAATGCTTTATGCAAATATCTCTTCCAATAAGGCACTCCTTTCCCACTTATACTTTCTATTACTTTTATTTTTTGCTTGTAAAATATTTGAATATTCAACAAAACTTATTTCTTATTCACCTTTAATATTTTTATTTTTCTTATTTTTGATTGAATCTATGACTGAGGATGACATTGGGTGTTACCATTTTCTACCATTGCTTACGAAAATTTTCTCCGTGATGATAATTCGACCCATAGGAGAGTAGTTCATTTTGTGGTTGATCTTATTCCTACCTCCTTTATTAGTTTTTTCAAATCCATATACTCAATTTAATTTATAAAATTATGGTTAATGAAATGAGTTTGTAAAGTTAATATCCCTCAAATGATTGACACATTGACCATGAGGTCAGGATTTTATAAAAAGTGAGAGCGACAATTTAATTATCAATTATAATAATATTTATATCGATCCATAGGGTTTTAATTTAATTCAAAAACTCAATAAATTCTAATTTATAGAGTGTGTGTTTTAATAATTTTCCATTTATCATAAGTAAGATTTTGGACCACAATCAAAGAAGGATTCCATGACTAGAAGTCTCTAAGTTAACTTAGGGTTTGTGGTCATGTTTTCTTCCATAGGGTTTGGGGTTAACAAATTAGGGAACCATAATTGAATTAATTTTATATTAAGGTATAATTATTAATAACAAATGAATGAGAATATTTTATTGACCACAATCATTCATATTTCAATTTTTAAATTAATTGTTTTCTTATTAGTTAAATTTTGTTCAGAAATCACTCAACCAAAACCTACTTCTTTTGTACCAATTTTTCTATATTTTTATTATTTATTTTCTACTTTGGGTTCTATTTAATTCAATTACTCATCAAGAGATATATCCTTGGATAGATATTGTGCTTCACTTAGTAAAAAATCTCAAATATTTTGAGAGAGCATATGAAAATGCTCATTAGTTAGTAGGTTACTACCGATAGGTTTTTGAAAACTTTTCTAAGTTATCTAGCCCACTAACCAAGTTGACTAGAGAAGAAGTTAAGTTTATCTAGATGAAAATATTTGATGAATGTTTTCTAAAATTGAAAATAATATTGGATAATTCTCATGTGTTATCCTTTCTATTTATAAATAGTGAGTTTATTATTTACAGTGATGATCTTTGAATGGCCTTGGTTGTATATTGATATAGAATGATCTGGTTATAGCGTATGAATCTCATAAATTAAAAATAAATTAGAATAATTATACTACAAATACATTAATCTAGATGAGATAATTTTGATTTAAAAATCTATAGGTTTTATCTATATGGGTAGAAATTTTAAATATATATTGATCATAAAAGTTTAAAGTATATATTCACTTAGAAAGAGTTGAACATGAGGCAACAAATATGGATAGAAGTGATTAAGGATTTTCATTGCATAATTAACTATCATCTAGGTAAATAAAACAAGGTAATTTATTCATTGAGTCAAAAAGATAATTCATCATTAACTATGTTATATTTAAAACATGATCCTTTAATTAATTATTTAATAAATTTTATATTGTGAATTATATATATAAAAACTCCTTTCATTTTGGATCAGGTATTAGGGCATTCATATTTATCATAAATATTTATAGTGTCATAGATGGAAGATCATGGTTTGCAAGAAAGAGTATAATTGATCAAAAATGGTAAGTTTCTTGAGTTTAATGTTGCTAAAGTTGGTGTTATTTGATTTAGAAAGAGGTTATGTGTTCTTAATGATTCATAGTTAAAGAATTAATTTTTAAATGAATATCAGAACTCTCTATTTTATTTTTATCTTGGTATCACTAATATATATAGATAACTTCAAGAATATTTTTGGTGGAAAGGTATGAAAAAGGATATAACTTATTTCACCATGAAATGTTTGACTTTTCAGCAAGTTAAAGCTAAATAAAAACAATTGAAGGGGATGATTATTCCTTTATTTAGCTCGAGAATGGAAATGGGAGAAAATATGCATGGGTTTAATGGTGGTATTACCAAAGAGATATCAAGGTAATAATATGATTTGGGTTATTGTTGATCATTTGACTAAATCTATAATTTTTTTACCTATTCAAGATAAAATGTATTTGGATCATATTTCTAGACTTTATCTTAAGGATATAGCCTGATTACATGGATTTACCCTATAAATTAAATCTGGTGATCTTATATTTACATTAAGTTTTAAAAAAAATACTTTGGAAGTTGATGAGTAGTGAATTAAATTTCAGTACAACTTTTCTTCCTCAATCTGATGGACGATTGTAGTATAAAATTAATACTTTATGGGATATTATTTGAGCATGATCATTATATTATTAGGGAATTTTCGATAAACATATATATTTAGTTTAATTTTTTAATAATATTACTTTTCATTCAAGTGTTCAGATGGAAAATTTTGAGGCATTATATTGAAAGTGATGTCAGACTTTGACATGTTGGGATAAAGCCAGTGATATGAAATTTTTCTGACCAAAATTAGTAGAATATATGTTTGAAAAGGTAAAAATGATTCAACACCACATGAGAGAAGAAAAAATCAAGAAAAATATTTATAAAAATAATTATAAGAAAGAGAATTCATTTGAGGTATGTGACTATGTATTTCATAAAATATTTCCATGGAAAGGTGTAGTGATTTTTGGTAAAAACGGAATGTTGATCCTAAGGTTCATCGGACCCTATCAAATTCTAGAGAAATTGGGATTAGTTTCTTACCAGGTATCCTTACCTTTGATTTTATCTCATATATATAATGTGTTTCATGTTTCAATATAATGAAAGTATATACTTGATGTATCTCATGTTTTGAGCCTTGCAGTGGTATAGTTAGAGGGGAATCTATTATATGTGGAAATACCAGTTAAGATTATTTACCATAAATAGAAGGTGTTGTAGAATAATTAAATTCTCATCGTAAAAGTTTTTTCAATAAACCATATTATTTAATAAGTAAATGGGAATCGAAAAAAATCTAGGAATGGAAAATACCCTCACTTGTTTAAGTAATGAATAAAATTGTGAGGATGAAATTACTAAAAGGAGGAAGAATGTGATAAACCAATTAATTATAATAATAAATCAATTTAATTTCTAATTATTTTTCATAAATATATTTTATGTATTCATATATAATATGATTATTTTATTTTATTTTTTGTCAGAAAAGAAAGAGTTTTATTCTAGCTAAAACATTTTCTATGAAATATATGGTTTTATTTAAAAAATAAATTTCAAAATTTTAGAGTTTGAAATTGATAATATGAAATTATTTTTAGATTTATCATATTTAAATTACCTTAGGGTGAATTTCTGATATTTTTATAAAAGGATTTATTTTTTAGTGAATAGTGAAAAATACTAATTTTTATAAAAAATCTCATTTATTTTCAAGTAATTAAAAAGTAAATTTTGGTTTTGGAATAGTTTTAAAGTGAAATAAGTCCCATTTTATTAAAAATAATCCAAATAATTCTATAGTAATTATTATTATATTTTATTTTGGTATAAAATCATTTTTATGATTAAAAATGACAATTTTCTATAAAATGTATTTCATTGCGTTTTGTGCAGATATATTGAAATTAATTTAATTTAATTATAAAAATTGAATATTTTAAAATGTATTTAATATTCTTAATCAAGTGGTTTAAATTTGGTAATTTTTTCAACTTAATTTGTTTTTCATAATTAATTGTTACCATGGTAAAATTTTTTCCCCTCAATAAAGGTTAAAAGGGGTTAATGGGGTATTTAAACTAAGAGATAAGGCATAAAATATTTCTAAAACTTGGATAAATATAACTGGTTGAGTTTATTTTGACCTCACCCTATATTTTATTTTAAAATTTTCCATTATTTTCCACTTTTCCATGAGAAATACATTTATTATTTTTAAAATTTTAATGTATTTACAAGATTTCCCCTCCCCTCACTTATAAAAGGGAGCCTCCTCTCCTCATTTATTCACACCTTTTGAGATACTTATTTCAGAAAATACTGACCCAAAACCATTCCCAAATATCCTTCCCACATCCTAGATGTCTTGGGATTCTTCTAAGACCAATCCTAGAAGGATTAAGGTGTAATTTAAAGGGAGATATCTTAAAAGGAGGTATAAGTCATAATCGACCTATTTCAAGTATATTTATCATAACGCCACTATAAAATATATTGTAACCACTATAAAATAATTAAATCAGTATCTAATATAAACTAAAATGTTATTATTTTTATGTAACATCTCTTTTCTATATCTTTTCCATCTTATGGGAAATGAAAACATCGCTTGTACGCACATGTGGGCTACCACCTTTACGAAGTGATGTGTTTCGTTTTCCATCACCACCTAAAATGGTTGGTTATAAATATGGAATTAATTAATATATAATAATTTTATTAAATTATTATTATTATTTAAGTGTAATATATTACTTAAATTCTTAGCATTTCCATCTATTATGAAATGATAATGTCACTCATGCGTACATGTGGAATACCACCTCCACGAAGTGATGTGATTAATTTTTCATTATTGCCTTACATTGTTGGTCATAAGGATGGAACAAATGAATAAATATTAAATTTATAACATAATTATGAATTTTTTAAATTTAAAATATTATATACCTCATTTCTCTTATATCCGTTAGAAAAGTAGAAACTTCACTCGAGTACACATGTGGACTATCGTATCCATGATACAATGTATTTAATTTTCCACATCCACCTTCCATGAATGGTTATAAAAAATGTATAAAAATAATAATATTTTCATGATTAATACTATAGAGATAATGAAACCATGATCACTTTGACCTTATTCAACCTATTGAACTCATTCTGGACTTATAAATCGAACATCCTCAAAACATACAATGTGAACTTATCCATTTTAGTAACTAAATAAAAAACATAAAAATTAAATTAATGTAATAATGATAATGAAATTAACATGAAAAGTGTTCTTAATAAATTATAAAACTAATATATTTTTATTACTCAAGATGGTATACATACAAATGAAATGAGTTAAGACTTTAGGTAATGGACTTTCTTTTAAAAATATTATTTTAAAGTTTTCCTTCCAAATATTTTTATTCAATGTAGAGGTTCTTTTAAATGTTTCAAGAATGTTATTATTTATGATTAAATGGTTTAAAAAGTTTATTTTTTAATATTTTTACTTTCTTTAAAAAGGATTAAAAATGAACCTTTTTAACTTTTTTTTTCATATGGGTTATTTTCAACTTTTTACAAAAATAAATAAAGAGTGTTTTTTTAACATATATAGATTGAAAAATATTTTCTAATATTATATAAATTATTCATTATAAATATTCCCCTAAAATTTAATGTGTTTTTTCAAGGAATATTCTATTCACACTCTTCTTGTAATTCTTAGTTTTAAAAATATTTTCTAAGGAATGGGAAATTTATTCTCATTTTTATGAGATAAATAAAAGTGTTATTTCTTATATACATGAATGAGAATTCAAATGTTTTTTATAGTTAAAGTTAAATATATATGTATTTTATTTATGTTATAGTTCTTGGACATTTTATAAGAATGTATGTTGATCCTAATGTAACTCTGATGACGGGTGATCCTTGTATAGCTCTCCAATGCATTGGGTAAAGTGATAGAGTTTACCAGAGATAAGTTACTTCAAATAGTTATGGGAATTATCTTTAGGTGATTCCATTTTAAGGGTTATTTCATAGGGCGATATAAGTTTAATATCCCAATGTACCTATATGATATTATTAAAATGGTTTAT
Source organism: Viscum album (assembly GCA_963277665.1). Classification (NCBI taxonomy): domain Eukaryota; kingdom Viridiplantae; phylum Streptophyta; class Magnoliopsida; order Santalales; family Viscaceae; genus Viscum; species Viscum album. Next base: position 46,483,282 of record OY728122.1, read on the forward strand.
AAAGTAAATATTTTGATTTTAAAAGTTAAGAAAATGAGATTATGTTTTAAAGGAAAGTTTATGACCTTTTTTAAAGAAATGTGAAAGGATTATTTTTCAAGGGATGATATTCATGAGTTTTATTTTTTTCCAAGAAAACCTTATGATTATAATTTTTTTACTTTATGATTATATATGATTTTTTAAGAAAGTTATTGATAAATTAAGTTGATTTCATGGAAAATTAAATAGATATTTATCTTAAATATTTATTATTAAAAAGGAAAACTTTCTTAAGGATGTTTTAGGTTTATAAATGGGTTAAAAAGTTTCTTTTATTTTATGTCACTTGATATGGTTTGTTTTTCTCATGACATATTTTGAAATGTTTTTCAAATTGGTTATAGATGAGTAGGAAGATTAATAAAGTTAGAGTTCAAGTTATGAGAGTTACCATGAATGAAGCAAGTGTGTCCATATAAAGAATTTTTTTTGAGGAAAAAATGGAAATTGTATGAAAATTTACACTTTTTAATGTAATGAATTTTATAATTATCAAAAACTATAAACCTAAAAAGGTATTTGGGATGTAAATGATGAACATAAAAAATTAATCATGTAATTTATGGGACGATTATATGTGGGTTATTATAATTTTCTTAAATTACAATCCTATGATTGACTATAATATTTAAACAACGAGGAATGAAGCACTATAACATCAAGATTCCATTTATAAAGAATATAAAAAATATGGAAAATTTTATTTACACCCATAATAATGACTCAAAAATTCTATAATTATGTGACTAACTATGAGGTAGACAAGTGTTTGTTAGTTTGTCAGGCATTTCTAAGGTAGTAAACCTTCCGTGAAGATCAACCATGAGTATAAAAAACATGTACAAATGAAAAAACATGAAGATTGATTTTGTGAAGCAACCTTCTAAAGCGTCCATATGGATTGACTAAATATACAAACTTCTTAAAATTCATATTCACCATAAGGTAAGAAAGAAACAGTATAAATGGATTGACTACATGAACAAAAAATTGACCTTAAATAAATCAACCACATGAGTAATTCACTAACCATGCAGATCGACTGTGTGAAGAAAAAAATAAACCATATGGATCAGACGCATGTTCAAACTTCTTGTCTAAATCTAGAAACTCTAGAATTACTTCACTTTTAATCAATTCCTCCTCAAACCATCTCCACACCTTATCAAGAATCTCAAAATAACTTACAAAATGTTGTATATGGTGTCTTTACATCCATCAATACTTTTCCTTGTTTCTCTTTAGGATCATCATATCAATCATCACATTTAGTAATGTGGTACTTTGAATTTGTACATCCAAGGTTATCAAACAATAGAACTAATATCCATATCAGGTTTTGTGCTTAATTGTATTGTTAATAATTACATATATAACCATCCTCTAGGAATTACCACTTTCCACCAAACACAAATTAACTCATTAAAAATAAATAAAACTCATCCAATGGGTACTTTAAAAACCTTTATATAATTATCTATGTCATTTTTTTACCTATAAATCTTGTGGTCATGCCTATATTGCATTTTGATGTTATTTTGGGTATGTATTGAATTTTGGGATATCATGAAAATATAGATTTAAAATTAAATGAATTTATATCTAATTTTCACACTGAGATGATTTTTTTATTTAAGAATGAATTTATACGAGTGATAACATTTCAAGAAGATGAGTGACACATTCCTGTCTTGGGGTGTGAAAAAAACAAATAATACCTAACTTAAAATTTAGTAGATTGGTTAACCTAAGTTGTCTCCAGAGAGGAGTGCACAACAATTATGTTTGTCACTTAAATTTAAGAAAGAATAAAAGGTTGTTTTTGAAATTGTTTGGGTTAAAAAATAAAGCAAGCAATAAAAATAAAGGTTGAAAACTAATGGATGAAGAGAGTGATGGGGTTAGGGTAGGATTAAATTTTGCAATGTCATCATAGTAATAAAGATGATATTCCCTCTCTTCCTTTCAAATAACAAATGAAAGACTCCTCGATTGAGTTATTAATCACCCTTGGTTAAAGAAACAAATGAGACTCACTCCTATGTGCATGGAAGTTCATAAACAACCCCTAAAAAACTAAGGCAAGTCCCAATCAGGAATTGTTTCTTCTTATAACTCTAGAAAAAGTTTAATAGTTTCACACACATTCCAATGATCGCTAGACACTCACCACCTAACACAATCTGCTCGATCGAGACAAATTACACTAGGCAGAGGGAGATTAAAAGTCTTTAACCAAAGCTATTAATAATGAATACACCAAACTCAAAAAAAAATCTCATTAAGATAATTGGGAAATAGTGATAATAGAAGTCATTCAAAAGAAAAAGAGGATTTTATATTTAAGCACAAAACTCTGACATTACAAAAGTGAAACTCCCCCTTCCCCGATCACTCAAAGGTTTTACCCCTACATGTGAAGGGTAATAGAGTTGAAAGGGGAATAAGAAGGCATTAAAAAACAATGGAAAATAAAAAAAAACAAAATAAAAAGATGAAAAGTTCTGCTTCTTGGTGTCCTGGAAGTAATGGGATGAAGAATGAGATGCTTTGAGAGGGGGGACCTCTCCTCCTTTTATAGCCAGAATTCTTCCCCTGGATGTTGACACATTTTATCCTCACTAAATGACATATTCACGCATTTAAACCTTCTTTAATGTTTTTTATAATTCCCTTGGGAGTTTCCCCTCAAAATCTCAGTGGAGTTGGACAATTATTCCGAGAGTTATTCCCATTTTATGCTCATAATTTATTCTGTCCAGTTAGACTCTCCAAATCGCAAACCTCCAGATTAGGATACTTTAATGACCCTTTAAACGGCCAATTACCATATCCTTTACTTCATGAAATATGTTCCCAAACTCCTTCCTTATGCATCCACCTAATTCCACAACAATTGGGACCACAAATAATGAGTTATGGACCTCACATAAAAAATCGGCAGAACTGTAAATAGTTTTTTTGAGACAAATTGTGAGCTTCTTTTGAGCTTCTATATGGTCGATTCAGATTTTGGTCCAAAAATAGTAAATGAATCCCTGGATATGTATAATATGGTAAAGAAATAATGTTTCAATTTTGATTAGTGTAGAAGATGTTATGGCCAAACTATAGAAATAATTTAAAACAGTTAAAAATCTGAAATGGGCATTTTTACTGTTTAGCTCAAAATAACACCAATATCATAAAAATGGAGCAATTAATCATAGAGTAACAATTTTGGGGGTTTAAAACAATGAAATTACATGTAAATTTAATTGAAAATATTTTCTCTATAAATGAGAAATTGATAAAATAATGTGGTGAAATCTTTCTTACTCATATCATTTAAAAAATGTAAATGGTAAAACTTAATAATGTGCTAGTGGTAATTTAATACTTTGATATATTTATGATTTTAATAGTATTATTCCTATCCAGAAGGTGTAATTAATTATAGAATTTGTTCCTGATGCTAATGCAATTTCAAAAACCCCCTTATCAAATGGATCAATTAGAGCTATTATAATTGAAAAAGAAATAACAATAATTGCTTGATAAGGGTTTTATCTGTCCTAGAACATCACATTGGGGTGCCCCATTTTATCTTTTAATAATAAATATAGATCTATGAGTATTTTAATTGACTATCGATCTCTCAATAATATTAAAATTAAAAATAAGTATCATGTACCTTATGTTGATGTTTTTTTTGATCAGCTCTAGTGAGCTCTATACTTTTGAAAGATTAAAATAAGGCACAAATATCATCAGTTGAAGATAAAATAAGAATATTTTCCTAAGATATCATTTCAAATGAGGTATAATAACTGTGAGTTTTTAGTTATTCCATATGTTTTAATGAATGGACTTTTTGAATTTATGGATTAAATTAATAGAGTATTTTGAGAATATTTTGAATTTTTTTAGTGGTATCTATTGATGATATTTTGGTATATTCTAAAAGTTTTTATGACCATGAAATTTTTTTGGTGGATTTTTCTCTAGACCTTAAGATAAAATAATTTACACATAAAATTTATTAAATTTGAATTTTGGTTATAAAAAATTTTATTCCCTGGTAATATTATAACTAAAGATGGTATAACAGTAAATAATTTTAAAACTAACATGGTGTAAGAATATAAAATATAAACTAATATCATAGATATTTATATTTTTATTTGATTAGAGGGTTATTACCAATGTTTTATTGAAAACTTTTCTGAATTTTCTAACCCATTAACCAAGTAAACAAGATGGTTTTTAAATTCATTTGGATAAAGTAATGTGATGAATGCTTTTAGAAATTCAAAAATATTGATTAATTATCCAGTATTATCCATACCTTTAAGTAATATTGAATTTATTTTTTATAGTGATTCTTCATAGAAGTTTCTTTATTGTGTTTAGATGAAAAATGATTGGGTAATAGAACATACATCATGACATCTGAAACCCCATTAGAAAAATTATCCAAGGCATTCCCTTGAGATTCCATTGGTAATTTTATCTTTAAAAATTTTCAATAATTATTTATATGGGGAGAGATATGATATATATATATATATATATATATATATAGATTATAAAAAGTTTGAAGTATATATTCACTTAGAAATAATTGAACATGAGTCAAAGGAGGTGGTTAGAATTGATAAAAGATTATGATTGTACAATTCATTATTATTTAGGTAAAGAAAATAGGGTATATGTTTCTTTAAGTCGGAAAGATAATTCATCATTAAAAATGTTATGTTTAGATCATGATTAGTTAATTAATGGTTTAATTAAGAATGTATTGGAAATTATACATGCAAAAACATCTTCTATTTTGGCATAAGTAATGGTATAATCATCCTTATTAATAGAAAAGTAATTCCATGAAATAAAATCATGGATTAAAATAGATGATAAAATTCATAAATAAAGGAATATACATGAGTTTAAGGTGGATGGAAATTGATACATAATATTTATAAAGAGGTTAAGTGTACCAAATGACTCCCAAATGAAATATAAATTATTGATTGAGGTAAAAAACTCTCCGTATTTGATTTATCTAGGCCACACAAACATGTATAAATATATTTAGGAATATTTTTTGGTGGGAAGGAATGAAAAAAGGTGTTTCTGATTTTAAATTGGAATATTTTATCTTTCATTAAATTAAATATAAATGATAATAAAAAAATTGAATGCTTCATCCATTATCAATTCAAAAATAGAAGTGGGAATATATATATAGATTTCATCATGGTATTTCAAAATAAATCTTAGTTTAAAAATTAAACATACATTATTATTGACCATTTTACAAAATATTCACATTTTTTACTATTAATAAGTCTTTGGATCAGATTTATCAACTCTATTATAACGATATATAAAATTTAGATGGAGTTCCTAATTTTATTATGTCTGGTTGTGATTAAATGTTTATATCCAATTTTTATAAAGGGCTTAAAAAGTAATTAGATGTTAAATTAAGTTTCAATATAGATTTATATATTCAAAACAATAGGCAATATGAGTGGAAAATTCATACTTGGGAGGATATTCTCTAGTATTGTTCATTGGATTATCAAGTAGGTTGGGATTAACACCTTTCATTGGTTTAATTTTCATATAACAATAGTTTTAATTCATGTATAAAAATGGAATATTTAAAATCATTATATTGAAATATATGTTTAAATATATCTTTTGGCATAATGTTGGGGAAATGAAGCCATTGGATCCTAAATTAGTGAATGATATGGCTGAAAAAGTGAAATTGATCCAACATTATATGAAGGTAGCTCAAAGTAGGTAAAAGTGTTATATAGATAATCAACATAAAGGTATTTCATTTAAGGGTAGAGATATTATTTTTTTTAAATATCACCATATAGAGGCGTGATGTTTTTAAATAAGAAATAAAAATTAATCCCATGATTTATTAGTTCGTCTAAAATCTTATAGAAAGTGGGATTAGTGGATTATTGAGCAGCCTTGCCTCTATGTTTATCTTAGGTACATGATGTGTTGTATGCTTATTTATTAAATAAATATTCACCGAATTCAAATAAGACTAATAGAAACAATGATAGGAAGAAACAAAAGGTAAAGAACAAACATAAGATATTACGTGGTTTAGGGCCATGCCTTAATCCATGTGGATTTTTTCTGATCCAGTCAAAGAAAAAAATATAATGATTATAATTCTTAGAATGTTATCAATCACAAGTGGTTGATCCTCCTTAAATAGAAGTTCTTAGATAGTGCTTCTAGTTGTTTCCACCATCCAATTTCCATAGGATAAAGTCCACCTCAATAAATCTTCATGGAAAATATTTCATTCAGTAAAGTATCTACACAACCTCAAATTTCCCTCCCAATTGACAAATCTAGCTTCCATATATCTCATTGTTGGTTGGAGTGGATACTCAAGAGGGGGGGTGAATTGAGTTCCAATTAAAATTTCTGTTCAAAATATTTATCTTAAAATCCCCCAATTTAAAAACAATGTTAAACTGTAGTGAATTTATATAGATTATAAATGTTCAATTAGTTCCTCAAAGAGTGATTAGGTCTCAGTTAATTTAATCTCAAGATTAAATTGACTTTTGAAAATGATTTACTGATTTAAAATAAATATAAACACTTGCTAATTTAACTATCAAAGTATCTTTAAAATAATTTTGTATTTTAAAGTAACAGCAGCAGAATATGAAACATATGTATAGTAAGCTTATGAATTAAATTAAAAGCACAGAAGAGGTAACCAAGAGGTTCAGTCTCAAGACGAGACTTAGTCCTCTCAACAATTTATATAAATTGATCCACTCCCTGGATCGGGGTTAACAACAGTGAACACACTATCCAAGTACAAAGACCTCTACCACAGTTCTTTGTGGGAAACAAACAACAGATCACAGCTATCCAGGTCTTACTCGACCTCTACCACTATCCACAGTGGGAAAAAAAAGAGTTATAGAGTTTGAATGAGGATTTGATAATCCTCCAGTTTAGCTCAGGAGACAGTGTGTGTGTAAAATAAATAGGGTACACACACTTCTCAAAATGTAAAGATAGAATCACTAAAGAAAGTGAGAAAGAGTTTAGAAAAGCTTTAGTGATTGGCAGTGAAACTCTAGAATCGTTTGGTTGATTAGAAAAACTTCTGAGTCCTTCCCTGGTTTCTGCTCTGAAAACAGAGTGTCGTTTTCTTCTTTGATTCTTGGACCATCTTGTCATCTTGAGTGTATGAAGTGTGTTTGGTAGTTCTTTACTCAAGGTGAAGCTTGTGTTCTCCTTTAAAATGAGTAGCTTCGTGTATATCCAGTGTTCTTAGAGTATGGATTTATCCTTTCACGAATGCACCACGTTTGAATGATGTTCAACCCTTTTCTTTTTCACCCGTGTACCTTCTTAGTTCCTTGATGCTTGTCGTATGCACATACAATGTTCTATACTTCTCATCATATTCAGATAGGTCTTTATCTTCCCTTTTATATCTTTTAGCTCCGGAAAATGGGAATGATTAACTTTTGCATGGGTACTAGGTACGGTTCCCTGACATAGAAACAAAGATCATTAAATAACATTAACTGCATTAAAAACATCCCATGTAACCGTTATCTTAATAAATAAATAATATGAAGAGTATAGGGTTTGACTGGTTGGTCAATCATTAGAAGCTCGTGTTGGTAAATGTGTATGGTGGCCTTTTGTGTAACAGAACCTTTCATCGGTAGCTCTTTGAACTTGCATCGGTAGCTTGTTAGTATCGGTATCTCTAGGTATCAGTAACTCCTTCTATCGGTAGACTTACTCTATCGGTAGCTCAGTAGACTGGTTCTATCAGTAGCTCTATACTTGTATCGGTAGACTGTGTCAGTCGGTTCATATCAGTCGCCAGTCAGTGTATTAGTAGGCCGATCGGTAGCTTGTATCGATAGCTCTTAGTGTTCTGTATCGGTAGACTGAATCTGTCGGTATACTTTCTTATCGGTGGAATTTTGAATATCAGTAGACCTGTTCTATCGGTAGCTCGGTTTCTGTCAGTAGCTCTGTACATATCGGTAGCGTTAGCTTATTGGCGACTCTATCTATCGGTAGACTAAGTCTATCAGTAGACTGAGTACCGGTAGCTCTATATCAGTAGCTATACACAGACCAGTGACTTAATACTTGTCTGTTTTATGCAAAACATATATGAATGGGTTAAAAGAACTTCATAACTCATATAAACATAGATAGACATGGATTAACATATCTTCAGGGATTGTTTTAATATTATTATCATCTTGATCACAGATTGAAAGAATTAAAATATAGAAAAACATTAGATTGATATTAATAAAGTATATGAAAGCATAATTGGGATTATGAAAACAGGTGAGGTCAACACTCATGATTCCTTAACTTTCCACAAACTTCCTTTAATAAGAATTTTCCAATAGTTTGACTTTAAATAACTCCATCTAGTTCTGCATCTAATCTTTTTAGATTCTAGTCATCTAAAATTTATTATTTCCTTCCACCATCCCACAAAACTTCTAGAAGTTAAACCTATTGATTCTATCCTTTCATTGGCATAGTTATTAAATTCTAAAAAATGGTTTCCACACTCTATAAGTATCCTAATAATCACCCACTTGAAAATCATTTTTCCAAGAATCAAAACTAATCCCCAATTTAGTTTAGGAAAACATCCATCAATTATATAAATTTTCATTAAGTAGAAATATGGTTTCTCACCACTTATTTTTCTCAAAACAATCTGATTAATGTCTTTCATCACCTTAAGGAATCCCAATCAACCACTTTCAGCAATATTTCTATTGGATTCCATACACATTAAATATTCTATATGTGCATCTCCTCATCCTTCCATTGTTTATGGATTAAGTAAAACTTCAATTTAATTTTATTTACCCAAAAATGAAACTTTGGATTCTTGGATAAATTAATCTCACTTTTTGAACCACAAAAGATCCTGTCATCACTTTAACTCCTTCCAAGATCCTCTAGAAATCACTTTTCCCAAATCAACTCATTCCTCACTTTTGTTAAAGAAATATACATATCTTATATTTTTTGAGAGAGTGACTACTAGTTAAATTTTGGACATCTAACTGACTATAATTCTACCAAATGTAAACACATATCTAGAAGTGCTATTCTATGACTTTAAATATCCTACAAAGTCCGAATTTACAAAACCTTTCCATGAACAATCCATTCCAAAGAAAAGTTTCATGCTTATGGAAATAATAAATTACCAAAGAATCCATTTCACCACCTCTATATATTCCATTTTGGGGTTTAACATGAATCTATTGATGAATACCACTACTTGTGTAATTATCATACAAGTACAAACCATGACATGAATAAAAAATTTTATGGTTGATGCATATTGAATTTTGTTATGTACTTAACTTCCACTTCCATTAAAGGCTAATTATCCTTACATAGATTGAAATGTGTGACCATGGGTGTGGTCTCTAATTTCTATCTACTCATCCTAATGTATTCTACCACCTTTCAAATTTAATATTACTTAGTCTAGTATAGAGTACCAAAACATAGGTTGCTCTCAATCTATATCCCCAAAATCCATTTCAATAGACCAGGGTCCTTCATCTTAAAGCTTGTGGATAAATCAACCTTTATCTTGTTGGTTATTTATTTTACCAGAACTACTATAAGGATATCATCCATGTAAATTATGAGTCTTATGAAACTCCAATCATCAAACAACTTTCAGTAATAATAATGATCAACATTTCTCTGGATGAACTTTCATTCCTTCATGAAATTTTTGAACTTTTAATTCCAATTCCTTAGTGACTGCTTCATAATATAAAGTATATGCCTTATCTTGTGCACAAGATTTAAGTTCATATTGCTTTTGAAAAATTTTATTTTTTTCATAAGGAATCTTCTTCTAAATCCCCATGGGGAAATGTTTTCTTCATGTCCATATTCTCTATAAGAAATCTTTCAGAAGAAACTATACTTTAAACCATTTGGATAGTTGTGTTTTAAATACCAAATAAAAAATCTCAGGGAAATCAAATCCTTTCATTTTTATGAAATCCCTTCATAACTAGTTTGGATTTTCACTTACACCTTTCATCTGCCTCTTCCATTATCATAAAAACTCACTTGTTTTATAATATTTTCTTCCTAGTATGTTTTTTCACCAGATCTCATATTCTGGACACATAGAGGTAATAAAGTTAATCCCCCATGGATAAATATCACTTATTATAGTTTTTTAAACTCTTTACCTCATCTAATATTTTGGGCTCTCCATCATCCATAATAATAAAATAGTGTAAAGCACTTTCATACCTTTTCAATTGGAATTTTCTCTGGTAAAACTCTATAATTGTCCCTATGGATAGCTCATTCCAATACCACAACTTTTGAAGTGTGAATTTTTGTTTCTTGAGATTCCATATTCCTTGAACTAGTTTTTACATAAGTACTTGTCAAATCTATTATAATTTGAACTCATTCCAAAACCTCTTCCGACTGGTCTGATGTTTTACAAACATTCACACTTCCTATATTTTTTCAGAACATTTGTTCCCTCTAGATACCCATCTAGGTCAACTACAACTTTCTATGATACTTTACCCTCACTGGAATTTTATTCTTAGTTCCAAGCCTTCTAAAAAATATCTTCTATAAAGATCAAATTTCATCTTTTTATGGCCTTCTGAATATTGTTATCCCAGAGTTGAAAACAAAACTATTAATCACCACAGCTCACAAAATAATGTGCTCTAGAATTAGGATCCAATGTTCCTCATTCCTTGGCATCAACATGGATATAATCATCTATGATAAATATTCTAAGGTGGATAAAGTTAACCTTCCTTATGGACCAGCAGGATTCTATTAGTCACTTATCAATTCAATAAAATAGACTCTGGTTGATTAATTAGGCAACACAATTCATCACTTCCACCTATAAGTTTTTGGAAAACCCAAGTGAATCTGTATTCTATTGGATTTATCCACAAAATTATAATTAATTATTCCCTCAATTAAATTATATTATAAATTTCTAGGAATAATATTCTCAAACTAAATCCTTTTCTACCATAAAAATATATATAACTCCCTACTTCCATACTCACCATGATTATATGACCTTAAACACTTCAACTTGCTACTAGTATCCTTTTCCACCATGGATATACATCAGAAAAAAAGTATCAAACACCTCGGAATTATTCTTTAGATAGTAAACCCACACTTTATATGTGTAATTGTTTTACCAAGGTCACATATAATATCAAAACTCCATGAGAGAAGACTAGAGCTGGTCCCCTGAAAACTATGTGGATGGACTCTAACTTTTGGTGTTATAATGAATCAGTACTTTAAAAACCCATAAATATGAGTTTAATAGTAAGTATTTAAAATTTTTATATTCCCATTATATTTTATTTTTATAGTTTTAGGGAATTACAAAAAATATTACATAAAAAATAAGACACTTCTACAGAGTGTACTTTTTTCACAAAAATAATCACTTAAGTTTACACCCCTATTTCATTCAAGGCACTCTTTCTTATTTTAAGATAGTCTAATAGAAAAAACTGACCTTAATATTTTTCCTTATCATCCATAGATCTTATAAAAAATATTTTAAAACATGATATGGACACAAAAATCCCACTAAGGGATATAAAAATAAAAAAATCTTGTTAGAGTAGTAAAAACATAAAAACCTAAGAAATTGTTTACCTCTTCCCAATAAAAAATTAATCACATAAATAAATAATTTAACCATAATAAAATAAATATTTTATTAAATAAAACATTTTAAACTACATTATTAAGAAAACCATGAAATAATCTTGAGGCATGTGGGAACTCATGAAAATATTTCATTGAAAAACAAACCTTTTGCTTATAAAAGTTAATAAACTTTACTTACCTCTTGAAAGAAAATTATTTCCATTAAACACTTTCTAAAAGTATAATATTGGTATTTGGAATAATCATATTTATAAACCATGTTCACTCATGTATAATCCCTATCAGAATAACTTAATCCCATTTAATTCTATAGGATTAACTAACCCAATCAACCCCCTCATTGTTCACCTTCAAAGACTAAATCATTACCCAATGCATTAGAGAGATTTTTCAGGATCAATCATCTTTATGAGCTATATATGGCTCACTCTTCATCACATATAGGGATAAATTAATGTATAATGAATAAAAAATTTATAAGATGTTATTTTTTCCTCATAAAACCCTTGAAGAACTCATTTGAACCCATAAGAAAAACACTATTCATTTTAACATAATCATAATAAGAAGTATCATTTTTTAAACTCCTAAAAAGGAAAAATTCCTAGAATTGTGGAAATATGATATACTTTGAAATATAATATTAAATTGTAGAGTAATCTTGATAATTAATAATGTAAATAATGGCAGGTAAAGGTTTTCAAGTTATACGAGCTAAAAAATATTACCTTTTCACTTTTGTAAAAAGTAAAAAATATCCCATATGAAAAAAATTAAAAAGATTAAGTTTTAAAACATTGAAAAGAAAGTTAAATATAGTAAAAAATGAACTTTATAAACTTTTGAATCATAAATAATACCATTCTTGAAACATTTTAAACAACCTCAACATGGATGAAAAATATTCAGAAGGAAAAATTTAAAACAATATTTTTAAAAGAAAGTCTCTTTCCTTAAGTCATATCAAGCTTGTAAATTCTCTAAATCCTAAATAATAAAATTATATTACTTTTTTAATTTATTAATAACCTTTTCATGTTAATTCCATTATCATTATTCCCTTTATTTCATTTATTACCATGTTTTTTAGTTACTAAAATGGTTAAGTCCATGTTGAACGTTTTGGGGTTGTTCGGTTTATAACCTCAAAACAACATTGATGAATTGATTTTGGTCAAAGGGGTTATGGTTATATTTACTAAAAATTATTAAAAAGTTTATAATTATAATATTTATACATTAAATATACTTTTAAAACCAACCGTGTAAGGAGGTCATGAAAAATGAATCATGTCATTTCATAGAGACAATTGTTCATACATATACATGAATGATGTTTTCATTTTTCTAATAGGTGTAAAATAAATAAAATATATACTATTTTAATTTTATAGAATCATAAATATTTTATAAATTTCATATTTATTAATTATTTTATCCTTATTAATATCCTTTTAAGGTGGAAATTAAAATGATCACACCGCTTTGTGGAGGTGGTAGTCCATACATACGCACTAGATGTTATCATTTTATAATGGATGGAAGTATGAGAAGGTGTGTAATATATTATCTTTATAGAATCATAATTATTTCATAAATATTATATATATTTATTTTATCCAACATTTTAACCATCCATATGATTTTGTGATGAAAAATGAAAAACATAGCTTCATGGAGGTGGTAGTTCACACGAACGAACAAGCGACATTATCGTTTTCCAATTGATGGAAGGGTAAGAAGGTAAGAAATATATTATATTTAAATAATCATAATTATGTAATAAATTTCATATATATTTATTTTATCTATAAAATTAATACTTATAAATCATAGGATTGATTTATTTTTATAATTACCTGTGTGGTCACATTCTTCCCCCTTTAAGAAATTACATCCTAGAAATTTTATTAATTAAATTAAAAAGTGAGGGTGATTTATACTCAAATTTTTTAAAATACATATATTGTTTCTTCAATAATGTTATTCTTTCATGAAACCTTAACCTGGATAATCACTTTATTTCATAGTACTTTCTCTTTGTGATCTAGAATTTGAATTATATTTTCCTCATATGAAATATTCTCTTCAAATTGTACCACCTCAGTGATCAAAACAGGAGATTCATAAAGTAAATGTTTCCTTAATAATTAAATATTAATCACATAATGTTCCTGGGACAAAATCATAGTTAAGGCCTCTTGTTAATAATGTTATCCCACTTTTTCCAGAATTTTATATGTTCTAATAAACTACATACTTAACTTTAAAATTTTACCAAAACACATAAGACTTTTCAAGGGAGATAATTTAAGAAAAAAATGATCTCCAACCATAAAATATATATCTTTATTATTGTTATTTACATAAATTTTCTTCCTTATCTAGGCTTCCCTCACATGGGTTTGAATCATATTTACCTTCTTAACCATCTCTTTTACCAACTCTATTCCCAAAAACATCCTTTCACCAAATTCATCCCAACATGATGGAGTTCGACAATGCTTTCTATATAAGGCATAAAAAGGTGTCATATATATAATATAATGAAACATTTTATTATAAGATAATTCCAGTAATGAAATATATTGATCTTAACTTAAATAATAATCCAAAGTTCAAGCTCAAATCATATCTTACAAAGTCCAATTTTTTCACTTAGAACGTCCATCAAATTTAGGATAAAATGTTGTACTAAAATTCAATTCAATACATAATGAATTTAAAATTCCTTTAGAAAAATTTGTAGTAAATATAGGATCATGATCATATAAAATAGAGGGATTAAATCCATATAATCCAACTATCTATTTAAGATAATGTTTATAATGTTGATCCAAAGACATAGTATCTCGAATAAGATGAAAATTCACAGATTTATTCAAATGACCAATAGGAACCTAAATAAAATTCTTACCTCAAGTTGTATTTGGTAATAAAACCACTAAATACATGGATATATTCACCCATTTCCATCTAGGTATCAGTAATGGTTGAAGAATCCCCTTTAATCATTATCTCTCAGCTTTATCATGTTGAAAAATTAAACATTTCATGGTAAAATAAATAATATTTTTTTAATTCCACCCCACCAATAATACTCTCAAAGGTCTCTATAAATTTTGTGTTTTTGGGATGAAAAAAATTATAGGGTTATGAGATTCACTTAATTATTACTTCTTTAACTAGGAATCACTTTTCACACAAAACCTATTACTAAATCTCACAATACCTTTATTACCAATGTTAAATTGAAGAAACTTACCTTTATTGACTAATTATTCCATTTATTTCAAATAATGATATTATTTTAAAGTATGATTAATTATATCTAACAAATATGACTACAATGACACCTAAAACAAAAGATAGAGTATTCCTTCATGCATAATTTCTTAGCCAACATTCCTTAAATTATTAACTAAAGAGTCATGATCCAGGCATAACATGGATAATGATAAATTATCTTTTTGACTACAAGCACCAAATAATTAATTTTATTAACATGGATGACATTGAATCATGCAATCATAATCATTTATTATTTCTAACAATCTCCTCTACCTCATGTTTAACTCTTTTTGGGTGAATATATACTTTAAACTTTTATGATCCGTGTATATTTCATGTTTTACCCCATATAAAAGATGCCTACAAATTTTTAAAGAAAAAAACACTTTTATAAGGTTGATATCATGTGTATTATAATTATACTCATTGATTTTTAATTTATGTGAAGCATATATAATTACCCTATCATTTTTCATCAACACACAACTAAGTCCCTTTAAATATGCATCACTATAAATAAAAAATTCACTATTTCTTATTGGTAAGGATAACACTGAAGTATTAATCAATATTCTTTAAAATTACTAAAAACATTCATCACATTACTTTGTCCATATTAATTTAACTATATTTAGATTTAACTTAGTTAGTGGTCTATATAACAAAGAAAAATTTTCTACAAACCATTATTGGTCCAAGAAAAATTTAAATCTTAGTAACATTTGAAGGACTTTTCCACTCTTAAACCACTTTAATTTTAATATGATCTATATTTATTCCATATTTTAATACAATATTCCAAATTAATGAAAGTTTTTCTAACCAAAATTCAAATTTAATGAATTTTCCATAAAATGTTTTTTTAAATTCTATAGAACAATCCTTAGATATTTATCATGTTCCTCATAAATTTTAGAGTAAAACAGAATATCATTAATGATAATTATCATAAATTTATCCAAATACTCATTAAAAACTCTATTAATAATATCTATAAATACAATAGATATATTAATCATCCTGAAAGGCATAACCACAAACTCATAATTCCCATACATTTTATGGAATTTCTTCCTCCTTCACCTTTAGCTGGTGATACCTATACTTGAAATTAATCTTCAAAAAATATTAATCAACCTAAGACTAATCAAATAATTCATGGATATGAGGAAATGGAAACATGTTCCTATTTTTGATCTTATAGAGTTCACTATAATCAATGAAAATTCTCATGGAATCATCATTATTTTTAACAGAAAAATAGAAGAACCAAAAGGTAAAGTGATGGAATGAATGAAACTCTTATCGAGAAACTATTATAACTAGTTATTAAATACAAAAAGTTCTATTAGAGACATTTGATGAGAAGATTTTGAAAATGGATTATCATAAGGCACTAATTCAAAAGTAAATTCAACCTCCCAATCAGGAATAACACCAGGAAAATAATCAAGAAATTTATAAATATATTCATTGACTACTAGAACATCACTAATTAAATGGTTCCTTTTTTTCAACAATAACTATATGATAACTTTCAATTCCATATTTTATATGTTTCTCATATTCTTGATATATTATCAAATGTATGAATTCATTATTATAGATAAACTCAAACTCATTCTAAAAAGTAACTTATTTAGCTCTATAATTTATCTTAGTATGATAAATTAAAAGATAGTCTATACATAAAATAACATCAAACTATATAATGGGAAAGATAATAAGGTTTTCAAAAACAACTATTCTACATATGATAAGAGAAATATTTCCATAAATTATTTTTTTCTATTATACTACCCTTAATAGTTTTTACCCAAATTTATAAATTTATTTATTGAGATGGTATTTCCATTTTACTTACAAATTTCCTAGATATAAAACAATGTTTAAATCACAAATCAAAAAATAAATTGGAATAATCTAAAAAAACAATTAATGTTATTATAACCACTTTATTTGAAGGTCCTGTATCTGCTTTAGAAGTAGAAAAATACTATTTTGAATATTACTATTTCATATATATATGATTCCCACCTAGAGTAACTAAATTCATAAATGTGTTAGCGTAATTCCCCAAACCAGTATAATTAAAACATATTACTATTGGATGACTATCTATTTTCTCATTAATTTTTCAATCAGAACACTTTTCCTTGCATTCACAAGACAAATTATTGAGATTACAACATCAGTAACACTTAA
This sequence comes from Viscum album, assembly GCA_963277665.1. Lineage (NCBI taxonomy): Eukaryota > Viridiplantae > Streptophyta > Magnoliopsida > Santalales > Viscaceae > Viscum > Viscum album. Next base: position 46,500,568 of record OY728122.1, read on the forward strand.
TTGATCCTATCAAATATTATTTTAAATATATCTTATCACATTTGGAATATTTGAGGGGGCTTACCTACAGATCTATAAGTTGAATTATTATCCATTTCTTTCCACATATATCACTTTTTACTCTTTTTTTCATGAATTAAATATGTGTTGGAAAACTTTATCTCAATTTTATTAGTACAATGAAAAACATCCTCATAAATTTTAAATTCAAAATACTATAATTCTCTTTATAAACATGGTTTCATACCTGTTTAAAAAATATCAATTTTACACTCATAGTATAGAATAAAAATTTGGTGTATACCTGGCCAATCTAGTAAATTTTTTCTCATAAGTGGCCACTGATTCTTCTTATTTTTTCTTTAACTCCAAAAATTTCCTTTCTATTCATAGTTTAAAAAATTTAGGAAAAAACTTCTCATTTTTTTTTTTAAAAATCATCCACTCCATGAAATAAATATCATCATTTTCCATGGTATTGTTAATCTGAGGTCACCATTGATTAATTTCACCTAAAAAATAATAAATAGTCATAATTAACTTTTGATAATCTATACATTCCAAAACTTTGAATATTTTTTCTAATGAATTTATCCATCCTTCAGTTTTCATTGGGTTTGAAGATCCACCAAAAGTCAAAGGGTTTTGTTTCCAGAAATGCTCTACTATGAACATGTTCCTTTATAGAGAATAAAATTGTACACTTTCATGGGTTTTATCATTAATATCTTACATTTACTAAGTTAAAACTACTATATATAGCTATATTCCAACCATTCCAGGTTTCTAATTCAGAATGTTATTATCCCCTTGATGCCTTCCTACTATAGATTCATTGTTTCCTATGTGGAAAACCATTTTGAATAGATATGGATTAGATAAAGCAACATGGAAATCTAAAAAAACTATCTCTTGATAATATAAAAAATATGAATCTCTTAATATTGTATTTTAACATTCTCTTAACCTCTAAAGGTATCTAAAAATTTCTCTGATACCAACTATAATGACCCGTTACTTTAACAACCCATAAATATGAGTTTAGTTGTAAGGATTTAAAATTTTTATATTCCATTGATATTTTGGGTTTATAGTTTTTCATAATTAAGAAAAATATTTTATAAAAAAGTGTAAACTTCCACATAGTGTGCATTTTTTCCACAAAAAATAGGGCTTTAAGTTAACACCCTTGTTTCATTCAAGTCAATTTTTATTCTTTTAAGATGTTCTCAAAGAAGAATGGTTGACCTTATTATAGTTCCTAATTATCCTTATATCTAGTGAAAATCATTTGAAAACATGGTATGATCACAAAAAACTCATTAATAGAAATAAAAAATAAAGGAATCCCATTAGTCTAGTGAAAACATGAAAACCCATGAAAATGGTTACCTTTTTCCCAATAAAACATTGAGCACAAAAATAAAAAATTTACACATATTAAAATCAAACTTTACTCAAATAAAATACATGGGAACTAATTATTAATAATTGAAAAAAAATGAAGGCATCTTGAGGCATGTAGGAACTAATAAAAAAATTTCTTTGAAAAACAAATCATTCTCCTTTAAAATTTCATAAACTTTCCTTACCTCATGTAGTCAAATGTTTTCCATAAAAACCATTTTTGAAAGCATAATATATATATCTTAGAAAATCATATTAAAAACACATGTTAACTCTTGTTTAAAATGTTTTATAATAAATTAATCTCAATCAATTACATAGGAGTAACCAACCCAGTTATGGCCTTTATATCTCACCTTTGAATACTAAATCATTACCCAATGCATTAGAGAGATATATCAGGCTCAACCATCATCATAATCTATACCAGGCTCACTTTTCATCATATATACTGATAAAGTACTATATCATGAACAAAAATTTTTAATCTTTCACATTTTTATCATAAAACCCTTGAAAAAATCATTCGAATCCATAGGGAAAACACTTTTCATTTTCACATAATCATAAGAAGAATTATCTTTTTTATTTGAAAACTCCAATAAAGGAAAATTCCCATAAGATCATGAATAGAATATAATTTTAAATACTATGTTAAATTTTAGATTAATAATGATAATGAATAATTTCTATGTTAGTGGGTAAAGGAGTTCAAGCCATATACATTAAAAATATTATTTTTCACTTTAGTAAAAAGTAAAAAATAACCCATACAGAAAAATTGAAAAGATTAATTTTTATAAATTTGTAAATAAATTTAAATATAGTAAAAAAATTACCTTTAGAATAATTTTAATCATAAATATAAACACTCTTGAAATATTTGAAAGACCCTAAACATGGAAGAAAAAGAGTTGGAAGGAAAACATTAAAATCAGATTTTTAAAATAAAGTCCCTTACCTTAAGTCCTATCTAGATTCTTATGTTCTCTAACATCTAAATATTAAAATTATATTAGCTATTTAATTTATTAAGAACCATTTTAATTTTCATTAAATTATCATTATTCCATTTATTTCATTTATTACTATGTTTTATTTAGTTATTAAAATGGTTAAGTCCACATTGGATGTTTTGGGGTCATTCGGTTTATAACCTCAAAACAACATCTGTGCAATGAGAATGGTCAATGGTTTTATGGTTACACTACCTATAAAATCTTAAAATTTTTATAATTATCATATTTATACATTAAATACACTTTTAAAACTAACAATTAAATGCGATAATGAAAAATGAATCATGTCATTTCGTGGAGATGGTGGTCCATATGTACGTATGAATGGCATTTTCATTTTTCTACTAGTTGGAAATGAAATAAAGTAGATAATATTTTGTTTTTATAGAATCATAAATATGTTATAAAAATCATATAAATTAATTATTTAAATTATTAATGACCATCCTTGTACAGTGTAAATGAAAAATTAATCACATCACTTTGTAGAGGTGGTAGTCCACCCATATGCATGAGCGACATTATCATTTTACAATAGATGGAAGGGTAAGAAGTTATATAATATATTGTATTTTAAAAATAATAATTATGTCATAAATATAATATATATTTATTTTATCCATTATTTTAACTAGGAATATGATCTAGTGATAAAAAATGAAACACATATGTTCATGGAGGTGGTAGTTCACACATATGCCTGGGTGACATTATTATTTTCCAAAGAATATAAGGATAAGAAGGTAAGTAATTTATTATCTTTATAGAATCATAATTATTTCATAAATATAATATATATTTATTTTATCTTGAAAATGAATACTTATAAATCATAATATTTATTTATTTCTAGGATTACCTGGGTTACTACATGTGCTTTGGTGTTTTCCCTTCCATTTTGAAATAAAACTTCTACTAATTTCTAAAGATGAAATAATAACATGTTATGGAATCCATGATTATATATTTTAGTAATCCTTTAGCACAAATTATATTTATCCCTAACTCATTGATATTCTCTATATGATATTAACATAACTTAGAAGAATTTATTTCTCTAATATGATTTTCACCTTATGATAGTCTTATAAGGTACATGGTTATGTCCTTCACTCCCTTTACAACAACCATGGAAACATGGTAAATTTTACAAAATATTTCTGTAAACATACTTTAGAATATTATATCATCTAGTTTCCAAATAGAAATTAGGTTCTTGCAAAGTCTTGGATTATGTTATAAATTTTCAACTAAAACATACTATTGTTCCTTGTTCGTATTAAAACATCATCTTTCCCCATAATATCAAGATCCTTTTCATCTACAAGGTGAAACTTTCCCATTATTCTAAAAGTGTAATTTCTTATAGTACCCCTATCAGAAGTCAAGTAGAATGAATCTCTAGAGTCTATAACCCAATACCCCAATGAAGTAGTAGTGCTTAAGAGTAAACCACTCATATATTTCAATACAATGTTTGAGGATCCACTTCTAGAAGCATAAATTTGGGAATTATCCCTTTTTTTAATATATTTTTCTTCAATAATCCTTTTCTCTCATAATTCCAACAAAAGGGAGCACCATCCACTGATTTAATTTTATTATGGATCCTCCTACCTTTCCCCTTCTGATGAATTTTTTATTATTGTGCATTTTCCTCTTGATTCCATGTTATAAATGTTTATAGAATATTTATAGATATAATTATAATGAATTAATTCATTCATTATCAAGACAAAAAAATACCTAAAAATCAATTCATCCTTTCCACTAGACCTACTCAAAACATTTACCATCACATCCCATGATTTTGGAAGAAAAGAGAGAAACAAAACCACCCAAACTGGATCTCCAAAGATTAACATCACTCACTCCAACTAACTCTAAATGACATTAAAGTAATTTATATGATTATCTATTAAAATTTATTTCTATATTCTCAAAATGAAATGTCTCATTAGTGGTAATACTCTATTCTTCATTGTAGGATTTTCATACATGTCTGTTAATTTCTTAAAAATATCTGATATTATTTTCACTTCCGGAATGTTGTCCATCACATTCTAGGTGAGTGAAATTCACATAAATACAAGCAATTTATTATTGATCCTTTCACATTCCTATTTTTCATCATTTTATTTTATCTCTACTGAATTGATTATTAATATCCTTCTATAATAGATTATCTACTATCTCTATTTTCCATAATCCAAAATTCATTTCATCAAACTTCTCTAATCAAAACTCACTCTCATCCGACACCATTCCTTCAAAATATGTGAACTCTCACAAACTTCTGAACAACATAATGAAAATATATTTGTAACTATTTACCAAGGTTCTCCTATAATACTTTAACTGGTCTTTCAAACCCCTCACTCATGACTTAGTCTTCCATATCACTCCAAAATTGAGTTTGGATGCCACTTTTTGGGTCCAAGAGGAGAGACATGCTTCTAATAACACCACTGAAAACAACTTCAATGGAAATTATTAAAGAATAATTAAAGTTTCAAAATAAACCTATGCACCATAATCCATAAATTAAAAGATAAACCACTTCCAAATCACCTTGTCGATACACTCTTCTTCCAAAAAATGCAAACAAGACTACTAGATACAATAATAAGAAGAAAAATAGGGAAAATAATAAACACGATATATTTCATGGTTTGGTATCATGCCTTAATCCATAGGGACATATTAATTTTCCTTATTCAAAAAAACAGAGGATGATTAAAATGCTTAAAATGTTATCAATCATAAGTGATCAATTTTCCTTAAATAGGAGTTCCTAGTTGGTGCTTCAGATTGTCACCTCCATTTTATTTTTGATGGATGAATTACACATCATCCAATATTCATGAATAATACACTATTAGGTTGAGTATCTCTATCATCTCAACATTCCTTCCCAGTTATTAGTTTTATTTTCCAGAAATCTCGTGATTCCTTACCTTTTCCAAAACTTCATCCAGAAAGAATCTTCTAATAGTTTGACTTCAACAACTACATCTACTTATTCATTAGGTTCACCTAGATTCTAGTCATTCCATCTCTAATGTTTTCATTCAACCAACCCAATAGACATTTATAAGTTCAAATTCTAAATTTTATCCCTCCAATGATCTTGTTTTTTAGTCTAAAAAATGGTATCCATGAATTTTTTTGTATCCCAAAAAATCTTCTACTTATAGAATGAAATAAAACATAATTTTATACTTATAGTTATTATAGAACCATTGATAATGATATTTATTTTTTTCTATTATACCAAACCTATTTTGGAACTATGGACTGAACAACCCCAAAATGATCAATGCAAGAAACATTTATCTAAGAAATAGATAACATATGATGATAAATAAATGAAAAGGAATAATAATAATTAAAAATGTTCTAATTTAACTAAATAAATAATATAATTTTATTACTTAGGATGCTATAGGATGTATAAAGAAGGTTGGGACTAGAGGTAAGGGAATTATTTCCTCAATTTTTGTTCTTTGATACATCCTCTATTCTCATCATTTATCTTATTTTATATTATGTATAAATTTTACCATGAATTAATTTTATCTTATTTTATATTCAATCCATAGGAATCATAATTCCATCATAAGTTCTCTCCATCACTATTTTTTATTAATACATTACCAATGTTATAAGGGGTTTTATTTTAAGCCATTAATTTAATTATTTTGAAGTCTTTCTCTCAACCCCATCTCTATTTTTTAGAATTTTAATTCTTATCATATTATTAATCATTATCAATATTATATATTTATCTTTAATTTTCCTCTCAATAAGGAATTGGTTAACGCATTCTTTCTAATTCATTTTTTCATAGGTTAAATTTAATGATTATGAGCATGGGTTGAAATAAAAGATCCTATGTATTATAGTTCTTGGACAATATAAATGATGATGGGTGGGACCAAGATATATCCCAACAATTAATTGGGTAATGATTTATTATGTCAAGAAAATATATTGGAAGTAACTGAATATTATATTTAATTGTATGGGTGATTATGAATATGATGTCCCATGAAACTTTCATGATTACTCTATTTCTTTTATGCTTACTTATGAGTTTGTTTTATGAAACTCTTTTTTCAAAAAGAAGTTGATTTTATGATAGAATATAATCTTATGATATTTTATGGGCCCAAAGTTTATTATTTAAAGGAAAAAAATTTATCTTGGGTTGTCATGTATTTCAATGTACAAACAAGTTTTCTTTCTTTTTATACCCCTTATTAAGATTTTTATGCTCACACACGATTTTTAAATTATTTTTAAAGGGTTTAAGGATGATTTGGAAGAATAACAATGTAAAATGACTAGTTATAGTGATTTATATTGAATAAATAAATTGTGTATATTAAATAACTTGTTTTATGAAATAAATGGAAGTGTATAGAGTGTAGAGGGGGGATATTTTTTATGTGTTAATAAGAGTTATATTTTCTAATTCCCTAAAACTATAAACCTAAAAGATCTTGGAAATTCTAGTGTTGTGTTTTATTTGTGAAACATATATTTATGGATCATTTATGATTGGTTTGTTACTTGATGCTATGTCATTAATACATTATTCTAGCCATACTTTTTGGTGCTAAGATTATAAGGAAAGTTTGCATAATTATCTATAACTTTGTAGCTCAATTATTTTTTCAAGTAATCATGTAGATGTGGAAAACAAATTTGGGATTTTTTTATTTTTTAAGCTATGTTTTTAGGATAATTAAATAAGAAGGTCATGGAGGTTGAGGTGATCCATGAATGATAATTTTTGGGATTCAAAATGGGATATTTTTTTCCTTATACTGAGTATCAAATATGGATGTATTTAAAATGAATATTTTTATGATTTCAAAAATTAAGATCACAATGTTGATTTTCATGGGAGTTTAAAAAATTAAATATTGGGAAATATCTATTTGATCATGTTATGTTTATAAACAAAAGATAAGTTAAAGAATAAAAAAGGGTGGAAGAAATACTAAGAGTTTGCCGCTGATGCTACTAAATATCTTAAACATAAATAAATATTGAGAAGAGAGAGATGGATGCGATACTATAATTAATTATTGTACACATTTAGTTTCTTGAAGAAGAATATGAGAGAGAGAGAGGTATCCATGAATAGATTTCCAAAAGTGAGGAAGTTAATTAGATATATTTTTTCTAAATAGAGATTTGATCTTTTTGGACACACTAATGTTGTTGCAACATATACCATTATTTCACATATTTTTTTCTCATAGAATCCCCATTTTTTACTGATGAATTTATCTAAATAGATTTAATATTAATATTAGATATTATATTAATAGTTATTTTGTAATGCCCTGACCCTAGTTACCCAGAGTCAGTGCATTATTACATAACATTGTCATGATCACAAGGAAATCATGTATTGAAAGACCTATCAGTTTAGTATTATTGGAAAAAAGATTGATACATAAGTTAAAATTTACAACTTGAAAAGAAATAAAACACGAATTTATTCCATTAGAAACATCTAATCCTCCTAGATTATGCCTGCATGTCACTCATAACTAACTTCTTCATATCCTGGGAAAATGAAACATAAGAAAGGGGTGAGCTCAAACGCTCAGTAAGGGTAAGAAATACAGAGGATGATAACATAAATATTAATCATGGTGAATAATTGAAACCACATGCCTTTACCAATAATAAACACGAATAATTTTATGGTAGGAATATGAGATGATTAAATAATGCCATAATAAAACATAATAATGGGTATTATACTAGTCGAATGACCACATGAACCATCAATATTATTTTCATAATGAGGGAATGTATAATGCTGGACATTCTGAAACATTTTTTCAAGACCTTGGAAAAGACGTCTAAAAATGATTAAGGACTAGGCCAAAACCATATATCAAATTTGGAAAGGCCTCGGCTAATTCCACGTCTAGTTGTCTCATGAGACCTACCGATGCATCGAGGAGATATAGAGGGCTCCACGCATCACTTACTAAGTCCAATACATTCCTCATATGAAAAGGTTGAAATATAACATAAAAATTCGTATTAAAACTAGCATATGAAATGTCAATACTTTAACTATAAACAATTAATGGTATAAAAATAGTACATCCACAATCAAACATATTACAAAACCTTAAATACAATATGGAAGTTTTGTATCATAATAAATCAACTTCAAATAAACTTAAAATCCATCAAAGGATGTTGACATAGATGAAATCAAAACCTTTTTTTAGAGAAATATATCTTTCTATTTTGAAATCATTTAAGAGTCACATAATTATAAAGAAAACATTTATTTTGAAAATATTCTTATAAGCTTGTAAAGGAAGCTTCGATGATGTTATAACAGCGTAAAATATCCGCACCCACCATATAAGTTAAAAAAACATTCTTATCTTAATTTTGTCAAAAAGGTCATAAACTACCTTGTTTGGAAAATGAAATAAATATCCCTTTAAAAACATATAAGGTTAAATAAGGTTATAAATTACTTTACCCCTTTATCTAGTAATTTTTTTTGAAATACTTTTTTAAGAAACATGGATGTGGATGATAAAGAGGTCCCAGTAGATACTTATGGTCAGAATGGACCGAAGGCCTTAATTTTTTTTGACAATCCACCTTTCAAGGGATGAGGTGAAACCCTTACAAGGCCCGAAGGCTTAAAGACAATTACATGACCCATAGTTCTTAGAGGGTATCACCCAGAGAAGACAACTTGGAACTGCTCCTCCCCAGCATGTGTCATGATATCAGCACTCCACCTTCACAGGACTGGTTGGCTAGTTGTCCTATGAAAAGTTACACAGGCTTGACACCGATTGAAAAGCCATACCTTCTCATTCTTCCAATTCCAGTTATCTCTGCTCTAGTGGATGTGCCTACCCAGAATCCTCCTCTGAAGCCTTGTCCCTTGTACTCTGACTGGTACATCTTCATTCATGTGGCACGAAGGCCTTGGGGTGTCCCATAGGCCTTAAGGTGGCTTAAAGGGCTTAATAATCAATTGATATGAAGGCCTTGGGTGGCCCGAAATCCTTATAGGACCCGAGGACCAAATCGGTGGTCCAAAGGCCCAGATGGATGAATAGTTTCGGCTGCTACAATACTGAACATTGCCTGCTACAGTACCCACTACAGTACCAAACAGTAACTGCTACAGTGCCTACTACAGTACTACTACAATACTGCTACAGTACCCAGAAATAAGCCTCCACCCAGATTTGATCTTAGGTCTCTTGGATGCACTTATTGAGTCCTCACCAACTGGGCTGAGGCTCATGTGCACCAGTAGATACTTACGTAAAAACAACCACTGATAATAAAGAGATTGTAGAATTAACCCTTACCTTGTACTTTTACTTAGTTGAGGGTCGGTTAAACTCCTGTATAATGCTGAAATAATTGTTATTAAATTATAAAATAATTATATACATTAATATGATATCATATACAATCTTTTAATATTGCTTTGTTTATAATATCTTAGTATTATCGTCATTTAGGGTGTTAACTGATTTGTTTTCCTTTATATTCTTTATTACATAAGTAATGTTTGTTATGGATAGGATGTATCTTATTCATATTCAGAATGATATTAAGTCATTAAACATTATTTTTAATCATCTAATTAAAATTAGTCTTGAATGGATATGATGGGGAACGAATCTCATCGCGTTCATGGTGACGGTAATCCGTACGTATGTACGAGCAACAATATCATTCTTTTGATATTAAGATAATATATAATTGGATGTTATATCATATATAAAGAATCATTATAATGTTATATTTATTATTTAAATCAATTACACATCATTATTATACCCATCCAAATAATAATGTATTGAATAACAATTACACCACGACGTGGAGACAGTAAGCCGTACGTACGCACGTATGGTGACATGTCATTCAAAGGATGGATAAAATAATGAATATGGTTATACCATATTTATAATAATATCACAGTATATAGAATATACTGGAGTTATTATTTTATAATGGAAACAACAAAGAAAGAGGAAGTGGAAGAAGAAAGGAACTTTAAAGAGGTGATGAAATATTTACCTCTTGTTCAGGTTCTTCCATTTGATTTGATCAAAAGGGATCCTTCGGTTGGATTTTTGACTGAAGGAATGCCTCTAGGATTAAGGTAGGATAGTTTAGAGGGTGTTTGGGTAGGGTTTGGCCGAGCCAAATGGATTTGAATGTGTGAATTTGAGACAAGGGGGAGTGCCCTTTTTTATAAGAGGGGTGAGGGGCACCATAGGAAAAGCTAGAAATATTATTTTATAATAAAATCATTTTCAATTTCTAATGGATTAAAAATATATTATTTAAAGTATAAGGTGGGGATGGGTTGAAAACCACTCAACCAATAGGTTTTAGACAGGTTTGGGTCACTATATTAACTTTATCTTTTAGATTTAACTCTTAGTAAAATAGATTGACATTTAGCATGTCTCTTTGTATTTTTATATTATATGGTTAATAAACTTACTATATACTTCCAAGAGAACCCCAAATGGTTCATTAATGATACAATTATCATTATATAAGTATTTTTTCCGAACCTTATATTTTTAGGAATAGAATATCAATTAATAATATAATATTTGTTTTAAAAACTCTTTTATGTCAATTTTGACACTATTTGGTATTTTGTTTTTTTCTAAATTCATAACATCATTATTAATTAGAAACAAAATTCATCTAACCAACCCTAATATGTCATATTAACCTAGAAAATTAGTTTAATTCATAAAAAGTCTCAAATTACATCTATTTGGATATTTATAATGTCAATTATTTTAATCTTTCATTAATTAGGTAATTACTGCATCATCATTGTGTAATAAATAAATTAAATTATTTAAAGTCTAAAAAATATAAATAAAATACCATTATGTAGGAAATATTTTTATATTTCTAATGAATATTTATAGATCAAATTTATCTTATGTGTAACCCTATATTAAAAATGTTTTAGTTATTAAACTTTGATTTTAACTCTTCTTTGAATTAAATAATAATAAATGTCCTAATCTAATCCAAGTGGACCAAAGAGGTTCATATTTTATTCCCAATACTTTTTTGGTCTAATTATACTTATCCAATAGAATTAGGACATGTGTTAGGGTAATAATGATATCATTTTTACCCTTAATTACCCTATTTACTTTTAACCATGGTAAATAAAAGTAAAAAGTTACTATTCACCAAAAATTATTTTCATCTTATTGAACCACATTTTACTTACTGATATTAACCGCGTCTCTCATATTTTTGAAATTCAACTCACAGAAGCGGTAAAATTAAGTTTTATGTAAATTTGCAAATGCTCCTAGGAGGTGGGTAAAAGACGGTAAAAAGTTCGATAAAATTTTTATATATCTAAAATTATTATAAAATGACTCCAATGAATTAAATTGAACTTATATAGGTATTATGTATATATTTTGACCTAAAATAAATTTAAATAAAATAAATAATTATTTAAATAAAAATTCGATTTTAAACTATAACTCAGTGTTTTTCACTATTCATCAAGAATTGAAAGTTTTCAGAAAAATACCAAAAATTCACCCTAAGCTAATTTCGACATTTTGAATCCAAAAATGAAGTCCATTTTGAAAGATAAAATTTATAAAATTTCAAAAAGTGGGTATTACTATTCATAACGGCTAGTTTGATTGGTTTTGGTGTGTTAGAACTCGAAGTTGCGTACAACATAGGCTATTGTATTATTCAAAGAGAAGCGTACCGTGGAAGCTTGGGGTGTCACATTCTCCCCTCCTTAAAATATTTCCGTCCTCAAAATTTCTAGAGTATTACTACGTAAAAAGACTCGGGTGGTTCTTCATCATAAGTTCATCGGGTTCCCACATTGCCTCTTTCATCTTATGGTTTCTCCATAGAACTTTTACTAGACGAGTTGTCTGGTTTTTCAGCACTTGTTATCTTGTATCAAGAACCTTGAAAGGCTCTTCGCAATAAGACAAATTGAGTTCCAGCTCTAATTCCTCATAGGTGAGTACATGTGTTGGGTCAGGCATGTATTTTCTCAACAGTGATACATGGAACACATCATGAACTTTGGAGAGACTTGGCGGCATTGTCAACCAGTAAGCTACAACCCCAATTCGTTCTAGAATTTCAAAATGTCCGATGTACCTAGGATTTAATTTTCCATTTTTACCAAAATGTATAACACCCTTCCATGGAGATACCTTCAAGAAAACATGGTCTCCTACATGAAATTCCAAATCCTTCCTTTGGTTATCAGCATAGCTCTTCTTCCTACTTTGAGATGCTTTGATGTGGGTTTGGATTACCTTCACCTTTTCCATCGTTTCCTCCACAAGTTCTGGGCCTACGAGTTTTCATTCACCAACATCATCCCAACAGGTTGGTGTGCAACATCTCTTTCCGTATAACACTTCATATGGTGCCATCTGAATACTTGAATGGAAGCTATTGTTATAGGAAAATTCTACCAGAGGTAAATATTGACCCCACATACCTTGAAAGTCAAGTGAGCATGATCTCAACATGTCTTCTAAGGTATGAATAGTTCGTTCTGATTGTCCATCAATTTAGGGGTGGTAGGCAGTTCTCAAATGAAGTTTAGTATCCAGGGATTTCTGAAGAATTTTCCAGAATCTTGATGTAAAATTGGGATCACGATAAAAAACAATCGATAGTGGTACTCCATGAAGTCTTACAACTTCATTAATATATAGTCTTGCTAATCATTCAAGTGGTAAATCTTCTCTTATATCAATAAAATGTACTGACTTGGTAAGATGATCAACAATGACCCATATTGCATCGTTCCTTCTAGGAGTCTTTGGTATTACCATGACAAAGTCCATCGTAATATTATCCCATTTCCACTCAGGTATGGGAAGAGGTTTTAAGACTCCTCCAGGCTATTGCCTTCCAGCTTTCACTTGTTGAAAAACCATACATCTTGACACAAAATCAGAAATCTCTCTCTTCATGTTGTCCCACCAAAAATATTCCTTTAAATATCTATACATTTTGGTGCTCCCAGGGTGTATAGAAAAATTGGAGCTACGGACATCATCCAACAATTCTCTTTTTAGATCAGGTATATCGAGAACACAAAGTCTCTTCCCAAATTTCAAAATTCCATCTTCATACACAAAGTCACTAAATCTCCCATCATTCATAGCTTTAATCTTCTTTTGAAACTCTTCATCATTGGTCTGAGAACTCTTTATCCTTTCTAGTAAATATGGTTTGGCAACCATTTGAAAAAGTATTGATGTTTCACCTTTCATGGTGATTCCCATATCCATCTTCATTTGATCCATGTATATAGGATCCTTTTCAACTCTCATCTTTTTCAAAACTCCATGATACTTTCTGCTCAAATCATCTGCCACCTTATTTTCCTTCCCTGGGTGGTAGTGTATTGTGAAATCATAATCCTTGAGTAGTTCAAGCCATCTACTTTGCCTCATGTTGAGTTCTTTCTATGAGAAAATATACTTCAAACTCTTATGATCGGTATATATCTCAAATTTTTCACCATAGAGATAATGTCTCCATATATTCAAAGCAAAGATTACAACTGCTAACTCAAGATCATGAGTAGGATAGTTTTGCTCATGAATTTTCAGCTATCATGATACATAGGCAATAACTCTATCATTCTGCATAAGGACACAACCAAGTCCTTTCTTGGATACATCACTATAAATAACAAACCCATCATTCCTTGATGGTAGAGTCAAGTTAGAATCATTGAATAATATTCTCTTAAATTCTTCAAAACATTATTCACACTCTTTTTTCCAAACAAATTTAACCCCTTTTCGTGTGAGCTTTGTTAATGGGTTAGCCAACCGGGCAGAATTCTAGAAAAAATGTCGATAATAACCTGATAAACCAATAAAACTATGTACCTCAGTTATAATCATCGGTGCTGACCATTCTTAGATTGCCTTGGTCTTATAAGGATCAATAAAGATTCCATCCTTGGAGACAATATGGACAAGAAAAGAAATATCCTAAATCCAGAATTCACACTTTCTAAAATTCCCATATAATTCATTTCTTCTAAGAGTCTTCAGGATAATGCGCAAGTGATTTTCATGATCTTCTTTGCTTTTGGAGTATACCAAGATATCATAAATAAATACCACTACAAAGTCATCAAGATATTACTTGAAACTCTATTCATTATATCCATGAAGATAGTGGGTGCATTAGTCAATCCAAAAGGCATTACTGTAAACTCGTAATGCCCATACCTAGTTCGAAATGATATTTTCGGAATGTCTTCCTTCTTCACACACAAATAATGATATCCAGATCAAAGGTCAATCTTTGAAAATTATTGAGCTCCATGAATATGGTCAAATAAATCATCAATGCGTGGTAGGGGAAACTTGTTATTTATTATTATAGCATTGATCTCCCTATAGTCAATGCACAACCTCATAGATCCATATTTCTTCTTAACAAAAAGGACATGGGCTCCCCATGTAGAAACACTAGGGAGAATAAATCCCTTATTAATCAATTCCTCTAGTTGTTTCTTTAGTTCCATTAATTCCACAGTGGCCATTCTATAAGGGGTCTTCGATATGGGCCTTGAAATGGGAATTAAATCAATGTAAAACTCAATTTCTCATTTTGGAGGATGTCTAGGTAAATACTATGGAAATACATCAACATAATCTTAAACAATAGGTACATCCTCTATTTGAGAATTCTTTTCCTCACCCACAGTTATTTCATTCTCTCCCTCCCCAATAATTGAATTTAGTTGAGCTACTAGGGGTGGATCTAAATAAGAATTAGGTGGTGATGATTCTACTCTAAAGATAAAGTGTTATTTATCATCATCATCAAAAATAGTAACCTCCTTCTTCTAATAATAAATTTTTGCATCATGGTCTGAAATCCAATCCATACCGAGGATTATATCAAATTCAATCATGGGTATGACGATGAGATCAGCAGATAAAGAACATTTATATTCCCTAATGGTAACTGATTCACAAAACTTTGTAGCAATGATATTTCCCATAGGAGTTTTGAATGACAACTACCTTGTTAAATCAAATTGTAAATATCTAATTTTCTTGGAAAATTGGGAAGATATAAAACAATGCGATGATCCAGAATCAAATAAATCATTGGATAAACTTGAGGAAACCATTAAATTACCTGGAACCATGTCTTTCGGGGCTTCAACCTTAGCAGTAGTGATCGCATAAGCTTGGCCTTGATCCCTTGGCCTTTTATGATGTAAGTTTCCCTGACTCTTAGAACATTCATTTTCATAATGTCCCATATCCTTGCAATTGTAGCATTGAACATTGGTAGCGTCTTTCTTTCCCTTACAATCACCAACAAGATGGCCTTTCTGTCCACATTTGTAGCATACTCCTTTTCCTTTTAAACAGGCACCAGGGTGCTTCCTTCCACAATTATCACAGGGTGGAAATTCAATTCTTCCCTTCTTCCCTATTTCCTTATTTCCTTTCCCAGAGTGTTCATCATATCTCTTCTTCTCTTGCTTTGCTTTAAAGTCATAAGACTTAGAGAATTCCTTTTCTGTCTTGATAGCACATGAGACAATATCTTCGTATGATGAGAAGGATTGTGATACTAATTCTCGATGGATAAATAGTTTTAACCCATCAAAGAAACATCCAATCTTAATTCTTAGGTTACGTATATAATCTATAGCATGCCTCGCTAACCATGTAAAGTTAGCTTCATACTTTGCGACATAATCATCCTCCTTTTCCTCAGACTCAGAAATTGTCTTTCCATATCCACTCGATGGTCATGAGGAAAGTATTTTTCTAAGAAAATTTCTTTAAACTCCCTCCATTCAATATTTTATACTTCATCATATTCCATTGTGTTTTGAATCAATGACCACCATTGATCAACATCTCCAGTGAGGTGGTAAACTGCCATGACAACGTTTTCCCTTTCGCTACTCCCCAAGGCGTGTAATATTTTCTCTAATGAATTTATCCATTGCCCAACTACTAATGGATTTTTACCCCCATTGAATGTTGGTGGTTGTTTCCTCATGAAGTGGTATAACATTGATCCTCTGTGTTGTGGATCAGGGTTCTCCATACGGGTAAAGTTATTATTCATAACCTGTGTGAGTTGTCCCAGTATGGTGATAAGCTGATCATCACCAGTTGTATCTCTATCTCCACTATAATTATCTTGAACAGGAGGGAAATCCCTACATGGAGTGTGTGCATTGATACGGTTTTCATTCCTTCTACTAGGTGCCATTTCTAAACAATGGCATACACTAGATTAGTTTATGAATCGCAATACATAAATCCAAACTTGTAAAACACTTAACATAAATTTAACAGTTTATGGATATAATCCATAATCATAAAAATGTTTTCTTTGAGGAAGTATATACTTATAAACCCTTCATAATGGTTGGTAAAGAAAATGATAATTATCCTAATCATATCCCCCAGGAGTGTCATAACCAAGAGTGCAACAAGGCTCGTTGTCGTGCACTAGTTCTCATTCGAGTCAAGCTCAAAGCGGTGTTTTTGGGTTTTACCCCTAGTTACATCTGTGTCAGAGCCGCCTCTACCTGCTCGTATCTAGAAAGGGATGTATTAATTGGAAAAATCACAAAATCTCTACATTACCAAAATTATAGGAAGTTCTTATATACAAATACTCAAAGTCTATCTTAGGGTAATGTGCTTTAATCAGAGGTTATCTAAATCTAGTTTCTAAGGTTTGTATTAAACTTCCTCTAATACCAACTGTAACACCCCGACCCTAGTTAACCAGAGTCGGTGCATTATTACATAACATTGGCATGATCACAAGGAAATCATGTCTCGAAAGACTGATTAGTTTAGTATTATTGGAAACAAGATTCATAAATAAGTTCAACTTTACAACTTGAAAAGAAATACAACAAGAATTCATTCCAATAGAAACATCCAAGCCTCCTAGATTATTCCTACAAGTCACTCATAAATAACTTCTTCATATCCTAGGAAAATGAAACATAAGAAAGGGGTGAGCTCAAATGCTCAGTAAGGGTAAACAATATAGCAGAAGATAACATAAATATTAATCATGGTGAATAATTGAAACCACATACCTTTACCAATAATAAACATGAAGAATTTTATGGAAGGAATATGATCTGAGTAAATAATTCCATAATAAAACATAATCACGGGTATTCTACTAGTCGAATGACCACATGAATCATTAATATTATTTTCATAATGAGGGAATGTATAATGTCAGACATTCCGAAACATTTTGTCAAGGCCTCGACCAAGATGTCTAAAAATGATTAGGGACTCGGCCAAAACCATATATATAATTGGGAAAGGCCTCGACCAATTCCACACCTAGTTGTATCATGATACCTACCGATGTATCGAGGAGATATATCGTGCTCCACCCGTCATTTACTAAGTCCAATACATTCTACATATGAAAAGGTTGAAATATAACATAAACATTCATATTAAAAATATCATACGAAATTTCAATACTTTAACTATAAACCACGAATGGTATAAAAATAGCACATCCATAGTCAAACATATCAAAAAACATTCAATACAATATGGAAGTTTTGTATCATAATAAATCAACTTCAAATAAACTTAAAATCCATCAAAGGATGTTGACATAGATGAAATCAAAACCTTTTTTTAGAGAAATATATCTTTCTATTTTGAAATCATTTAAGAGTCACATAATTATAAATAAAAAATTTATTTTGAAAATATTCTTATAAGCTTGTAAGGGAAGCTTCAACGATGTTATAATGGCAGAAAGTAGCAGCACCCGTCGTATAAGTTAAAAAAACATTCTTATCTTAATTTTGTCAAAAAGGTCATAAAGTACATTGTTTTGAAAATGAAGGAAAGATTACTTTAAAAACATATAAGTTTAAATAAGGTTATAAATTAATTTACCCCTTTATCTTGTAAAAAAATGTTTTGAAATACATTTTTAAGAAACATGGATGTAGATGATAAAGAGGTCCCAATAGATACTTACGTAAAAACAACCTTAGATAATAAAGAGATTGTAGAATTAACCCCTACCTTGTAATTTTCCTTGGTCGAGGGTAGGTTAAACTCTTATATAATGGTGAAATAATTTTTATTAAATTATACATTAATTATATACATTAATATTATATCATATATTATCTTTTAATATTTCTTTGTTAATAATATCTTAGTATTATCATCATTTCGGGTGTTAACTGATTCGTTTTCCTTTATATGCTTTGTTACGTAAGTAATGTTCGTTATGGATAGGATGTATATTATTCATATTCATAATTATATTAAGTATTTAAACATTATTTTTAATCATATAATGAAAATTAGTCTTGAATGGATACGATGGGGAACGAATCTCATCGCGTTCGTGGAGACGGTAATCCGTACGTACGCACGAGCGACAATATCATTCTTTTGATATTAAAATAATATATAATTGGATGTTATATCATATATAAAGAATAATTATCATGTTATATTTATTATTTACATCAATTACACATCATTATTATACCCATCCAAATAATAATGTATTGAATAACAATTACAACACGACGTGGAGACGGTAAGCCATACATACGCACGTATGATGACATGTCATTCAAAGGATGGATAGAATAATGAATATGGTTGTAACATATTTATAATAACATCAAAGTATATATAAGATATTGGAGTTATTATTTTAGAATGGAAAAAACAAAGAAAGAGGAAGTGGAAGAAGAAATGTACTTTAAAGAGGTGATGAAATATTTACCTCTTCTTCAGGTTCTTCCTTTTGATTTGATCAAAAGGGATCCTTAGGTTGGCTTTATGACTAAAGTAAGGCCTCTATGATGAAGTGAGGATATTTGATAGGGTATTTTGGTAGGGTTTTTCTGAGCCAAATGACTTTGAATGTGTGAATTAGAGAGAAGGGGGAGTGCCCTTTTATAATAGGGGTGATGGGCACCTTAGAAAAAACTAGAAATATTATTTTATAATAAAATAATTTTCGGTTTCTAATAGTTCCAAAATGGATTATTTATAATATAATGTGGGTATGGTTCTAAAAACACTCAATAAATAGGTTTTAAACAGGTTTGGGTCACTATATTAACTTTATCTTTTAGATTTAACTCTTAGTTAAATAGATTGACATTTACCATGTCTCTTTGTATTTTTATATTATATGGTTAATAAACTTACAATGTACTTCCAAGAGAACCCCAAGTGGTTCATTAATGATACAATTATCATTATATAAGTATTTTTTCCGAACCTTAGATTTTTAGGAATAGAATATTAATTAATAATATAATATTTGTTTTAAAAACTCTTTTATGTCAAATTTGACACTATTTGGTATTTTGTTTTTTCTAAATTCATAAAAGAATTATTAATTCGAAAAAAATTCATATAACCAACCATAATATGTCATATTAACCTATAAAATTATTGTAATTCATAAAAAGTCTCAAATTACATTTATTTGGATATTTATAATCTCAATTATTTTAATCTTTCATTAATTAAGTAATTACTGCATCATCATTGTGTCATAAATAAATTAAATCATTTAATGTCTAAAAAATATAAATAAAATACCATTATGTTTGAAATCTTTTTATATTTCTAATTAATATTTATAGTTTAATTTTTCTTATATGTAAACCTATATTGAAAATGTTTTAGTTATTAAATTTGATTTTAACTCTTTTAACTCTTCTTTGAATTAAATAATAATAAATGTCCTAATATAATCCAAGTATACCAAAGAGGTTAATATTTTATTCCTAAGGTTTTTTGGGTCTAATTATACTTTTCAAATAGAATTAGGACATGTGTTAGGGTAATAATAATATCATTTTTACCCTTAATTACCCTATTTACTTTTAACCGTGGTAAATAAAAGTAAAAAGTCACTATTCACCAAAAAATATTTTCATCTTATTGAACCAAATTTTACTTACTAATATCAATTGTGTCTCTAGGATTTTTTAAATTCAACTCACAGAAGAGGTAAAATTAAGTTTTATGTAAATTTGCAAATGCTCCTAGGAGGTGGGTAAAAGACGGTAAAAAGTTCGATAAAATTTTTATATATCTAAAATTATTATAAAATGACTCCAATGAATTAAATTGAACTTATATAGGTATTATGTATCTATTTTGACCTAAAATAAATTTAAATAAAATAAATAATTATTTAAATAAAAATTCGATTTTAAACTATAACTCAGTGTTTTTCACTATTCATCAAGAATTGAATGTTTTCAGAAAAATACCAAAAATTCACCCTAAGCTAATTTCGACATTTTGAATCCAAAAATGAAGTCCATTTTGAAAGATAAAATTTATAAAATTTCAAAAAGTGGGTATTACTATTCATAACGGCTAGTTTGATTGGTTTTGGTGTGTTAGAACTCGAAGTTGCGTACAACACATGCTATTGTATTATTTAAAGAGAAGCGTATCATGGAAGCTTGGGGTGTTACATATTTAATTTTAAAGATTTTAGTTCAATCTCTGTTATTCAATTTTGATGAAAGTTTTCAAATGAAAATATCCTATAATCTTGAAAAAATATCTTACAAACTTATTGAGTTTGAAGAATTTTTCAAAGTAAATTATCCTACACACTAGAGAAATATCCTACAGGTATTTCTTTAAAATTCATATAATTGAACTTAAATTTTGGAAAAAGAAATTATCTTACGATGTAAGTAAATTATCATACAACATATGAGAAATATAATTTGAGAGGAAACTTCTTTTAGAAGTTATCCAATGAGACAAGAAATACTTATATTCTATATATTTAGTAAAGTAAATTAAACTATGAGCTAAGAAAATCATGTGAAATTTATATTTATCAAAGTCATTTATCATACAAGGAAAAAATTTCTTATATGTGCATGAATTATACTATGACTGGAGAAATTATCCTATGATAGTGGTGTTTCAATATTATCTCATGGAATTAAAATATCATATGTGGTATAATATTCTAAAAAGTTGAAGGTTTCTTTTAAAAGATAGAAATTATTACAAATATTGAGAATATTTTTTAAAGAAGAATAATTTTTCCCCAATTCAGAATTTATACATAGTATTGAAGTTAGAAGTAAATCCATATGATCATATTACATAAGATATAAAGTCTTACAAATCATAACACTTATGAAGCTAAGTAGTTTTCATTATTTAATTACATTTTCAAGGAACTTATTATTGTAGTTGTTTTTCAAGAAAATGACACACCTACTTTTCTTTTATTGAAAATGGTGATGCTTGAGTGAGGAAAGGCCCAATTAAATTAAATTTATATTTCCATGAAATATTATAGTTACAAGGGAGAATATAGATGTAGTCAATGAATACCTTTGTTTTTTTTATTTTTAAAGAAGAAATTCACATATAAATGATAGATCAGTTTTTTGAGTATTATATATTTACTCTTCATCATTGAAATAGAGTGGAGTTTGAATTCAAAAAGAGAAGTGATATATATATTGAAGAAAAAGAATCATATACTTTGTTTTAAAAGATCATTTTTATTGTGTGAATATGTAAAGAACAACTAATGTTATTAAGATTTGAGAACATCTATCACAGAAAAATAATATTTCATTACTACACCTCAAATATATATTCAATATCAAGAACATTATTTATCAAATATCAGTTTCTACTTGCAACTATGTGTCAAATATACTATATTTTATATATCACTTTATTTATAATGTGAGAACTCCTTATACTATTTATAGTGAAATCCATGGATAGGTCTTGTAAAATGACAACCTAGTTGAAATATCTTGGACCTTTTTAATAAGTGACAGTTTCCTAAACTTGGATTTCAAGTCCCTAGAAAAAGGTATGTTTGATTTAAAATCACTATACTCACATTGAGTGTTGGTTGAGTGGATTAGTGGTAGTTCCTCTTACCTTAAACCACTATAAATTCTATGTGTCTTGCACTCTATTTTTTGTTTAATTTTATATTTCATATTTCATTAAGAATTAAGGACAAATTCAAATATGATTTAAAAGTGGGTGATTTTAAGTTATTAGAAAATTTAAGAACTCAATTCACCCCCCTCCAGAGTGATTTTGAACTCTTATTGGGATATCAATTTGTATCAAAGCTATGAATTTCAATTTTCCATCTTTTACTTGTTGAAGTCTAAAGATATCTCTTATTGGTTCAATGGATGATTCTAAAGAAGGAATGTCTATGATTAAAGCACCTTACTTCAATGGAGAAAACTATGGGTGTCATAAAGATAGAATAATAATCAACCTCAAAAACCTTATCTTGAGAGTATACTTGAAATATTTTTGGCATTATGAATTTCCAAAAAGATAACCTAAGAAGTGAGATTCTACTCAAGAAGAAAAATATTAACTGAACTAAAAAGTTAAAAATACTACTATATGTGGTTTAGGATTGAATGAATTAAATTGGGTTTGTCAGTTTGACATAACTCATGAGAGGCATAATACTATTTTTGTTGCTTATAAAGGTACAAATAATGTCATACAACTTAGATACAAAACTTCCATGTTAAATTTTAACACATTAAAAATGGTTTATGGTAAAAGAATCACTCACATGAATGGAATATTAACTGATATCTTTAATGATGTAGTAACCTTTGGTAATCGAATTTTAAAATACGATCAGACATTAAATTTTCTTAGAGTTTTACCATCTAGATAGAGTAGAATTTAAGCTACATTAAGACAATCAACTCCAGTTAAATATCTAAAAATAAAGGATATTATAGGAACTCTTATGATATATGAAGCTGAAATGAAATTATAGGTTAATGATCTCAAGATGATAAAGAAGTATAATTATTCTCTCAAAGTTTATACTTCAGAGGATGAGAAGAAATCTAAATAAAAATTATTATCAAACTCATCTGAAAAAGAAGAATATAACAACCCTACTCTTTATTACACAATTAAACATGATTTATTACATAAACTTGCAGTTAAGACAAATCTGAGGATCTATAGGTCTAGTGTCTTGGAAAATTAGGAACATTACATAAAAAATTAGAATATAAAACACAACATCTTTAATGAAAACTTCTTTTACATGACCACGACATTCCTTCGTACATAGTATTGCATGGGATAACCTGATGACACACATAAGAAAATGGTGATCTATAAATCCCATTAAGGGAGTAAAAAATTCATAACATGAAGAATATAGTACATTCTAGGAAATAGTCATATCAATGGTGAACACGAGAAACATGAACATAAAGGCATGATATAGCATGATTATCATAACACGTAAATCTAGCAACAACATTTGACATGATATTAACATGATCCAAGGATCATTGCACATGGAGAATGAGTAAAACCTCATTGTACTAGAATTATAATGATTAAACCCTCATTTAACATCATGTATCATGATACTAATATTTATCCAATGCATTGGAGCACTATCAGGCTGCACCCTTCTTAATCATTTCATTTCATGCATAAGTGTGTCACATAGATCATAAAACATGGATTCATTAAACATCATTATTTATTACACGATAAAGGAATTTAGAATTCATACATGAAAATATATAATAAATTATTAAATGTTTATAAAGGCGAATACCCTTGATAGGGAAATGGTAATGGTATTCACTACACAATGACTTTGGCTTGGAAAGTCGCAGTGCAATTTCGGCAGCATAACGACGTGACATAAGAATTCATAAAAATGGTTGAGGAGAGAGAAAGGGGTATCTCATTATATGTAAGTGAAATGTACAGTAAGGGGGTAATATAGATACATGTACCAACATATGTAATGGAATTTGGATTCATAATATAAAATAATTTTGTAATGTAAATGAGAAGACAAAAATTTCTTATGGAATTTCGGCATGATAATAGATGTACATGGGAAAAATTAATGAGAGAAAAAAGAGGTATAACATCATTAAAACATAAGTAGGAAAGTATGGGGGAGGTTATAAATCATACCCCAACATTTTTAATTGAAAATAAAAGGGCATAATAACATAAAGAAATTTGGAAAAAAATGGGAAATGAAGAAATCCCTTACTTGGAAGTGTGATACCAAAGGCTTGGGAGGGGATTGAGAGAGTATTAATGAGAGATTTGGGTTCCTTGTGAGGATTATAAGGAGAGTAGGGCAGATTAGAGACGTTATACAATGGTTTTTAGTGAAGAGAAGTGGGATATTGGGAGGATTTATATAGGAAAATAGAGGGAATTCTTTATTATTTAGGTTTTGGACACCACACATTAAACTAATAAAAACCACAAACCAACCCATGGTTTTTGCCCATGTTTTTTTCCAAAGGGGAGTGGAAAAAATTATTTTATAAGTCCAATGGACTAACTTCTTAAAATATTAGGCTTGTTTATGTGGAGGTGAGTCACACTCTCAAGGAAATCATTTTAAAAAGTTAAAATGTTTTATAATTCTTGGAGGGTCCATTAAGACACCATAAAATTAATAAAACAAATCTAAAATCACATTATTTTAAATTTAAAACAAATTTTGGCCGAAAAATCCTTTTATATTATTTTATTACATCACTATTGGGTCATTATGATGTAATAAAACACATTTTGTATTTAAACGATATTTAATTTTTACCTAAAAATTTGAGTGTCTTAAAAAATTATGAAAAATTCACTGTTAGATAATTTCGACATCCTAAATAAAAAAATGATATTCATTTTATCTAAATAATTTTATAAATAAGTGAATTTTTTCTTTTAAAATAAAAACCAATATTTATCGAAAATTCATGGTTTTTGACAAAAAGAGATTTCAAACCTTAATAAAAATTACAATTTTATTCTTAAAAATTATAAGATCATTTATATTTAATAAATAGTAATTTAGTGATAATATTTTATTAAAATATTATTTAATTCAAAAATCCATTAATTCATCAAAATAGATTTCTTAATTAACTTAAAATACTATTTGGGCTTTAAGAACTATTTACAAAGTAACAATAATAAAATGAATATATATTATTTATTCTATACAAAAATAATGCACATAATCATAGTGATAAGGTCTTGTTACATAACCACTTATAACGCCTTCATAAGACCTAAGGGTAAGGTGTGCGATGATGACAGACTATTGGGGTGGCTCGGATAACATCGCTCGGGTGGTAATCTTTGTTAACTTCCATTTCTCCCGTAGTTGGTTCCGTTCAAGCTTAACATGTTGAAGCTCATCTTGGGATTGGTCTAGAGAGAAGCCCAGTGAAACCACCTCCTTTCTGATCTCCAACAAATGGGCTTCGTATGGGTAAATTCTACTGGATGAGGGCATCGCTTCCTTTTTATGAGTAAATTGAATTTGTTAAAGCCCTATATTTATACTAATCATGTGATCACTGTTCAACAGATATATTATAAACGAAAACAATTCTTAACAGTATTTTAATATCTAAAAAATTAAAACCAAGGAGGTTCATATGTTATATAACCATTTTACATAATAAGACATTTAATTAGATCAAAATGAATTTCCATTAATAAAAGTTTGGGTCGATACAATCTTACCCCCTTAAGAAATTTCTCCCTCGATATTTCCTTTTCCCACATTAAAATAGATGAGGGTAACTCTGCTTCATCACTTCCTCTGATTCCCACGTTGCTTCTTCAAACTTGTGGTTTCACCACAACACCTTGACGAGGGGCATTGTCTTATTTCGTAGAACTTTTTACCTACGATCTAAGACCATCACTGGCTTTTCTTCATATGAGAGGTCATTCTCCGATGGTACCACCTCTGGATTGAGTACATGCGATGGGTCAAGTATTTAATTTCCCAAGAGTGATACATAGAATACATCATGCACTTGAGATAGGTTTAGTGGGAGTGCTAGTAGATAGGCCACTACTCCATTGCGATCAAGGATCTCAAAAGGTCCGATGTACCTTGGACTAAGATTTCCCTTCTTACCAAATCTCATAAATCTCTTCCATGGAGATATGAGGAGGAATACCATGTCTCCAATATCAAACTCTAGGTCTCGCGATGATTATCATCATATCACTTTTGTTGACTCTGAGCAGCTTTAATGTGCTGCTGGATGATCTTAACCTTCTCCACCATTTCATCGACAATTTTTGGACCGAGGAGTTTTTTCTCCCAAACTTCATCCCAACATGATGGTGTTTTAAACTTCTTCCCATAAAGGTCTTCATAAGGAGACATTTTGGTTCTTGAGTGGAAAATTTTATTGTAAGAGAACTCAACCAGAAGAATATGTTGATCCCATCCTCCTTTGAAGTCCATTGAGAATGCTCTCAACATTTCCTCAAGTGTTTGGATAGTCCGCTCATATTTACTATCAGTTTGTGGATGATAAGTCATACTGAAGTTCTTCTCATTATTCAGAGTGTATTAAAGACTTTTATAGAACTTAGAGGTGAATATTGGATCTCAATCGGATATAATAGATAGTGGTAATCTATGTAAACTTACCACTTCTCTGATTTATATCCATTCCAGTTGATCCAATTAAAAATCATCCTGAATTGCAATGAAGTGTGAAATATTTGTAAGACGATCCACAACAACCAAGATAGCATTGTTTCTTTTGGATGTCTTCGGAAGTCTAGTGACAGAGTCCACAGTGATGTTCTACCATTTCCATATTGGTATGGGTAATGGTTACATCATCCCCTTAGACTTCTATATCTCAGCCTTTGCTTGCTGACATAATAGACACTTTGATGTATACTCAGCGATCTCCTTCTTTATGTTATCCCACCAATAATTCTCTCAGGGATCTCGATACATCTTTGTGTTTCTTAGGTGAATAGAAAAATTCGAACTATATGCATCATCCAAAAGCTCTTTCTTTAACTCTGAACTTGATTGAACATATAGTCTTGACCCAAATCTCACAATTCCTTCTTCATTAACATTGAACTCCAAGGATTTCCCTTTTCTGATAGTTTCCAGTTTCTTCTAAATTCTCACATATTCTTTTTGAGCATCCTTTAACCTTTCCAAAAGATACATTTGATCAATCAGTTGTGAAAGTATTGATGATTTTCCCTTCTTTATGATTTCCATGTCCATCTTCATAAAATATAAGAAGATTAGATCCTTTTAAATTCTCATCAATGATATAATCGATGGGTCCTTTCTCCTTAGAGCATCCACCACATTGTTCTCTTTCCTAGGGTGGTAATGGATTGAGCAGTCATAGTATTTGATCAGATCTAACCATCTTCATTGGAACATATTTATCTCTTTTTGTGTGAATATATACTTGAGGCTTTTGTGATCCATATATATTTCACACTTCTCCCCAAAGAGGTAATGTCTCCAAATTTTCAAAGTGAAGATTACTGTAGCCAACTCTATATCATGTGTTGGATAGTTTTTCTCATGAAATTTCAATTGCCTTGAATCATAGGCAATGAATTTGTCATTTTTCATCAACACACATCCCATTACCTTCTTTTAAGTATCACTAATTACCATAAATTTTTTTCCACGAGTGGGTAGTGTGAGAACGGGTGCAGTGATAAGCCTCCTTTTTAACTCCTTGAAACTATATTTTCATTCATCACTCCAAGAAAATTTTACTCCCTTCTGAGTTATCTTGGTAAGAGGGTTGGACAATCATGAGAAATTTCTCCAAAATCAGCGATAATATCCAACTAACCCCAGGAAGCTATGGATATCCATCACCGATTTTGGCCTCATCCATCCCTCAATTGCAGCTATCTTGGAGGGATCCACAGATATCCCATTTCTTGTGATGATATGACCCAATAATGAGACTTCCTTCAACTAGAACTCACACTTTATGTACTTTTCATAGAGATTATCCTTTCTCAAGGTCTCTATTACAATGCTTAGATTCTCCTCATACTCATTATTGGTTTTGGAGTATATTAGAATATCATCTATCAAGACTACCAAATTTTTTTGAGGTAATCTATAAAGACTCTATTAATCAATTACATGAATATTTCTAGAGAATTAGTGATTCTGAAAGGAATTAATATGAATTCATAGTGCCCTTATCTTGTATGAAAAGTAGTCTTGGGGATATCCTCCTTCTTCACCCTTACTTGATAATATTCTGACCACAGATCCACATTGGATAAGTATTGTGCTCCACGTAGTTGATAGAACAAGTCATCAATTCATGGAAGATGATACTTGTTCTTTATCGTGATTTTTTTGAGCTCATGATAATCAATGAAAAGACACATTGACCCATCCTTTTTCTTGACGAAGAGGACTGGTGAACCCCATGGTGAAGCACTTGGGCGTATAAACCCTTTATCCATATTCTCCTGTAGTTGTTTCTTCAGATCCTCAAGCTCTACAATAACCATTCTATATAGAGTCTTGGATATTAAAAATTCTCCAGGTATAAGATCAATTGATAATTCAACATCTCTTCTAGGAGGAAGACCAGACAATTCCTTGAGAAACACTTCAACGGATTCCCTCACAATAGGTATGTCTTCAAGGATGGTTTCTTCCTTATACTCAATCATCTAAGAAAGATATGAGTTATCATAGGGAAGTAATATCCATGCTTTAGATGATGCTTCTAAAGAAGATTCATCCTCCTCCTTTCACTTGTACATAATTACGGGTCGATTCGCCATATGGAGAGTGATTTCCCTCTCACAAAAATTTATGTTGGCTCTATATAGAGAAAGCCAATCCATGCCAAGAATTGCATAAAATTCCACCAGAGGGAGTATGATAAGGTTCTTCGGGAATTTCAATCTACAAATTATGATAGGGGAGAAGTTATATTCATGGGATGCAATGATTTCCTCATTTTCTATTCTCACCAACATCTTTACTTCCATTATTTGTGGTGGTGTTGGGATTGTTCTACTAAACTTTTGGGATATAAAATAATGCATAGAACCAGAATCAAAAAGTACATTTTCTATTCTTGAATGAATAACTAGAGTACTTGTCACCACTTTGTTGTCGGGGTTTTCTTCGGCGATAGTGATGGAAAAATCTCACCCTTGCTACCTTGTAGGTTGTTGGTTGCCTATGAAAACCCTCGGCTTAGGGCACTGGTTTTCAAAGTGCCCTAGTTCTTTGTAGTCAAAGCAGTGAAAAATGCATTGAAGGTCGAACAAAGCGTTCCTCTCCTCTATCGTAGTAGAAGGTTTTTCTTGTTAGTCGTTAATGGACAGGTGCCCTTCTCTTACACACCTAAATCATTTCCTCATCCCCTTTAGGCAATTTCTAGGGTGCTTCTTTCCTTACCTTTGGAAATTGGGGTGCTATAATTTCTTAGCACCATTGGATTTATCTATCGGACCTCCAGAATTAAATTCCACTCTTCTCTTTTTATCCCCATGATACCCTTGAGATTCACTGATCTCCATTTTGATTTTGAGGGAACATCAAACAATTTCCTCATAGCTATCGAAGTCACGGATCACTAGGGATTTCCATAGGCTAGGTTTTAGCCCACAAAATAAGTGATCAACCTTGAATTTGGGGGTAACAACAAATACAGAGGCATATCATGCAAGCCTTGTGAAGTTTTCCTTGTACGTTCTTATGGATTTATCATCTTTTTTTCTTGAGGTAAAGGAAGTCCCTTTCCATATTAATTCGGAGGGTGCGAGGAAAATATTTTTCGAAAAACATTTTCTAGAAATCATTCAATTCCAATGCCTCAATCTCTTCCTCGGACTTCATATTTTTGATCAATTTCTAGCATTGACCAGCTTCACCCTCCATACAATAAGCATCCAAAAGAACCTTCTCTTGTTCAGAACATTCAAGGATGAAGAATATTTTTCAATGGAGTTTATCCATTGTTCAGTGATTGAGGGATCAGATGATATATTAAAAGTAAGAGACCTTTGTCTCATGAAGATCTCAATTGTGGATTTTTCTTTCTTGGGGGGGGGGGGTTGGATGATCCTATTGAACCATATTTCTATTAAAAACTTGAGTTAACTAAGAGAGTTTTGTGACAAAGTTTTCGATTCCTACTCCCATAGTATTGAGCATCTCATTAGAACATTCATCACATTGATCTTAGCATTGATTGTTAGCTTGAGTCCTATTACAGGCCATTGGATGGAATAAAAGGAAAGTTAGGGGTAACAAATAAAGGGTAATCCAAATAAAAAAATTGATAACTTGTAAATTACTTTTATTTCCTTAACTTATAAATTTATAGGCTTCAATATATGTTATCCATGATCTACTTCCCAACATATATTCTTAGGGAGATTTTTAACTCCCTTAATAATGGTTTATACTAAGATTATGAATTTACCAAAGCATATCCCCCAGGAGTGTCTTAAACAAGAGTTCAGCAAGGCCCATTGTCGTGCACCATTTCCCGTTTGAGTTTGGCTCAAAGCAGTGTTTTCGGGTTTTACCCCTAGATACATCTGTGCCAGAGCTGCCTCTACCTGCTCGTATCCAGACAAGGATGTATTTTCTTAATAATCCACTTACTCAATACTCACCAAAATTCAAGGATATTTTTATTATACTTAGTCTTATCTCTAAGGCTTTCACTAGGTTTTTCTAATCCTAATCTCAAAAATAACTAAACCTATCCTCTAATACCAACTATAACAACCCTTCTCTTTATTACACACTTAAACATGATTTATTACATAAACTTGCACTTAAGAAAACTCTCAGGATCGAGAGGTCTAGTGTCTTGGGAAATTAGGAACATTACATAACAACTTAGAACATAAAACACAACATCTTTATTGAAAAATTATTTTACATGACTACAAAATTACTTCGTACTTAGCATTGCATGGGATAACCTGAGAACACACATGAGAAAAGGGTGAGATATAAATCCCAGTAAGGGAGTAAACAAGTCATATCATTAAGAATATAGTACATGCTAAGAAATAGGCATATCAATGGATAACAATATAAAAATGAACATAAAGGCATGATATAGAATTATTATTATAACATGGAAATGTGGAAACAACATTTAACATGATATTAGCATTATCTAAGGATAATTGCACATGAATCATGATTAAAACCTCATTGAACTTGAATTAGAAAGAGTAAAATCTCATTTCACTTGACGTATCATGATATTAATCTTTATCCAATGCATTGGAGCGCTATTAGGGCACACCCTTCTTAATCATTTCATTTCATGCATAAGTGTGCCACAAGATCATACAACACAGATTCATCAAAAATTATCATTTATTCCAGGATAAATGAATGAGTAATTAATAAATTAAACTCTATAGTCAATAAGTAAATGTTCATAAAGGTGAATACTCTTGATAGAGAAATGGTCATGGTATTCACTACACAATGACTTTGGCTTAGAAAACCGCGGTGCAATTTTGTGAGCATAATGGCGTGAAATAAAAATTCATGAAAATGGTTGACAAGAGAGAAATGGGTATCTCATAATATTTACATAAAATGGACAGTAATGGGGTCATATAGATACATTTCTCAACATTTGTAATGAAATTTTGATTCATAATATAAAATAACTTCTTGAATGTAAATGAGAAGAGAGAAATTCCTTACCGAATTTTGGCATAGTAACAGGTGTACACGAGAGGCATTAATGAGAGGGGAAAGAGGTATCTCATCATTAAAACATAAGGAGGTAATTATGGGTAAGGTGAAAAATCATAACCCAACATTTTTAATTGAAAATAAAAGGGCATAACAACATAAATAAATTTGGAAAAAAATGAGAAAGGAAGAAATGTCTTACTTGGAAGTGTGATCCCAAAGGCTTGGGAGGGGTTTGAGAGAGGATTATCAGGAGATTGGGGTGCCTTGGGAGGATTATAAAGAGATTAGGGAAGATTAGGGACGTTCTACAAGGGTTTTGAGTGAATATTAGTGGGATCTTGGGTGGGTTTAAATTGGAAAAGAGAGAGAATTCTTTATTATTTAGGTTTTGGACACCACACATTAAACTAATCAAAACCAAAAACAAACACATGGTTTTTGCCCATGGTTTTTGAAAAAGGGTATTGGAAAAAATTATTTTATAAGGCCAATGGCTGAACTTCTTAAAATATTAGGCTTGCTGATGTGGAGGAGAGTCACACTCTCAAGGAAATCATTTTAAAAAGTTAAAATGTTTTATAAGTCTTGGAGGGTCCACTAAGGCACCATAAAATTAATCAAACAAATATAAAATAAAATTATTTTAAAGGTAAAACATATTTTATCCTAAAATACCTTTTATATTATTTTATTACATCACTATTGGGTCATTATGATGTCATAAAACACATTATGTATTCAAACGGTATTTAATTTTTACCCAAAAATTCGATTTTCTCAGAAAATTCTGAAAAATTCACCGTTAGATAATTTCAACATTCTGAATCCAAAAATGATAGTCATTTTATCTAAATATTTTTATAAATATGTGAATTTTTACTTTTAAAATAAAAACCGACATTTATAAAAAATTCATGGGTTTTGACAAAAACAACTTTCAAAACCTAATAAAAATTACAATTGTATTCATAAAAATTATACGATCATTTATATTTAATAAAAAGTAATTTAGTAATAATATTTTATTAAAATATTATTTAATTCAAAAATCCATTAATTCATCAAAATATATTTCTTAATTAACTTAAAATACTATTTGTGCTTTGAAAACTATTTACAAAGTAACAATAATAAAATAAATGTATATTATTTATTCTATACAAAAATAATGCACATAATCATAGTACTAGGTTCTTGTTACATAAACCCTTATAACACCCACATAATACCTAAGGGTAAGGTGTGCGATGGTGATAGACTCTTGGGGTGGCTCAGATAACATCGCTCAGGTGGTAATATCTATTAACTTCCACTTCTCCCTTAGGCGGTTCCGTTCAAGCTAACGTGTTGAAGATCAGCTTGGGCTTGGTCAAGAGTGAAGCCCAGTAATTCCACCTCCTTTCTAAGCTCTGACAAATGGGTTTTTTATGGGGAAATTCTACTAGATGAGGCCATCACTTCCTTTGTCTGAGTAAATTAGATTTGTTAAAGCCCTATATTTATACTAATCATGTGATTACTATTTAACAACTATATTAGCAACGGTAACAATTATTAATGGTATTTTAAAATACAAAAACATAAAAACAAGTAATTTCATATGTTATATATCCATTTTAAATAATAATACTTTTAATTATATGAAGAGTAATTTCCATTAATAAAAGTTTGGGTTGTTACAAAGAATCTTGCTTCTTGGATTTGGTAGTGAAGTTTCTCAGTTTTCAAATAAGTTCAAAAAGTTCTATAATAAGAGAAGAGGTTTTAAAAGAATTAACAAGTTCAATTAGTTTTAAGGAAATTAAAAAGAAGTTAAATTTTACGATTATAAGAAGCTCAAGCATATCTAGACCGATTTCCCTTAGCTGAAAGTGAAGAAGAAATCTAAAAATTGGTTTAAAAGAAAATTTGATTATAAGAAAAATGAGAAGAATAATATAAAGGTTACTTGGAGTGATTTCAAAGACTATAGTTTTGATTGATTTACTAACTTAGAATATTAATATTCTAATAAAAAACAAAATATGTTATTTATGACTCAATCATAAGATGTATAATTTGTTTACTCAATCTAAATTGGAAATTGAAAAATTAAATTTTGAAGAATTAAATGAGTATTTGTCAATATTATAAGATAAATATGAATACTTGAAGAAAAATTAAAATATAATTAAAAAATAATATTATATATATATATATATTATTAAATAATAAGTATTAACTAACTAGATTTCTGATTTGAAGTCAAAATTAAATAATTTTTTTCACTTGTACTGAACATGATAGAAATATTAAGAGTTTGTTAGATGAGGTTAAGTCCCCAAATGATGTTGCAAGTATTTTTACTACGTTTTATAATCACCTAAATAAAATAATTCCTAATAATAAAAAAATAATGATAAAATTTGAGTAAGAAGTAATGGTTAAAGGTCTAATCCATAAATAAATTACCTCGTACCTAGTTTTAATGGAAAAAAGCATGTAATGGACATTATAAAAATAATATATACCTTAAAAAACCCTATTTATTTATTTTAAAACATTGCTTTATTTTAAATAATTTATTTAAATTAAAGTTTGGAAATTCTAGTCAATGTAAACATATTTGGATTTCTAAATCTCTAGTTACTAACATTTCAGGAGCCAAGAGAATTTGGGTTCCAAATATTCTTCTTGTTTGATTTATTTTTATAGGGTAAAAGATAAAGGGATAGCCATATAAATTGGTACATGGATAGTCATTTTTCGAATCATATGAGTAGTGATTTATCAAACTTCTACTCACTCTTAAAAGTTGATGGAGGCTATTTAATTTTAGTTATAGTGATAAAGGATAAAATTATTAGAGTTGGCTCGGTTGGAGATCAATATTCCGTGCTATAAATAAAGTTCTTTATATTGAAGGCTTGAAACATAACTAGATAAGTATCACTCAACTATATGATATTGGTTTTTTAGTTGATTTTTCTAATAATTCTTGTTTTATTTTTAAAGATAAATTACAAAATATTATAGAACCAAAAACTAAAAAAATTCACCTTAGATCTAAATTCTTTGTATAAAAAGAATGTTAACTATTTGAATACAAAAATACCTGAATCTTGGATTTGGAATAGGATGATTGGATTTCTCAATATTTATTATTTAATAAAATTATCTTAGAATAATTTTATTTCATATTTCCTAAACTCAAATTGGATAAAAATAAACTATTTGATACATTACAAATGGATAAGAAACACAGATCAACTTTTAAACCAATAAAAGAGGTTAAACTTATATACCATTTGAAATTATCCACTTGGATTTGTTTGGACCATCTATAAATTCATTCCTAGGTGTAAAATATTTTTTTTATGTATTAGTTGATGATTTTTCTAGATTTTATTAGGTGTACTTATGGAGTCTTAAAAGAGAATATTGTTTTATTTTTAAAAATTTCTATAATATATTACATAATGAAAAAGATTATAAATTTTTTTCTATTATAAGTGACCATGGGGAGAGTTTGAGAATTATGAATTCAATTCATTTTTCTCAAAATATCAAATTAAACATACCTTAAGTTCCCATAGGATACCTTAATGGAATGGTGTTATTGAAAGGAGGAATAAGTTCTTACAATAAATTTCTAGAACTGTGTTATGTGAATATAAAATGCCTAATAATTTTTGGGATAAAAATATTAACAAAGTATGTTATGTCATTAGAACAGTTTTAATAAGTCACATCTTGAAGAAAACTCATTATAAGGTATGGAATAATATAAAACCAAAGTTTGGATACTTTAAAGTATTTGAATTCAAATTTTACATTTTGAACACCAAGGATAATCATGGTAATTTATATCCAAAGGATGATTATATTGAAGTTCCCTAGGTTGGATTGACCATTGAGAGGGGGTGAATTAGTGGTTTACTTTTACAAATTTATTTTCTTTTGAATTCAACCTCTCAAACTCGTTAAGGTTCTTGATCAAATCAGTGATATCTAACAATCTCACTTTATATGAATAAATAATAAATGAGATAATAAAACATTATATTTACAAGTTTTGGTACAAATACCTACTTCTTACCATGTTGGTTAATCCCCCCAACAAGAATTCTTCACTATATAAGAAGTTGATTATAATGAAATAGGAGACAACTGGTTATACGCCCCAGTAGTCTCCAGTTCATCCCGGTTTTACACCTGAGTAACCAACTCTTTTACCTCAATTGGTTAGACACTCCAACATTATTCTATTATCCTTTTTATAGAATGGTTAAATACCCCAGCCTTGAGCCTCTTCAGAAACTAGTTAGACACCCTAACCACGAGATCCTTATTCTGAATTTTGTTGATCCACAAATATAAAGATCTCTGTTTTCTTCCAGTTTCTTCTGAAACACTTAAAATAGATCTTCCTCAATGAGTGTACTGGATCTTTTTCACTTGTGTACAACTTTAAGATCTTAAAAGGCTTATTTAAGTAAGTCTTTTGGTCTTGAAACTTATTCACACTAGATCTTGAATGATCTAGTTCATCTCAGATTTATGAATGCTCAGACCTAACTATCTTATCCTATAAGTATATTATAGATTTAGTCTGTTCAATTTCTAATATTCAATGAATGGTTATATATTCCTCATTCAAATTCTCAAGCAATAATTCTTCCTTCTTCAAATGAAGTATCAACCTTAATTATTGTGTACAAGTGATGCACACAATTTCTTCAATATTATTTTATGTAAGATTAAACTTTAAACTATCAGAATAATCATTCTTATAAATCTCAACTCAAATACTTAATAAAATCATGATTATTTCATGGGCTTATCAATAATGTTATGTGGACTTACTTTGTTTCCCCATTGAACTTCCCACTGTATGCTAAATTGTTCCTATATACATCAAATGATAATAGCATAACATATATGATAAGTTGTGTACTATTTTTCCACTTTATTGATGCTTAGAAAACTAATGCTCATGTCGTATAACACTTCACTTTTCTATTCACTACATATAACTCAAATAGTATACAAAATTGTTCCAATATACATCATATGACTATAACATAGACTATATGATTTATCATGTATTTTTGGTTCACTTTTCTTGATGATTCATGTATTGGTGCTTAAAATAATAATTTGGTTCTTTTTTAATTACATGCAACTCTCTTTATGAAATTATAACAAAGTGTGACTAGAATATAATCCCATTTATGTAGTTTTTTAACATACCACATTTCTTCATGGAATTTTCTTCTTTTTTAAAAGCACGATATGATTTTTGGAACTCAACTGGGGAAAAATATGAGCTGCCTCTCTCAATGAGAAACTTATCCCAATATCCTTGATCAACTTTAGCCAAGTGTCAACAATGTATTTATAGGTATCAAATCACTGGTTAATCAAGTAGTTAATCCATGATTATTCTTCAAAATGTGGTAAGAAGATTAAAGTGTTTCAATGACCTATATATAGATTTTTCTCTATGAAGAATGTTCTTCACAAATCTGTCTTGGTCTGCATAGAATTCAAAAATAATTTCCACAAAATCTTCATTAGATAAATCTCCTCTTCATAGCAACTGGTTCATCTGAAAATAATTTTTATTCATCTTTTCATAGCATTTTCATTCATCTCTACATAGCATATTCACATAGAATTTTATAACCCAGCCTTTCATACTGCATTCATGCATCGAAAACAATATGCATATCCACATACTTTAATTATCACTGATAAGCATCATGTCTTCAATGAAACTTCATCTGCAATGTAACACCCCAAGCTTCCACGGTACGTTTCCCTTCGAATAATGCAATAGCGTGTGTTGTACGCAACCTCGAGCTCTAACACACACCACAACCAATTAAACTAGCCGTTGTGAATAGTAATACCTACTTTTTGAAATTTTATAAATTTTATTTATCAAAACAGACTTCATTTTTGGATTTGGAATATCGAAATTATCCTATGTTGAATTTTTGGTATTTTTCTGAGAACTAATTTTTTTATGAATAGTGAAAAATACTTAAAAAAAACTTTTTTAATAAAAATAATTTATAGTGATAAATTATACTATTTAGTGGTTTTAAAGTATAATTAGAATATATTTTTACCATTTTATAAAATGGTGGTCATTAGAATTAATTTAACATTGAAAATGGACATAAACAATTGCCAATCTTTTGATATAAATTGTTTCTTAAAAACACGCTATTTGTTGTGACAGCGGGAATTAATTATAAAATTAATTAATGCAACTTATATGTTTGGAATTTTGTAAAATATACATCATTTTTGAATTCGGAATATCAATTATAGCTTAGGGTGAAATTTTGGCATTGTTCTGAAAAACTTCAATTTTTGATGAATAGTGAAACCACTAAGTGGTAGTTAAATAAATGATTTTTTGTTTAAATGAAATATTACCACTTCTGTGATTTGATTTTCAAAAATCCGACATACATGGTTGTCATTAAGAAGTAAAATGTGGTTGAATGAGATTAAAATAATTTTTGGTGAATAGTAACTCTTAAGTTCTTAATCGCGATTAGAGGTAATTAGTGTAGTTTAAGGTAAAAAATAATGTTTTAATAATATGAGATGAGCTTGACACATGTCTTACCCTCATTGGATGTGCCATGGACGACCAATACAATACATGGGTCAACTTGGGGACCCCATGGAGCCACTTTAGTTGGAAAATGACATAAATACCTTTTATTTAATGTTAAAGTAAAAAATGACACAAACATGAAATGTTTTACTAAAACAATTTTTATATGGGGTTATACAAGTAATATTTTTTACTATAAATAGTCATTGGAAATCTAAAAAGATTTACTACATCATAGTATTTTTTTTATAATTTTTATACATTAAATAAATTAAATTATTTATGACATCATGATGATGCAGCGATGACCTCATTATTTAACGATTTAAATAAAATGAGAAGATAATACAAAATCCAAGGCTTAAACTTGTCCAAATCCTATTGGATGAGGATATTTAGAACCCTTATCACCTTAGCCACGAATTGTATAAGTGTGGTACCTTTAGAATCCGAAAATCATTGTATAATAATGTAACATTTCAATCTTTCCAAAAGAGCCCCTCCTCTCCTCTTATAAAAGTCCCCCACCTCTACCACCTTATTCACACTTTCAAGCCTTTTGGTTCGGAAAAACTCTGCCCAAATACTCTCCCAACTTCTCTCCCTTCATAATAGAAGCTTTACTTTAGTCAGAAAGCCATCCTAAGGAGTCCTTTTGATCAAATCAAAAGGAAGAACCCGAAGAAGAGGTAACATTTTCATCACCCTCTTTCAAGTTTCTTTCTTCTTCCACTCCCTATTTGTTTATTATTTCAATTCTAAAATTATAAATCCAGTATCTTATATATACTGTGATGTTATTATAAATATGGAACAACCATATTCAGTATTCTACCCATCTTTTGAATGACATGTCACCATACGTGCGTACGTACGGCTTACCGTCTCCACGTCGTGGTGTAATTGTTATTCAATATATTATTATTTAGATGGGTATAATAATGATATGTAATTCATGTAAATAATAAATATAACATGATAATAATTCTGTATATATGATATACTGTCCAATTATATATTATTTTAATATCAAAATAATGATATTGTCGCTCGTGCGTACGTCCGGACTACCGTCTCCACGAACACGATGAGATTCATTCTCCGTCGTATCCATTCAAGTATAATTATCATTTGATGATTTAAAAATAATGTTTAAGGACATGATATCATTTTGGATATGAATAAGATACAACCTATCCATGAAAAACACGACTTACGTAACAAAACATATAAAAGAAAACGAGTAAGTTAACACCCGAAACAACGATAAATCTAAGATATTGTTAACAAAACAATGTTAAAAGATCATATATGATATCATATGAATGTATATGATTCTTGTATAATTTAATAACAATTATTTAACCATTATACAGGAGGTTAACCTACCCCAACCAAGGAAAAGTACAAGGTAAGGGTTTACTTCACAACCTCTTCATTATCCAAGGTTGTTTATACATAATTATCTACTGGGACCTCGTTATCATCCACATCCATGTTTCTTAAAAATGTCTTTCAAAACATTTTTACTATTAAATGGAAAATGTGTTAAAGTCATTTATACCCTTATAAATTTTTGAAAGGAATCTTACCGTCATTTTCCAAACAATGTACTTTTTGACCTCTTTGACAAATTTAAGGTAAGAATGTTTTTTTTAACTTATACGGCGGGTGCGGCGATTTTCCGCCATTATAACTTCGTCGAAGCTTCCCTAACAAGCTTATAAGAATATCTTAAAAGTAAATGTATTATTTTATAATTATGGGACTTTTAAATGATTTCAAAAAGGAGAGATATTACTCTCAAATAGCTTTGATTTCATCCATGTCAACATCCTTTGATGGGTTTTAAGTTTAATTGAAATTGATTTATGATACAGAACTTCCATTGAACGTTTTGTGAAATATTTGACTGTGGATGTGTTATTTTTATACCATCCATAGTTTATGGAGAAATTGTTGACATTTCGTATTCTAGTTTTAATACGAATATTTATGTTATGTTTAAACCTATTCATATGAGGAATGTATTGGACTTAATATGTGACGGGTGGAGCCCGCTATAGCTCCTCGATGCATCGGTAGGTCTCATGAGACAACTAGACGTGGAATTGGCCGAGGCCCTTTCTCAATTTGATTTATGGTTTTGGCCGAGGCCTTAATCATTTTAGACGTCTTGGCCGAGGCCTTGACAAAGTGTTTCAGAATGTCTGGAATTATACATTCCCTCATTATGAAAGTGGTTATTGATATTTCACGCGATTATTCGTCTAGTAGAATATCCTTGTGAGTAAGTAATGACATTATTTTATTTTACTTTTTCCATATTATACTGAAGTTCAAGTTCAATAAGGCTTTTGTTTTAGTTATACATTGCCTTAAATTCTTATGTTTTCTTATGAAAGTTTCCGCTATATTGTTATCCTTACTGAGCATTTGAGCTCACCCCTTTCAATGTTTTATTTTTCCCAGGATGTGAAGAAGTGTATTATGACTGACTTGCAAGAATAGTCAGTGAGGATATGAGTGTGGACTAGGGAGACCATGTTATTGTAGTTTTCATTTTTATGATGTAATGTAATGTTTATGAATGTATCTAGTGTTTCCAAGGCTACTAAACTAATCGGTCTTTCGAGACTTGATCTTTTGTGATCATGCCAATGTTATGAAGTAATGCACCGACTATGGGTAGCTGGGGTCGGGGCGTTACAATTGGTATCAGAGGCAGTTTAGTACTAACCTTGGAAGCTAGATTTAGATAAACTCTGATTAGAGCACATATCCCGAAGATAGACTTTGAGGATTAGTATAGAAGAACTTCCTAGAATTTTGGTATTGTAGAGATGTTGTGAGTTTTTCGAGCAATACATCCCTGTCTGGATACGAGCAGGTAGAGGCGGCTCTGGCACAGATGTACCTAGGGGTAAAACCCGAAAACACCGCTTTGAGCTAGACTCGAACGGGAACTGGTGCACGACAACGGGCCTTGCTGCACTCTTGGTTACGACACTCCCGGGGGATATGCTTTGGATAATTCCCATTTTCTTTACAAACCACTATGAAGGGTTACGAGTATATACTTCCTCAAAGAAAACATTTTTATAATTATGGATTATATCCATAATTAGTTCAATTTATGTTAAGTGTTTTAAAAGTATGGAATTATGTATTTTGATTCATGAACTAATCTAGTTTATGCCATTATTTAGAAATGGCGCCTAGTGGAAGGAATGGAAACCGTATCAATGCACGCACTCCGTGTAGGGATTGCCCTCCTGCTCAAGATAATTATGGTAAAGCTAGTGATACAACTGGTGCTGATCAGCTTCTCACCGTACTGGGAC
This sequence comes from Viscum album, assembly GCA_963277665.1. Taxonomy (NCBI): domain Eukaryota; kingdom Viridiplantae; phylum Streptophyta; class Magnoliopsida; order Santalales; family Viscaceae; genus Viscum; species Viscum album. The sequence continues at coordinate 46,542,618 of OY728122.1, forward strand.
AACTCACGCAGGTTATGAATAACAACCTTACTCGTATGGAGCACCCTGATCCACAACGTGGAGGATCAATGCTAGACCGTTTCATGAGGCAACAACCACCAACCTTCAATGGGAGTACAAATCCTATAGTAGCTGAGCAATGGATAAATTCCTTAGATAAAATATTCCATGCCTTGGGGAGTAGTGAAAGGGAGAATGTTGTCATGGAAGTTTACCGCCTCACTGGAGATGCCGATCAATGGTGGTCACTAATTCAAAACACAAAGGAATATGATGAATTAAAAAACATGGAATGGCAGGAGTTCAAAGAGCTGTTCTTAGAAAAATACTTTCCTTGAGACCATCGAGCGGATATGGAAAGGCAATTTATGAGTCTGAGGCAGAAGGAGGATGAGAATGTCGCAAAGTATGAGGCTAACTTTACAAGGTTAGCAAGGTATGCTGCAGATTACATACGTAACCCAAGAAGTAAGACTGATCGTTTCTTTGATGGGTTTGTTATTTATAGTGATGCATCGAAGAAAGGACTTGGTTGTGTCCTTATGCAGAATGATAAGGTCATTTCCTATGCATCACGACAGCTAAAAATTCATGAGAAAAACTATCCTACTCATGATCTTGAGTTAGCAGCTGTGATCTTTGATTTAAAGATATGGAGACATTACCTCTATGGTGAAAAATGTGAGATTTATACTGATCACAAGAGTTTGAAGTATATTTTCACAAAAAAAGAACTCAACATGAGGCAAAGGCGATGGCTTGAACTAATCAAGGATTATGATTGCACGATACATTACCACCCGGGGAAGGCAAACAAGGTGGCAGATGCTTTGAGTAGAAAAGACCATGGAGTTTTGAATGTGATGAGAATTGAAAGGGATCCAATTTTCTTGGATCTAGTGAAGATGGACATGGGAATAACTAGGGAAGGTGAAACATCAATGCTTTTTCAAATGGTTGCCAAACCATAATTACTAGAAAGGATTAAGAGTTCTCAGACCAATGATGAAGAATTTCAGAAGAAGATTAAAGATGTGAATGATGGAAGATTGAGGGACTTTGTGTATAAGGATGGAATTTTGAAATTCAGGAAGAGACTTTGTGTTCCCGATATACCTGATCTAAAAAGGGAATTGCTGGATGATGCTCATAGTTCCAATTTCTCTATACACCCTGGGAGCACCAAAATGTATAGAGATTTGAAGGAACATTTTTGGTGGGACAATATGAAGAGGGAGATTTCTGATTTTGTGTCGAGGTGTATGGTTTGTCAACAAGTGAAAGCTGGAAGGAAACATCCTGGTGGAGTATTGCAACCTCTTCCCATACCTGAGTGGAAATGGGATAATATTACGATGGACTTTGTCATGGGACTACCAAAGACTCCTAGAAGGAATGATACAATATGGGTCATTGTTGATCGTCTTACTAAGACATCACATTTTCTGGCTATACGGGAGGATCTACCACTTGAACGTCTAGCAAGATTATATATTAATGAAGTTGTAAGACTTCATGGAGTACCCCTATCGATTGTTTCTGATCATGATCCTCATTTTACTTCAAGATTCTGGAAAAGTATTCAAAAGGCCTTGGATACTGAACTTTGTTTGAGCACTGCCTATCACCCTCAAACAGATGGACAATCAGAACGAACTATTCAAACCTTAGAAGACATGTTGAGATCATGCTCTCTTGACTTTCAGGGTATGTGGGATCAATACTTACCACTGGTAGAATTTTCCTATAACAATAGCTTCCATTCAAGCATTCAGATGGCACCTTATGAAGCGTTATACGGAAAGAGATGTCGTACACCAACCTGTTGGGATGACGTTGGTGAAAGAAAACTTGTGGGACCAGAACTGGTGGAAGAAACAATGGAAAAAGTGAAGGTAATCCAAAACCACATCAAATCAGCTCAAAGTAGGCAGAAGAGCTATGCCGATAACAGAAGAAAGGTTTTGGAATTTCAGGTGGGAGATCATGTTTTCCTAAAGGTATCTCCATGGAAGGGAGTTATACGTTTTGGTAAGAAGGGTAAGTTGAGTCCCAAGTACATCGGACCTTTCGAAATTCTAGATCATATTGGGGCTGTAGCTTATCGTTTGGCAATGCCGCCAAATCTCTCCAAAGTTCACGATGTTTTCCACATATCACTATTGAGAAAATACATGCCCGACCCAACACATGTACTTACCTATGGGGAATTAGAACTGGAACCCGATCTATCTTATTGTGAAGAGCCCATCAGAATTCTTGATGTGAGGGAGCAGGTGCTGAGAAACCGGACGACTCGTCTGGTAAAGGTTTTGTGGAGAAATCATAAAATGGAAGAGGCAATGTGGGAACCTGAGGAACTTATGATGAAGAACCACCCGAGTCTTTTTATGCAGTAATACCCTAGAAATTGCGAGGACGCAATTATTTGAAGGAGGGGAGAATGTAACACCCCAAGCTTCCACGGTACGTTTCCCTTCGAATAATGCAATAGCGTGTGTTGTACGCAACCTCGAGCTCTAACACACACCACAACTAATTAAACTAGCCGTTGTGAACAGTAATACCTACTTTTTGAAATTTTATAAATTTTATTTATCAAAACGGACTTCATTTTTGGATTTGGAATATCGAAATTAGCCTATGTTGAATTTTTGGTATTTTTCTGAGAACTTCTAATTTTTTATGAATAGTGAAAAATACTTAAAAACAACTTTTTTAATCAAAATAATTTATAGTGATAAATTATACTATTTAGTGGTTTTAAAGTATAATTAGAATATATTTTTACCATTTTATCCAATGGTGGTCATTAGAATTAATTTAACATTGAAAATGGACATAAACAATTGCCAATCTTTTGATATAAATTGTTTCTTAAAAACACGCTATTTGTTGTGACAGCGGGAATTAATTATAAAATTAATTAATGCAACTTATATGTTTGTAATTTTGTAAAATAGACATCATTTTTTAATTCGGAATATCAATTATAGCTTAGGGTGAAATTTTGGCATTGTTCTGAAAAACTTCAATTTTTGATGAATAGTGAAACCACTAAGTGGTAGTTAAATAACTGATTTTTCGTTTAAATGAAATATTACCACTTCTGTGATTTGATTTTCAAAAATACGACATACATGGTTGTCATTAAGAAGTAAAATGTGGTTGAATGAGATTAAAATAATTTTTGGTGAATAGTAACTCTTAAGTTCTTAATCGCGATTAGAGGTAATTAGTGTAGTTTAAGGTAAAAAATAATGTTTTAATAATATGAGATGAGCTTGAAACATGTCCTACCCTCATTGGATGTGCCATGTCTGACCAAGACAATACATGGGTCAACTTGGGGAACCCATGGAGACACTTTAGTTGGAAAATGACATAAATACCTTTTATTTAATGTTAAAGTAAAAAATGACACAAACATGAAATGTTTTACTAAAAAAATTTTTATATGGGGTTATACAAGTCATATTTTTGACTATAAATAGTAATTGGAAAGATAAAAATATTTCCTACATCATAGTATTTTTTTTAGAATTTTTAGACATTAAATAAATTAAATTATTTATGACATCATGATGATGCAGCGATGACCTCATTATTTAACGATTTAAATAAAATGAGAAGATAATGAAAAATCCAAGGCTTACACTTGTCCAAAGCCTATTGGATGAGGAGATTTAGAAACCTTATCACCTTAGCCACGAATTTTATAAGTGTGGGACCTTTAGAATCCGAAAATCATTGTATAATAATGTAACATTTCAATCTTTCCAAAAGAGCCCCTCCTCTCCTCTTATAAAAGGCCCCCACCTCTACCACCTTATTCACACTTTCAATCCTTTTTGTTCGGCCAAACTCTGCCCAAATACTCTCCCAAATTCTCTCCCTTCATCCTAGAAGCTTTAATTTAGTCAGAAAGCCATCCTAAGGAGTCCTTTTGATCAAATCAAAAGGAAGAACCCGAAGAAGAGGTAACATTTTCATCACCCTCTTTCAAGTTTCTTTCTTCTTCCACTCCCTCTTTGTTTATTATTTAAATTCTAAAATTATAACTCCAGTATATTATATATACTGTGATGTTATTATAAATATGGAACAACCATATTCAGTATTCTACCCATTATTTGAATGACATGTCACCATACGTGCGTACGTACGGCTTACCGTCTCCACGTCGTGGTGTAATTGTTATTCAATATATTATTATTTAGATGGGTATAATAATGATATGTAATTCATGTAAATAATAAATATAACATGATAATAATTCTGTATATATGATATACTATCCAATTATATATTATTTTAATATCAAAATAATGATATTGTCGCTCGTGCGTACGTACGGACTACCGTCTCCACGAACGCGATGAGATTCATTCTCCGTCGTATCCATTCAAGTATAATTATCATTTGATGATTTAAAAATAATGTTTAAGGAGATGATATCATTCTGGATATGAATAAGATACAACCTATCCATGAAAAACACAACTTACGTAACAAAACATATAAAAGAAAACGAGTAAGTTAACACCCGAAACAACGATAAATCTAAGATATTGTTAACAAAGCAATGTTAAAAGATCATATATGATATCATATGAATGTATATGATTCTTGTATAATTTAATAACAATTATTTCACCATTATATAGGAGGTTAACCTACCCCAACCAAGGAAAAGTACAAGGTAAGGGTTTACTTCACAACCTCTTCATTATCCAAGGTTGTTTATACATAATTATCTACCGGGACCTCGTTATCATCCACATCCATGTTTCTTAAAAATGTATTTCAAAACATTTTTACTATTAAATGGAAAATGTGTTAAAGTAATTTATACCCTTATACATTTTTGAAAGGAATCTTACCGTCATTTTCCAAACAATGTACTTTTTGACCTCTTTGACAAATTTAAGGTAAGAATGTTTTTTTTAACTTATACGGCGGGTGCGGCTATTTTCTGCCATTATAACTTCGTCGAAGCTTCCCTAACAAGCTTATAAGAATATCTTCAAAGTAAATGTATTATTTTATAATTATGGGACTTTTAAATGATTTCAAAAAGGAGAGATATTACTCTCAAACAGCTTTGATTTCATCAATGTCAACATCCTTTGATGGGTTTTAAGTTTAATTGAAATTGATTTATGATACAAAACTTCCATTGAACGTTTTGTGAAATATTTGACTGTGGATGTGTTATTTTTATACCATCCATAGTTTATGGAGAAATTGTTGACATTTCGTATGCTAGTTTTAATACGAATATTTATGTTATGTTTAAACCTATTCATATGAGGAATGTATTGGACTTAATATGTGATGGGTGGAGCCCGCTATAGCTCCTCGATGCATCGGTAGGTCTCATGAGACAACTAGACGTGGAATTGGCCGAGGCCCTTTCCCAATTTTATTTATGGTTTTGGCCGAGGCCTTAATCATTTTAGACATCTTGGCCGAGGCCTTGACAAAGTGTTTCAGAATGTCTGGCATTATACATTCCCTCATTATGAAAGTGGTTATTGATATTTCACGTGATTATTCGTCTAGTAGAATATACATGTGAGTAAGTAATGGCATTATTTTATTTTACTTTTTCCATATTATGCTGAAGTTCAAGTTCAATAAGGATTTTGTTTTAGTTATACATTGCCTTAAATGATTATGTTTTCTTATGAAAGTTTCCGCTATATTGTTATCCTTACTGAGCATTTGAGCTCACCCCTTTCAATGTTTTATTTTTCCCAGGATGTGAAGAAGTGTATTATGACTGACTTGCAAGAATAGTCAGTGAGGATTTGAGTGTGGACTAGGGAGACCATGTTATTGTAGTTTTCATTTTTATGATGTAATGTAATGTTTATGAATGTATCTAGTGTTTACAAGGCTACTAAACTAATCGGTCTTTCGAGACTTGATCTTTTGTGATCATGCCAATGTTATGAAGTAATGCACCGACTCTGGGTAGCTGGGGTTGGGGCGTTACATGCAATCTCTTCTTCAGTATGTGGTCTTGCGAGCACACATTCATTACCTAAAATAATTTCATTTTCAATGTGGCTTCCCATAAAAAATCTCATCCATAAATGGGGGTTCACCACATATTTTTTATTTTCCACAAACTCATCTTATCTATATGTAGTCATGTATACTCATTTATTCATTCAAAAACAATTGTTTTTCATATATGGTTTTTTTCACCTACCATTATTTATATGCAAAGAATCATTCATTATTGCATAATTTAAATTTATTCACCACAAACACTTACCGTAGAACACCTGGTTCATCCACATATAATATTCACTACATACTGCATGGAATTATGCAAACTAATATTCACACATAGTTTTCTTCCTTGAAAACTCAACTTTAAAATAGTCCACATAGATTTTATTCTCTATACAACTTCTCTTAGAATTACCTTATTTTCAAAGCATCTTCCACATACTCAACCTCATAAGGAAACCTGTTTGTTTATCATTCTCCATGAACTAATAAGAATCTGCAAATGACCTTTGCAAAGCATTCATATGATTTTCAGAAATGTATACTTTAACAGTATTCAAAACCCTATCGAGTGTAGGATGATCTCCCATAACAATCGTAATCATACATAGTCATTGTATGAAAAATATCTTCCACAAAGGGATTCTTACATGGGAGGTTGAAAATGATATCCCTCTTTGATCATACAGCTTGAGTTCAAGCAATTGATCAGGTTGAATGGGTGACATTATATGCATATAATTTTAAATGGGTTAATAATATATACAAAGTGGCTTGCCCCACATAAAAAACTAAAATAATATTTTCTCTTATTTATAAAAAAATTAACAACCAATTATCATTTGATCTAGATATCATGGGTTAGCATTGGTCTCATTGCACTCAACAACTAGGCTTCAGCCTACAAGCTTCTTTTCTAACCTCCATGCACTTCCGTACGTGTGATCAGTGGGCCCTATTCCCAAGCCTATAGGCTTATATAATTCCCTTATACACGGGGGGAACTTCTATGTGCCTATACATATACCTCACACTCACTAGCCACTATGTGGCCTCCCTAGCAGGCGCTCCCATGGGGTTGACCCCTTGCATCCCACTGAGTTTGGTTGAGGGTTAGCCTAGGGGGGTTATGTGGTTTGATCCTTTTTTTTTCTAAAACTTACAATAATTTAAGTGTAAGCTTTAATGTTAGCTCAAATAATATTCCAAGTCACCTTATCCTCTTAATAAAAATAAATATTCATTTTTCATGGCCTCAATTAAATCATCATGAAATAATATTTTAATTGCATGGACTTCTTCTTCATTTTTTAGTAAATAATTTCATTAGTGACAAAAGTATTAGAAATTAAGATCACTTCAAAAAATAATCATAGTTATATAGACAATTTTTCAATCATGAAATCCAATTTCATTAAGTGAATCCATAAAAATTCTATAAGCATCTTCAGGAATCATCATCTCCTCATATAAGTCTTCCACTTATATTGACTTTATGCTATATTGATAACAAAGATAAAATCAGTTCTTTAATCATGAACTTGTTCTCTTCAATATCCCCCATTTTTTTAATAATTATTCAATTAATAAATTCATTATCCCCCCCTCATTGAAAATAAATGAAAAGGGTAATTAATATCTTCTCATCTCATATTTCTTCTCAAAAACTTGTTCTCCTCTCTTTGATGATTATTTATTGAATTAATCTGAGAAAGGGAAGATATCACATGGTTTTATTAGAAAAGAGACTTTATTTAATCAAATATAAGGCTAAAAGGGCTAACCCTATGTAGAAAACAATAGAGATACAACCAAGTTTGTCTATATTGTCCATAAGCTACAATTCATGTGAAACCATTCTCATAAATTCTCAATTATTCTTTTAGGGGTTTGAAATAATCTGATTTATCAATGAAATGATAAATCCTTCACAAATTTAAAAAAACACATCATAAATTTCATGTGAAATAGATATACATCCAATACTTAATACATCAGTAATCCCCCCTTGATAATGACTATCAATTCATTTAGAGTAGAGGTTTGGGATTAATTGTCATACCACAAAATTTATTTTTACCAGGATGTCTAGAAAATTCCAAATTCATATTAAAATTTATTTATAGATTTCCATCGTAACTTGGATCCCCCTCAAAGGAAACACTTTTCAGTATCTTCATGATGATGAGTCTCTTCAAGAATTTATTACAAGATATTCCAATTTGAGAACACAACAAAATTGAATTCTTTAGGTGGTTGTCCTATTTTGATAACTTCCACACCTCCTTGCAATCTAGAATATGACATAACTCATTGATTCTTAGTAACTAACCCTAATAACATGATACAAATTTAATTTATTATATTATAAACAAAAATACATAACCCAAAATATATAAAGGAATAAGGTAGAGTTACTTGTTCCTCAATGTGAAAAGAAATGTTGTGATATTTTTCTCAACTAAGTTGCTTCACTTTCTCCAGTCTTCATGATTTTACATCCTATTTTCAAATCTGATTTATCCTTTGGTAATATAGATCTTTTTAAACCTAAAATTTCATTATGTGATATGGTTCTTCTCTCTCTATCCATCAAGTCATATGCATATTTTTATGTAATCTTCATTCTTTTAAAGAATTATTCTTGGGTTGGAAATTTGATTAAACATCCTATTTCATTGTGTTTAGCTTTATTGCATCTCTCACGTAGAAATTTTTAATACAAGATTTGTCCTTTTCTGAAAACATCTTGTGAAATTCTCATTCTTCATGTGGAAACTTCATTTTACCTTTAGCATGATATTTTTCTTGTGCTTATTCTAACTTTTTCGCTTTCTCTAAATCAGTTGGAAAAATCACAAGAATGTATTTGGGAATTTTGAAATCTTGTTTAGAGTTTACATATGGGTTCAAATGAGATACTTTATTCATATATTTATTCTGAGATTTATCACTCATATTTGTCTTTTTGGACTTGATTTGTTTTTTATCATTCTTATCTATTGTTTCTATGAATGGATTCTCCTAAAACTTCTTAGGAGTAATCTTATTTTTAGTATTTTTTAGGTTTCTACCCAAGGTTGTTAGTTATTTATTATGTAGTATTCTCTTACCATTATTTATTAATATATGTTTTGTTATAAAATAATCACTTTTGTGACCATTTTTATTGAAAAAATCATATACATAACCAAGAAGTTCAAATCTATTTGAACCTGAAAAATATTTCTTAGTCTATGAATGTTGTTGAATTTTATTCTCTGTATATCTTCCCCTTGATATTGGATTACTTTGTTCTTTATCATTCAAAGGATTTTACCAACAATCCACTACATAATTCCTGAATTTGTTTCAACACTAACATTGAACCATAAACCATGACATTATTTATTTTCTATATATTTTCCAGAATTTACAACATAATATTTTTGGGTCATCCTCACCACCTATTGGGATTCTTTTGGATAACCATCTCTTATAAATCATCTTCCTTGAACCATTGACATGGTGGTAGGATCTTATCTATTTCTACTCATCCATATTTTTATAGAGTTTTTATTTAAACCTAATGTTTTTAGAAACATATTTATAAAAATTATTACATTGAGATATCACTAGTAGAATAAAGGCCTTTAGCGACCGCCAAAATCCATCGCTAAAGGTCTTTAGAGGCCGCCTAGAATCCGCAAAATGGTAGACGCTATAGGTTCATCACTATTTCTAATAGCATCCTCTATATGGATGTCACTGTAGACGAGATGACATGGACTATAGCGACCACCATTTGGCGGTCTCTATAGGTGATATCAGTGGAACATAAAGCGTATGCCAAATAGCGGATGCTATAGCCGATTTCAGATTTGGCTATAGCGACCGCCAAATGGCGGTCTCTATAGTATTTTTTTTAAAAAAAAGTGCCAGCAATACAATAAAAAACCATATATTTCAAAAACAAAAAAAACTTTTCCAAAATATCTAAACTCATACGCGCATAAATCTATTCAGCTCATTGTCTTCCAAACTTTTACATCCATCATCGAATATAACTGCATGACAAAATTTAACAACAAAATTAATACAAAAAAAATATCCAAAGAAATAATTGAAATTAAATGACATGTATTTCAACTCAAACTTACTATAATAGATCAAAAGTATTTGATTTTGAAAATATATTAATAATTTCAAATACCTTTTTAAAATTATAAAATCATTAATTCTAGGGTTCTAATCAGACCACATTTCCGATTGATATGTCCTATGCTGACACACGTCACAGATAATAATTAGAATATTTTCCTGTGATTTCAAGTCATTATGATGTTGTTCGGTATGCATTTGACCGCTAAACATCAGTTTTGGTCATTTATGGCACCAGAAATGCGTTTTCGGTCACCAAGGTTACACAACACCTCTGATTCACTTGTTGTCTGCTCGAACATTTCAAAATTCACTCACCAGTTGTTGTCGTCTGATTTCATGACATTCCGAGTTCGTTCGACCAGTTTTGACCACCCCACACACCTTTTTCAAGCGCGCCAAACTCTGAAAACAAAATATTCGGCCGTACCATGAAAATCGCACGTCCTATTGATGTGAAATCTCTATGTACAAATCACGAATAATAATTATAATGCTTTCCTACGATTTCAAGTCATTCCGATGTCATTCAGAATGCATTTGAGCGTTAAACGCCTGTTTTGGTCGTTTATGGCACCAGAAGTGCGTTTTTTGTTACTGCGGTAACACGACACCTCCGATGGACATGTGGTCTGCCAGACCATTTCAAAATTCACTCACTAGTTATTGTAGTCTGATTTCATGGCTTTTCGAGGTCATTCGACCAGTTTTGACCACCCCACCCACCTTTCTCAAGCACGCCAAACACTTAAAAAAAACATATTCGGCCGAAACGCACAAAATGAATGTCCGATTGATGTGAAGTATCCGCGTACACATCAATAATAATAATTATAATGTTTTCCTATGATTTAAATTCATTATGATCTTGTTTGGAATCCATTTGACCATTAAACGCCTGTTTTGGTCATTTATGCCACTGGAACTGCGTTTTCGGTCACCACGGCCACACGACACCTCTGATTGATATGTGGTCTGCCCAACCATTTCACAATTCACTCACTGATTGTTTTTTTTTCTGATTTCATGGCATTTCGAGGTCATTCGACCAGTTTTGACCACCCCACCCACCTTTCTCAAGTGCGCCAAACTCTTAAAAAACACATATTCGACTGTAATGCAAAAACCGCACGTCCAATTGACATGATGTCTCCGCGTACACATAAAAAATAATAATTATAATGTTTTCCTGTGATTTAAACTCATTAGGATGTTGTTAAGAATTCATTTGACCATTAGACGCCTGTTTTGGTCATTTATGGCACTGAAATTGTGTTTTCGGTCACCGCGGTCACAAAACACCTCCGATTGACGTGTGGTCTGCCCGAACATTTCAAAATTCACTCGCCGATTGTTTTCGTTTGGTTTCATGGAATTCTGAGGTCGTTCGTCCAGGTTTAACCACCCCACCCACCTTTCTCAAGCGCACCAAACTCTTAAAAAACACATATTCGGCCGTAACGCGCAAACCAAACTTCCGATTGATGTGTCGTCTCTGCGTACACATCATGAATAATAATTATAATGTTTTCATGTGATTTCAAGTCATTCCGATATATTTCAATTTTCATTTAACCGTTATATGCCTGTTTTTGTCGTTTATGGCACCAGAAGTGCGTTTTTGGTCACCGCAGTCACACAAAACCTCCGATTGATGTGTGGTCTACCCGACCATTTCAAAATTCACTTGCCAGTTGTTGTCGTCTGATTTCATGGCATTATGAGGTCATTTGTCCGATTTTGACAACCCCACCCACCTTTCTCAAGTGCGCCAAACTCCTAAAAACACATATTTGACCGTAATGTGAAAACTGCACGTCCAATTGATGTGACGTCTCCACGTACACATCAAGAATAATAATTAGAATGTTTTAATATGATTTCAAGTCATCTTAATGTCGTTCGGAATGCATTTGACCGTTAGATGCCTGTTTTGGTCGTTTATGGCACCAGAACTGCATTTTCGGTCACTGCGGTCACATGACACCTCCGATTGATGTGTGGTCTACCTGACCATTTAAAAATTCCCTTGGAAGTTGTTTTTGTCTGATTTAATGGCATTACATGGTCATTTGCCCAGTTTTGACCACCCCACCACCTTTCTCAAGCACGTCAAACTCTTAAAAAACATATTTGACTGTACCACGCAAACCACACGTCTGATTGATGTTCCGTCTCTTCATACACTTAAAGAATAATAAATATAATGTTTTCCTATGATTTCAAGTCATTCCGATGTTGTTCGGAATTCATTTGACCATTAGATGCCTGTTTTGGTCGTTTATGGCACCGAAAGTGCGTTTTCGGTCACCGCGGTCACACGACACCTCCAATTGATGTGTGGTATGCCCGAACATTTCAAAATTCACTCGTTGGTTGTTTTTGTCTGATTTCATGGCATTCCAAGGTCATTCGGCCAGTTTTGACAACCCCACCCACCTTTCTCATGCGCGCCGAACTCCTAAAAAACACATATTCGATCATAACGTGCAAACCACACGTCCGATTGACGTGACGTCTTTGCGTACATTTCAAGATTAATAATTATAATGTTTTCCTATGATTTCAAGTCATTCTGATGTTGTTAAGAATGCATTTGACCATTAGATGCATGTTTTGGTCGTTTATGGCACCAGAACTGCGTTTTTGGTCACTATTGTCACACGACACCACTGATTGGCGTGTGGTCTACCTGATCATTTAAAAATTCACTCACTGATTGTTTTTGTCTGATTTCATGGCATTTAGACGTCGTTCGACTGATTTTGACCACCCAACCCACCATTCACAAGCACACCAAACTCTTAAAAAACACATATTCAGCCGTAATGTGAAAACTGCAAGTCCGATTGCCGTGCCGTCTCTGCGTACATGTCACGAATAATAATTAGGATGTTTTTCTGTGATTTAAAGTCATTCAAATGTCGTTCGGTATGCATTTGACCGTTAAACACCGTTTTTGGTCATTTATGGCACCAGAACTTCATTTTCGGTCACCGTGGTCAGACAACACATCCGATTCACTTTTCATATGCCCAAACATTTCACAATTCACATGCCGGTTGTTTTCGTCTGATTTAATGGCATTCTGAGGTCGTTCGGCTAGTTTTGAACACCCCACCCACCTTTCTCAAGCGATCCAAACTCTTAAAAAACACATATTCGGCCGTAACGCACAAACCGCACGTCAGATTGATGTGTCGTCTCTGCGTACACGTCAAAAATAATAATTAGAATGTTTTCCTGTGATTTCAAGTCATTATGATGTCGTTCAGAATGCATTTGACTGTTAGATGCCTGTTTTGGTCATTTATGGCACTAGAACTACATTTTCAGTCACTATAGTGACATGACACCTTCGATTCACTTTTTGTCTACCCGACCATTTCAAAATTCACTCACCAGTTATTTTCGTCAGATTTCATGGCATTCTGTGGTCGTTCAGCTAGTTTTGACCACCACACCCACCTTTCTCAAGTGCACCAAAGTCCAAAAACGCACATATTCGACCGTAACGTGAAAACCGAATGTCCTATTGATGTGTCATCTCCGCGTACATGTCATGACTAATAATTAGAATGTTTTCCTATGATTTCAAGTCATTCCGATTTCATTCGGAATGCATTTGACCCTTAGATGCATGTTTTGGTTGATTATGGCACCGAAGCTATGTTTTCAGTCACCGTGGTCACACGACACCTCCGATTGACGTGTGGTCTGCCCGACCATTTCACAATTCACTCGCTGGTTTTTTTTTCTGATTTCATGACATTCTGAGGTTTTTCGGCTAGTTTTGACCACCCCACCCACCTTTCACAAGCGCGTCAAACTCTTAAAAAACACATATTTGGTCGTAACGCACAAACCTCATGTCCGATTGATGTTCCATCTCTGCATACATTTAATGAATAATAATTAGAATTTTTCCTATTATTTCAAATCATTATGATGTCATTCGGTATGAATTTGACCATTAGATGCCTGTTTTGGTCGTTTATGGCACCAGAAGTGCGTTTTCAGTCACCGCGGTCAGACGACACCTCCGATTGACGTGTGGTCTACCCGACCATTTCAAAATTCACTCTCTGGTTTTTATCGTCTGATTTCATGGAATTATGAGGTCGTTCGACCAGTTTTGACCACCCGCCCACCTTTCTCAAGCACGCTAAACTCCTAAAAAACACATATTCGGTCGTAATGCACAAACCAAAAATCTGACTGATGTGACGTCTCTGTGTACATGTCAAGAATAATAATTAGAATGTTTTCCTATGATTTCAAGTCAATACGATGTCATTCATAATGCATTTGACTGTTAGACGCCTGTTTTGGTCGTTTATGGCACCAGAAGTGCGTTTTTGGTCACCGCAGTCACACAACACCTCCGATTGACGTGTGGTCTACCCAAAAATTTCAAATTTCACTCTCCGGTTGTTTTTGTCTAATTTCATGGAATTCCAAGGTCGTTGGACTAGTTTTGACCACCCCACCCACCTTTCTCAAGAACACCAAACTCTTAAAAAACACATATTCGTCTGTAACGCGCAAACTGCATGAACGATTGACGTTATATCTCCGCCTACACATCAAGAATAATAATTATAATGTTTTCCTATGATTTCAATTCATTAGGATGTCCTTCAGTATGCATTTGACTGTTAGATGCCTGTTTTGGTCGTTTATGGCACCAAAAGTGCGTTTTCAGTCTCTACGGTCACATGACACATCCGATTCACTTGTCTTCTACCCAACCATTTTAAAATTCACTCGCCGGTTGTTGTTGTCTGATTTCATGGAATTCTGAGGTCGTTCGGCTGGTTTTGACCACCCCACTAATCTTTCTCAAGCGCGCCAAACTCTTAAAAAACACATATTCATCCTTAAAGCGCAAACTGCATGTCCAATTGATGTGACTTATTTTTTTTACAAATCATGAATAATAATTAGAATGTTTTCATGTGATTTCAAGTCATTTTTATGTCATTTGGAATGCATTTGACTGTTAAACGCCTATTTTGGTCGTTTAGGGCATCAAAACTGCATTTTCGGTCACCGTGGTCACACGACACCTCCGATTCACTTGTCATCTACCTGACCATTTCAAAATTCCCTCTCCGGATGTTTTAGTCTGATTTCATGGCATTACGAGGTCGTTTGGCCTATTTTGACCACCCCACCCACCTTTCTCAAGCGTGCCAAACTCCAAAAACACACATATTCAGATGTAACGTGCAAAACGCACGTTTGATTGAAATACCGTCTCCACATACACATCACAAATAATAATTAGATTGTTTTCCTGTTATTTAAATTTATTCTGATGTAGTTCGGAATGCATTTGACCGTTAGACGCCTACTTTGGTCGTTTATGGCACCAGAACTGCATTTTCGGTCACCACGGTCACACAACACCTCCGATTGACATGTGGTATACCCGACCATTTAAAAATTTATTCTTTGGTTGTTGTCGTCTGATTTCATGACATTCCGAGGTCATTCAACCTGTTTTGACCACCCCACCCACCTTTCTCAAGTGCGCCAAACTCTTAAAAAACACATATTCGACCGTAATGTGAAAACCGCACGTCCGATTGACGTTTCTTCTCAGCATACATGTCAAGAATAATAATTAGAATTTTTTCTTGTGATTTCAAGTCATTATGATGTCTTTTAGTATGAATTTGACCATTAGATGTCTGTTTTAGTCGTTTATGGCACCGAAAGTGTGTTTTTGGTCACTGTAGTCACACGACACCTCTGATTCACTTGTCGTCTGCCCGAACATTTAACAATTCACTCGCCAGTTGTTTTTGTTTGATTTCAGGGAATCCCGAGGTCGTTCAACTAGTTTTGGCCACCCCACGCACCTTTTTCAAGCGTGCCAAACTCCAAAAATACACATATTCGGCCACACTGCGCAAACCGCACACCCGATTGATGTGTCGTCTGCCCGACCATTTCACAATTCTCTCGCTGGTTTTTTTGTATTAATAAATTGAAGTGTTATGTAATATATCATAATTAACAATCAGGTAAACTTTAAAAGAATTAATTAAATTACAATAATTAAAATAATAAAACACATAGGTGTAAATAAACCTAAAGGTTCGAGAATAAATATTAATTTCTAATTCATTTATGATATTAAAATGGTAACACTACTGGGAAGCTGGGTTTTCCCAATTCTTTTATGCCAACGGTTCAACAGAACCATTGGTATAGGGTTATAAAACAAGTATTTCCCAACGGTTTGAAGAAACCGTTGGGAAATCTAAAATTTTTTCTCCCTTTCCCAATGGTTTGTAAAAACCATTGGTAAAGGCCATGACTTAGGAAGGCTTTCCCAAAGGTTTGTGTAAACCGTTGGTAAAGATCACATTTCCCAACGGTTTTAAAAAACCATTGGGAAAGTTTTCCCCTAAAATCCCAACAAACCCGATATCCCATCCACGCGATTGAACTGCTAAAGTTGAGACCTAAGATCTCTCTCGCTTGGATAATCATTCCACCAGATCCATATTTAATCACAAAATTGTTTTTTTCTACACTTCAAATCTGTATGTAGTACGTTATGTTTAATGTTTTGCATCTAATTTTTTTCTTTTCTGTTTTGATTTGGCTTAAACCTAAGGTTCGTGCAGTATGGTATACCCAACAATTTCAATTTGATTTGTTATTTGTTTTCTGTTTTTGTTCTGGTGTCATGTGTGAATCAATTTTTTGTTCTGTTTTTGTTTTCTGTATTTGTTCTGGTGGGAGGTGATGGGGGTGCAATAGGTGGGGGGAGGGGGTGTGCTGGTGGGGTGTTGAGGTGGGGGGTTGTACAGGTGGGGGTGGGGGTGGGTTGTGCAGGTGGGGGTGGGGGTAGGGGTGGGTTGTGCAAGTGTGGGTGCAAGTGGAGGGGGGTTGTTGTGCAAGTAGGTGGGGGGGGGGAGTGTGCAGGTTGGAGGGGTAGGTTGGGCAGGTCAGAGTCTATTGGGGGGTGAGGTGGGGGTTGTACAGGTGGGGGGTGGGGGTGGGTTGTGTAGGTGGGGGTGGGGGAGGGGGGGCTGTTCAAGTGGGGGGTGAAAGTGGAGGGGGGTGTTGTGCAAGTAGGTGGGGGGAGGGGAGTGTGCAGGTTGGGGGGTGGGTGGGTTGGGTAGGTGGGAGTCGGTTGGGGGTGAGGTGGGGTGTACAGGTGGTGGTGGGGGGAGGGGGGCTATACAGGTGGGGGTGGGGGGAGGGGGGGGGGGGGGGGGTTGTGCAAGTGGGGGGGTGTAGGTGGGGGGTGGCTATGCAAGTGGGTGGGGGGGAGGGGAGTGTGTAGTTTGGGGGTGGGCTGGGCAGGTGGGAGTATGTTGGGGGGTGAGGTGGGGGGTGTACAGGTGGGGGTGGGGGTGGGGTGGGGGGAAGGGGGGTTGTGCAGGTGGGGGGGTGTGAAGTGGGTGTATGGGAGGGGGCTGTGCATGTGGGGGTGGGGGAGGGGGGGTTGTGCAAGTGGGGGGTGCAGGTGGGGGGGGGGGTTGTGCAGTCGGTGGATGGGAGGGGGGGGTTGTGCAGGGGAGTCTGTTGGGGGGTGAGGTGGGGAGGGGGGGGGGGCTATGCAGGTGGGAAGTCATCACTTCCATAGTTCACCAATAAGCATGGGGAATTCATCACTTCTAGAGATTTGGATAGTTTTGAGGCCTGTTTGGTTTTGGTTCTTGTCTAGTCATCTTGATGAGTAAGGCATCACATGATCTAAAAGTGACATCAACTATATAGAATGAATTAATTCTCCCAAAACACATTTTTCTAGAAATAATATATCCTTGGAAAGTTGTGGGAGCCTTTTAGAATCCAATGCCCCAACATTTTCCCAATTGCAAACTTGATACCATCATGTTATCAAGTCACTAATCCTACCAAATTGGATTTTCACTAAAAAATACTATTCTAATTTAACACCCATCTTTGTTTTTTCATAACATGAATGACAACCCAATTAAATCTCATAGCTCTCAGTCACACCCCTATGGATAGCTCACCCACCCCCCCTGGACACCCCCTACCCCCTGGACAGCCCTGCCACCCTCGTGGACAGTCCGCCCACCCCCTGGACACCTTGTACCCCCTGGACAACCCCGCCACCCCCGTGGAAAGCCTGCCCACCCCCTAGACACCCCCTACTCCCTGGACAGCCCCCAACCTCGTGGACAGCCCGCCCACCCCCCTGGACACTCCCCCCACCCCCCGGATACCCCCACCCCTGGACACCTTGTACCCCCTGGAAAGCCCCCCCACCCCACCCCCCGTGGATAGCCTTCCCACCCCCTGGACACCCCCTCCCCCTAGAAAGCCCCACCACCCTCGTGGATAGCCAGCCCACCCCCTGGAACACCCCGTACCCCCCTGGACAACCCCGCCACCCCCCGTGGACAGCCCGCCCCCGATTACATAGAAGCAAATAACTCTGCATTTCCCCCAATTTCCAGAAGCCCCCACGCAGGTGAACCCTAACATGAGGTCTTCCAA